>CM062291.1:184481635-184923685 GCA_031216915.1 Pictodentalium vernedei
TTCAGAAAGTACCTGCGGTTCGTTGTACAAGGGAAAGTGTATCAGTTCCGAGCGATGTGCTTCGGTCTGAACCTGGCGCCCTGGCCATTCACTCGAATAATGAACTCGGTAATGTCTCACTTCTGAGCTCATTTGTCTGCGGTAACGTCGGCTTACTTAGACAACATTCTGGAGAGATACGGCAACAAAATTATTCTTCAGAACGATGTTCAGAGTCTGCTTCTTTTTCTCCGACGTCTCGGCTTCATCGTAAATGAGAAAAAGTGGTATCGAGCTCCGTCCAAGTCGTTCATTCACTTGGGAATGAGCTTCAAGACTCAATCTGGTTCGTCTGCTGTTACCCAGAGCGAAATTAGTCAGTTGTTATGCTCACTTTTGTCTACACTCAGATGCAATAACAGTGAGGGAATTCATGCGACTGATGGGGCTGTGCGGAGCAGCTGCGGATCTTATTCTGATGGGCCGCCTGCACACATGTCCCCTCCAGATATTCTTTACTCCGAACTGAAGCTCGAGACCAGTATTGTTTTAACGGACCTGGTAAAACAAAAGGTCCAGAATTGGGCTGATATTCAGTGGTTAACTCAGGGAGTTCCGCTGCAACTGCCGGATCCGGCTTTCACGATTATGATGGATGCGTGTCAAACGGGTTGGGGTGTGACCCTTACCCGACAGACTTGAAGTGTCAGGGTCTTTGGAACTCTTGGTTCCTAGAGAAACACATGAACATCAAGGAGATGATGTCAATATGGTTAGCACTACAACATTGGATTCGCATTGTAGCAGATGCTCGTGTTAGATATTGTCGGACAACTCGACAGTCGTAGAGCATATCAGGAACCAGGGTGGCACTCATTCGATTCCGTTATGCGAACTAACAGAAAAAATTCTTCTATATGTCGTGAATCATCATGTTCAACTCTCTGTCCATCATATACCGGGTCATCTGAACGTATTAGCAGACTCACTATCTCAGAAAGGTTGCCTGAAATTAGTCAGTTGTTATGCTCGATTTTGTCTACACTCTGATGCATTAACAGCGAGGGAATTCATCTGACTGTTGAGGCTGTACGGAGCAGCTGCGGATCTTATTCCGATGTGCTGCTGGCGCACACATCCCCTCCTGATATTCTTTACTCAGAACTGGAGTGTGAAGACGCATTCGCTAGAAACCAGTATTGTTTTAATGGACCTAGTAAAACAAAGGGTTCAGATTTGGGCAGATATTCAGTGGTTAACTCCGTGAGTTCTGCTGCAACTGCCGGATCCAGCTTTAACGATTATGGTGGATGCGAGTCAGACAGGTTGGGGTGCGACCCTAAGTCCCACAGACTTGAAGTGTCAGGGT
Organism: Pictodentalium vernedei; assembly: GCA_031216915.1. Taxonomy (NCBI): domain Eukaryota; kingdom Metazoa; phylum Mollusca; class Scaphopoda; order Dentaliida; family Dentaliidae; genus Pictodentalium; species Pictodentalium vernedei. The sequence goes on from CM062291.1 coordinate 184,482,984, forward strand.
CAAACAGCCTCTTTGCGAAATCCTGCTAGTAGCACCTCTGTCGTCACAGAAACCTTGGATCAATCTTCTCAGGTGTCTGTTATGGGACGTTCCCCGGAAGCTTCCTCCACGAGAGGTTCTTCTTTATCAGCGGAAGTATTTGTTCTTCACATCCTTCTCCACCCTTAGTGGCATTATGGAGTCGGTTAGACATGAGGGAGCCTTATGATTCTTATATTATTTGATGACTTACACAAGAACGATTTAAGTAATGCGGGTGAGGGGGGTTCTTGGGGCCTCTTGTTTGAATAGTATATTATTGGGGGAAAAAACAGTCACTGTATTCTATTATGTCTGTTATTCCCCAAATGTCAGTAATAGAAAACAGATGAATACTACTTGAAACTCTTCCCAGACTGGCAACTGAAACATACCACTGATCATATCTATTAACACTTAAAATACAATATGTCATAAGCAGGCCTGGCATTCTTAGAAATGCAGGAGGGCTAAAAATCGCTCCCCTCACATGACCTAGGCGAGTGATTAGCTCTCCTCAAGCTTACAAAGGCTAAAAGTGGCAAAATGAAGTTGTAATGAATTAATCAATTCTACCAAGTGGACTTTGTGCATTTTATTTGTTGCTGCTAACAAGGTTGTCTGTGTGAGATGGCTACACTACCCCTCCCACACCTCTGGGCCTCAGCAAGGCCCGGCGGTGTGGGAGGGGCAGTGTGGCCGTCTTACAGACACCACTAACACCTCTAACATAGCAGAGATCTGAAAAGATGTGGGTTTTAGGAATAGGTGGTTATGGTAATCATTATTTTCTAAGGCCAGGAGGGCACATTTAGTTTTCGCCCTCCTTATTTTTTTTAAGGCGAGCAGTTGGCGAGCGAATAAATCGCTCTCCTGAAAATGCCAGGCCTTCATAAGAAGAACTAAACAATGGAGAGGGGTGCGAAGTGGACACACTCCATAAACCGCTGTATTAATTAATATTCATGAACAAAGGAACAATAAACACTACAGTGACGAATTATGGGCTATTTTTTTTCGAACAAAAAAGTCAGCACTTAATTATTTTAACTCCTGTCTGAGCTGTCTCTGTGATGTGATTTTAAATCCAAATAAAATAACGCTCTGCATGTTTGTAAAAAAAATGCTTTATTAAAGATATTGCATTTAGCTGAAGATAAGGTAGTGAGTACAGCAAATTTTATTCATTTGTTAATAGCCCAAAATATAACTGTGTTGTCAACTGTTTATGAACTCAACAGCTCAGAACATCACCCAAGTTTTTCCCCCCAAAATTGGATAGTTTATCCTACTGATGTATAAGACAACCAAACACCATAAGTGTTTAGAGATAATATTTTTAGTGATGATGATGCACATCATAATTACACAAACCATGTACCTTAAAATGATATTAGTTGTCTACTCAGCAGGCTGAAACAAAATGGCCCCAGCAAACCATAAATGGCCCTCCTGGGGTCATTTTAGGTGGACCCAAACTGGCCCTTCTGGGGTGATTTGAGGTGAACCAATTACCATAATGGCCCTCCTGCAATTTTCAAAATGACAAGCCTGTTTAATGTTGTCTTTCAGTGTCCAGATCAGCTACCAAATTCGATAAAGTTGTTAAACGGGAAATTTGTCAGATTACCTCAAAAGGTACCTTAACCTATAGCTTCAGAGATGGAGACACTGGCGAATCAAGGAACAACTACTTACTGGCTGTGGCTGAAAAGGTGGGTTTCATCAACACCATTCAATTTTAGGCATTTATGGATTTGTTGCATAGTTCCAGCAAAGTATGAAACCCTAAATGCCTAAATAATTTATTAAACTAATTCTGCCATTCATAATAAATCTGCTCATGTTCACTAATCTTTTCACAGATTCTATAAATATTTTTGAAAAGAGAACATTTTGCTAATTAATTTTACTCAATTGTGACTATTTCTTTAGAATTGAGGTATGATTTTTTAAGCCACCATGATGAATTGGGATCCTTTCTCTACCTTGTTTTGTATTGTTCTTAGCTCTGTATTAACTCATTTTACTAGAAATGATGTTTTCCAATAGTGCTGAAAAGAGTAGCAGATTTTAGGATTTGAATAGGATGTGCCTAACAGTACATACCATACCAATAAACTACTTACAGCCTTACCATTCATTTGTGGACTCATATATCTTTATCTTTCCAGAGTCAATATTGGGTTATAAAAATTGCATGTAGTTTCATTCAAGAAGACCACAAAGAGAGCAATAATTTCACCATGATCTTGGTCTTGTAAAACTTGACAGGTCACGATTCCATCACTTCACATCTGTGTTATTATTTTTGCTTACCATAGTGGCTGCAGTTATAGCTGATACCTGTTCAGCGGGAAGTGTGACCAAATATTCAATTGTCTTTAATATTTGAATATTGCCTTCCACAAACAGATAGTCAAATAGCTAACCCAAATATTCATTTCAGCACCCTTTCCCAGTTCATCAGCTATTAATCGGTGGCCTGATTTTCCTCAGATCCCAAAATGCATTAAAATATATTTAACTCTTAACTTGTCTGAAAGAACTCCAAGCTTCAGTAGAAAAGATATAAGGGGTTATATTCCTGATTCTGTTTTGGGTATTTATCATTCAAAGGCTTATCCAATCAAGTCATGCCAACATTTTTTGTCAGCCACAAATTCGATAAAATCAGTTTCTTTCTACAGAAAACTTTAGTTCTCTGAGGGGGTGCATTGTTTTCATTAATTGATATTTTTTCTGTTGTTGATTTTGTAGGAAGGAAGTTCTAGTGGTTGCAGCACTTATGGTGTTTGCTTCATTGACACATCCATTGGTAAATTTCATGTAAGTTTTACCAATCCTTCATATCCTTAGCCATATATTCACTGTTTGTTGACTCTTTTTTATTGACTGAACTATATATCCGCCTGTCCTTGGGCAAGGCACTTAGCCCCGATTGTCCACATGGGGCACGATGACGCCGTGTACTAAGGCATACTGCATGTCAATGATTCGCATGTCTTCAACCAGTCTAACCCTGCCTGTGCTGCAGTGTGGAGTTACGATGTTGGGAGCTTGCAGCTGTTCATCATTGCTCGGTGGGTCTCTCCAGGTACTTCGGCTTCCTCCACCTGTGAAGCTGTCACTGACAAGATATGACCTTGGATGTTAAAGTGTCATTAAACCTTAATAAATAAATAAATAAATATGACCTTGGATGTTAAAGTGTCATTAAACCTTAATAAATAAATAAATAAATAAATAAATAAATAAATATATCCACCTAAAAAGAATTTTAAATAGTTAAGAGTTAGGCAGTGTAAAAAATATTTTGCTTCTCATACGTCTCCACATGCTCAGACATGAGCATTTGAAATGATTTTGTACTTCAGAAATAAAAAGGTTTCATCTGGCACACTTGCAAAGTATTACTCTGATAAACAAATCCATCTTTAAAAAAAAACACATTATTTTGAATCTTAAAACTTTTATAAAAAGTTGGTAAAAATCATTTCCATGTAGTCCTTCACTCACTATGAATCACTCACAACATTCATGTGTGCATCTTTCATCATCAGAAAAACTGCCCCAGGTAATATGTTTGTCTGATATTTCAATTCTTTTTGAAGTACGGGTGTTGCTTATGACACAAGAAAAGAGGGGGTATCCCAACAGTTTAAAAAATCAAATGTTCAACTATGATGTCTTCAGAAGTAAATGCTTATGTCTGGCCAGTAATTGTTTGATTCCATGGATGAGCCCTTTGTTCATGACGATGATAATGCCAAATGATAAATAGACCTATATGTGTGTGTTCCAGTACCAGGGCCACAAGTGCATGTACATGTATCAAAACAGGATGTTTTGCTCACATGGATGCTGTCCAACTGCCCTACTTTGGTGGTGTTTTGCCCATTTCCGGTGTTTCCTCAGTTCCATCAATGGGGTATAGGCTACGCTCTTTAATTTCTTAGAAACTGGTACATGAATATATTTCACTGGTGCTTGTAGGTTTTGCCCCAATGCATTTCCATTATTGCTTCTGTAGCCATTTTCCAAAATTTATACATGTATATACAAGTTTGAAACAGCAATGAAAGAAATAGTTGAGTTATTAGTAATATTTTAAATGGCTAATGTGGGTATGAAAATTCAGTTTGAAGAATAAACTGTTATGTTGGTCATGTATAATGTATTTATGTTAAAAACGACACTTTGGACCCAAACATATATATTTGAGGTCATCTGACGGCAATGAAAAGTCTTCCAACATTTTTTGTTTTCAGGTAGGCCAGTTTATTGATGACCGACATTGTTCCAGGTTTAGGACTTTAGTTGCTCATTATGTTCCTTCTCAGGTAATATTTCTAATTACACAGCTGTGTCTCTTAACTATTATTAATATATCTGGACAACTTGCATGCCTAGTGGCATGGCAGTGTTTTCTAGTCAAGTCTAGAAACCATTGCCAGGGTATTTTTTTATCTTTGTCTCCATGCCTCTCATCAAAGAAAGTAAGCAAATTTAACCTAAAAAGTAATATTTTTATACTGTACCAATGACCCAGACATAGCTGGTGCTAATTCTCAAAAATCTAGGGCCAAACACAAATTTTGCCCCCCAATCCCCAAAATTTGCATCTAAAACCGAAAAAATCATGTTCTAAATGGTCCTCCATACTTTTCCTCCACTGCACATGCGCAGTGTCAAGGAGGTCTCAAAATTGGCGCCAATTATCATTCTTTGTTTGGCCCTTCATCAGTTCACATCTGACTGATATTTGTGCTTGTAAATCTCAGTTTAAATGATGCCAGACACATAAATATTAGAGAAATGGTGGATCTAAAGAGGAAATAGAAGGAGGAGAGGAAAAATTAGTGGCAGGAAATAATCAGGGCTGTAACTTAAAATTTTTTACGAAATTATGTTATGTTGCCTAATTTCGAGGCATGGGCCTGTTGTTGTCATTCTTGCTATAAAGTTACACTGCTTGTTCAGTGTTTCCTCTCTCCCTTTCCTTTAAGTCCCCCCTTGCTATTCTCCCATGCTTTTGGCATATTTTCTGTAATATTATTACTAAAATTTCTTGGGAGTTTTAGCTGGGTAACAGAATGAATTCTGTTCTTTTCCCCATGTTTACGTCCTTACCCATGGGTGTTTAGGCGTAGTGTTCTGCATCTACCATCTGATGTTCTGCAGTTCTTCCCTGGAAGTCTCTGTTTTGCATCAGATAGTGTGTTATTGGTAACTGATTTCGGGCCATGGTTATCAGTGCCTGGAGTCCTGTTTCTGGTGTTTATACACTTCTTGTTTACATTGACAACGGTTTCTGTTGAGAGGGATTTTCTTGTCTTTGTATTAGCTTAATCATAACAAGATACATCATTATTATACGTAAGTGTTGCATTAATTTTTTTGTAATATTTTAAAATTTTTTGTCCACACTTAGGCTTTTTGGGATCCATTGGGGCTCAATGTTACTTTCAGAAACTTGGGCTTTTCTGAAAAAATATTTTTTCAAAAACTTTTTTTCGATTTCAATTATTTTTTCTATGTTAATGGATCATGTTATTATGTATCTTTGTTTTCAGGGGTTGGTGCGAGTACTAAGACTTTTTGTGTTCTTTTCACAATGAAAGGATATTGTTCAAATTGTAATGAGAGGAAATCTTCCTCTGACTTTCATAATCATTGTATTAATTGTAGTCAGTGTACTCGCACTAACTCCTGTTCAGTATGTGTCAATTTGGCTGATAAACATTGGAAACGTTTGTCACAGTATTTTGTTAGCGGGGAAAAGGCCATGCCGGTCCTTTCTCCGCAGCGTCTCTCTAGTTTATCAATCTCTATTTCAGAGGAACAAGAACAGGGTGATGTTTCCGTGATGTCTTCCAAAAGTGTGCCTCCGTCGTCACAGTTGAATGAAGAGCTAGCGGCAAAAGTGCTCATGGAAATACGTCAATTGCCTAAGAGGTCCCTAGTAGGATCGACGGCATTGGCGTCCGCTAGCTCGCCCGGTGTAGCAACCATTCATCGAATGGCTCGGCAGCCGGGTTCGTCCGTTGCGGTCCAGGAAGGAGATTTGGGTGATGCGAGCACTATAATAAGACAAAGTGCACACCCAGTGACGACGGATCAGAGGAGAGAACGGAGGAAGCCTATTAGTCCGGTTCCTAGCTCGTCCAGGTCCATCCGGGCTGCGAGCGAGAGAGGTCCCTCTCTCGTACAACAACATCTAGGACCAGATGTGGTACTAAACGTTTCGCATTCGGAGCATACGTCCGCCGCTCGGGACGCTCCGTTATATAGACAGTCCAGAGAGACTGTCGATAAGGCTTCCTCATCCTCACGGCAGCTCACACGACTGCACCTTGGCTACGTGACCACGGATATCCAGCCAGCTTCGCCGATCAGGGATTCCACGGCGACCAGGTCATGCCATCCGGTAGCCAGGGACACGAGGCCTGTAGACTCTGGACGTTCTCATAAAAGAAGTATGCAGGGGTCAACGTACACGGAGCTTCCAGCGGCAAAGCAACGTAAGACCGCTGCTCCACAGGCCTCAGTGACGGACGTGCTATCCCAAATAGCACAACTTATCGCACCATCCCAGCAAACTACAGAATCTCTGTCGGATCAGGAATTATCCGACGATGCTGGGTCGGTACGCTCCGCTGAAGCATCGGGTACGGACGACCGAGAACTTCATAGGGTCCGACAGGATGGCGAAAAGGATTCGGAGGATTTGGAGCTTTCCCTTTCGGAACAACATAAAGCTACTGTAGATTTTATCCGGCATTACCTTCCAGAGGTTGTTCCGTCGGACCAGAATGCTGCGATGCTGGATAAGAGACTGATAGCGTCATTGGACACAGAATTTTTTGATCGGTTCAGGGACATCATCCCTGAGTTTCCGACACAGTCCAATAAGGTCACAAGAACATTTGAATTATTGAACGACGCTATTTATAAGCTTGCTACCAAAATGGGCAAGTCTGGTTTCTTATCCGCAAATGCCCTAAATCTGCCTTTCATCAATTCAAGGAATAAATTCGAAACGGCAGGACAGGGCATACCGAGAGTTCCTCTGCGTCTAGACGAGGCTGAAGACTTGGAATTGTCTATACCGTTGTCTATGTCAATTCCAACCACGATGTTGGAAACGACAATAATGTCTAACAGAGTTAACTTAGACGCCTTATCACACGCAGATCACCTTACTAAGGTGTCATCATTACGTCTTCAAGGGAAAGAATTCCAGGATATACAATCCTCATTAAGAGTTCTTTCAAGGGCAATAGCTTATTCCACGTATAACTCCGCCCTTTTAGTGGCAAACCTGGAGTTGGTTAGACGTGACGCAGCCCTAGCTACATCCACGCGTGTGGATGGTAAGGTGAAAAACTCTCAGAGTCGCTTCGGTCTCCGGAGAGCTTCTCTTTGACGGCAAGCTTTCAGCAATCTGTGATAAGATAACTAAGAAAGCTTCGGAGTCTCTGCTTTTCAAATCCGCTTCCAAAAAGCCGGATATAGCAGAAAAGAGTAAGACAGGCAGAAAAGAGTAAGACAAGTACGCCCAAGAGAAGTTCCTATAGAGTTTCCTATGCATCCTCTAGGTCTTATTCTAGAGACCGTCAAGGCAGCGACTCTCGTGGGGGACGTTCTTCTGGCCGAGATTACCGGTCAGACGTCCCTAGGTCGACAGGGCGAGGTGCGGGTCGTGGAGGATGTAGTTTCTCCTTCCGCAAGCCTCGCAGGTCCAGGAGGTGATGGTTTGAACCTCTATCGTGTTCCGGTAGGCGGAAGATTATCGAGTTTTATAAACGAGTGGGTGTCAATTACGGACGACCCCTGGGTTCGAGGGGTAATTTCGGTAGGACTAAGAATATCGTTCAAACGAAAGCCTCCATTAACTCGAAGTCCAAAATGGACTCAGCTTCCGTCGAATCCGCAGAAAAGAGAACGCTCTTTTATCAGAAGTACAGTCTCTTCTGAAGAAGAACGCGGTAGATGTCGTAGAAGACCAGGAATCACCGGGTTTCTACAGCCATCTGTTTCTGGTTCCGAAACTAGACGGCTCGTTCCGTCCAGTCATAGATCTGAGCTGGATAAACAAGCTGATCGTCGCTCCGAAGTTCTATATGGAGACAATTCGATCAGTCAGAGCGAGCATTCGGGTGAACGACTATGCTACAAGCATAGATCTCAAGGATGCGTACTTTCACGTCATGGTACATCCGACATTCAGAAAGTATCTACGCTTCGCAGTCCTAGGAGTTGTATATCAGTTCCGAGCGATGTGCTTCGGTTTGAATCTAGCGCCCTGGGCTTTCACTCGAATAATGAACTCGGTAATGATATATTTCCGAGCTCTTTCGTCTGCGGTAACGTCGGCCTACCTGGACGACATTCTTCAGAGGTACGGCAACGAGTTAACGCTTCAGAATGATGTGCAGAATCTGCTTCTATTACTCCGACGTCTCGGTTTTATAATAAACGAGGAGAAGTCGGATCTGGTGCCGTCCCAAGTCATTCACTCATCTGGGACTGAGCTTCGAGACGCACAACAATCTCGTTCAACTGCCGTTAACCAGAGCGAAATTAATCAGTTGTTACACTCGCTATTGTCTTCACTCAGACAAAGTCACAGCGAGAGAGTTCATGAGACTGATAGGTCTGTGCAGAGCCGCGGCGGATCTCATTCCGATGGGGCGGTTACGCACTCGTCCTCTCCAAATTTTCTTGACTCAGAATTGGAGTGTAAAGATTCATTCGCTCGATATAGACATTCTCTTGTCAAATCAAGTGAAACAAGCGATTCAGACTTGGGCAAACATTCAGTGGTTGACTCAGGGAGTTCCACTGCAGTTGCCGGATCCGAGTTTTACGATTATGATGGATGCCAGTCAAACAGGTTGGGGTGCAACATTGATCCCAACAGATTCGAAGTGCCAGCGTCTTTGGGATCTGCAGTTTCTAGGCAAGCACATAAACATCAAGGAAATGATGTCAATTTGGCTTGCACTACGTCATTGGATGAACATTATTCAGAAAGCACATGTCCAAATCCTGTCCGACAATACGACAGTAGTAGCGTATATTCAGAACCAGGGAGGCACTCATTCCGTTCCGTTATTCAATTTAACGGAAAGAATCCTTCTGTTTGTTGTAGAACACCAAGTTCTACTTTCGGTCCGTCATATTCCAGGTCGTCTGAATGTATTAGCAGACTCCCTTTCACGGAAGGGTCGCTTGTTGCCATCAGAATGGACTCTCAACAAACAGGTATTCAATCAGATTTGCTACCAATGGGAGTGGCCAATGATAGACTTATTTGCGACACAACTCAACAATCAGTTGCAGACGTATGTGTCTCCATGTCCGGATCCCCGAGCATATGCAGTAGACGCTCTATCGATCTCATGTGACGGAATGATAGGATATGTGTATCCTCCAGTGCCATTGATTCAGCAGATATTGCTAAAGATAAAACAATCTCAATGCAAAATTCTGTTGGTAGCATCTCTGTCTCCACAGAGACTGTGGATAAATCTACTCAGGTGTCTGCTGTGGGACTTACCGCGATAACTTCCTCCACGAGAGGATCTTCTTTCGCAGGGGAAATCGCGTCAACTACATCACAACCTGCAAGGTCTCAACCTTCACGTATTTCCATTATGCGGTCCTTCTTGCACGGCAAGCATTTTACAGGAGGAGCAGAGGACGCCATTTCTAACTGTAGGCGGACCTCCTCTTCGCTAAACTATGCGACTAAGTGGAAGGTCTTTTGTCGTTTGTGTAGGGATCATTCTGTTGATATTTTTGATCCCTCCATTCCAGACATTGCAAACTTTCTAGTATACTTGTTTGACGAGATCAAACTGCAGCCTGTTACTATTAAAGGTTATAGGTCTATGTTATCTGATACCTATGCACACCATGATAGTTTACAAATTGGATCTAATGTCTCTTTATCTAAATTAGTTAGAAACTTCTCGATAAATAGACCTAGAACCCTTAGATTAATTCCTAAATGGAATTTAGCTTGGGTTCTTCTTAAACTAAAAGAAAGGCCATTTGAGCCTCTTGAGACAGTAGATTTCAAATTCTTGTCTTATAAGACAGCATTTCTCTTAGCTTTCTCTTCTGCTAGAAGAGTCAGTGAGCTTCATGCACTATCTGTGGACGATTCTCACTATCGTAGTGTCGGGAACACTATCACCTTTACTACTAACGTTGGATTTTTGGCTAAGAATCAGGCTCCTAATAAATATCCGGAACCTATTGTTATTAAGGCCCTTCCGTCTTCAGACGGGCATAGGCCTTTACTCTGTCCGGTTAGAGCTTTACGTATTTATAAACGAAGATCTCAGTTTATCAGAAAGGGACGAAAATGCTTCTTTCTGTCTCTGATGCCTAATAGAAAGGACATTACGGTCCATGCTATTGCTAGATGGATTCAATTAACTATCCGTACTGCTTATGATAATCTATCTTCAACTCAGCAGTCTGTGCTTAAGATTTCGGCTCATCAAGTAAGAGCTCTTTCTACATCTTGGGCTTATGCAAATAGTGTTGCTATTACAGATTTAATGAAGGCTGCTTATTGGTCTCAGCCATCCACATTTACGAATTTTTATCTCAGAAATATTGAGTCCATTTCTGGAGACCTGCATTGTTTAGGTCCGTTATCTGTTGCTCAGAATGTCGTCCACTGAACAGTTGCAACTATAGTTATGCAGGCTTTCTGTTCTGGCAGTGACTCCGTCCTGCTGCCCTCTTCGCTCTGGGTTATTTGACCCAGGGCAAGGGGAAGGGGGGGGGGGAGGGTGTTCCCTTAGGTCACCTGCTTTATAGTGAAAAGCAAGGGGATACCTCCTCCGGAGTCAGTAATTCTGAGTCGTTACCGGGATGGTTTTAAAGTGTAAAGTTAATATTTAAAATTCATTCATGTCATATTTTTAAAGTGTAGCTCGGTGTGAAGCATTTGTATATGTCACGTGTCAAACAGGCGTTAATATACAATCCTCGGACACTTTTAAAGACTATAAAGAGTCTCAATTCTCTGGACTATCTTTATTTATTGGCTTACTTTAAAAATAATTAGTATAAAGGGTTATACTGGATGTTAATAGAGAACATGAATGTTATTATGCTCAATTATGGAGGGTGTTGTGTCTTTCTAATTTATCATAAATAAGAAAGATACATGTAAAGCCTAATACTCCTTTTCTCCTCGAGGGGATGACTCTATTATATATAGTTGAGCTTATTGGATTTTCCTCTATGTCCTAGGCCCTCCAGCCTTTTTACTATTCAGCTATGTCTGGGTCATTGGTACAGTATAAAAATGTTAAAAAATTTATAGTAATTTATATATTTTTTATACTTACCAATGACCCAGACGGGGATGGCCCTCCCAGGAGTTGGGAACTCATACCTCCTCGCTGAGTACATAGCGCTGACCAGGCACTGCTTGTAAGAATGATAATTGGCGCCAATTTTGAGACCTCCTTGACACTGCGCATGCGCAGTGGAGGAAAAGTATGGAGGACCATTTAGGACATGATTTTTTCGGTTTTAGATGCAAATTTTGGGGATTGGGGGGCAAAATTTGTGTTTGGCCCTAGATTTTTGAGAATTAGCACCAGCTATGTCTGGGTCATTGGTAAGTTTAAAAAATATATAAATTACTATAAATTTTTTAACTTTTCATAATTTCTTTTACAATGATGGTAACTTTCATAAAGGGGCCCAGGTTCCATTCCCTTAGAAAATTCCTGGTGTTGGTTCTGTCTGTTGTAACTTGTGTTCAGTAAATCATTAAGGCTCAGAATTTCTGATTTATTTGTGCAGATACTTTATGAGAGAGGAAAGTTTTCTCAGAAGACCATGCAGATTATCAACACAAATCTTACATTGGCAGTAAAAGATGCTCTAGCACCAACCACTGAGTTCTGGGACAGTGGTAAAACCCTGAGGATGCTGGCTGAGGAGGATTATTTCAAAGAAAATGAAAAAGTACAGTGGCCAGATGCCTTGAAAATGATGATGTCAGATGGTAATTACATTACAATACAGGATGCCTTAAGAATTATCTAAATCTTGAATTGAGTTGATTATCCAATTATTTCTGGGTTCTAAACAGTGCTGACCAAGACAGAATATTTCCTCGACTCAAACCCTGGGGGCCTTATTTTATGATTAACTTTTAGCACTCAGTTGTCGAGAAAACCTGACATCCAAAACATGAACCTAAGACACTTGACGAGTGAATCCGTCATTACCACATCCCATAATAACTCTGTCGGCTTATTTGTTTTTGCACAGAGAGGTTATTTATTTCATGGTTGGACAAAAAAAGCCTCTTACTCTTCTCACTACACTGCACAATACAATAGTGATGGACAAGGCACCCATGATTACTACAGCATGAAAATCAGCAGGACATTATTCAAAAACCAAAGGCAGTGGAAGCATAGAACCAATGCATGGGAGGGGGTAATTTAGGGGATCAGAAACATTGGACCTATTTATCAGTTCATAAGACAGTCAAATGGTGTAAAACATTTTTGTGTATCTTATGGAGCTTTCATTTGTAAATTTCTCAATACTTTGGCAAAAACTCCATCCTGGTAAATGCATGAACAAGTACACACTGCTTGGAGAAAATTACAAAGGGCCCACATGATCAATTTCAAAATCTAGACAAAGCAGCAAATCACCTGATCTGATTGACATGCCAAACGGATTAGTTGCACGGTATTTTCTGGGACTCAGTAAAAACCAAAAAAAAAGGGGGGGAACAGATATACCCAGATTGCATTGCACTGGGCTGCCAACATCATACACAATATATTAGTAAAGGTTGAGACAAATCATTGTGCCCCATTCCATGTCTTGAATGATACCACACCTTGCAGAACTGTAAAACAACCTGCTCAAAAATGAGGTAAAACTGCATTAAGTAAACAAAAACAATAAAAAAAACCCAAAACAGTTCCAGTTTTTATTTCAAAAAGAATTTCAGCACTGTACATTCAAATAAGTTACATTGTTAAAAATTTCTTTACAAAATATAGATAAACAGATCTTCAGTGTTCCGTGTATTAGATGCTGGAAAGAGGAAAAAACAGTATAATAGTAAGTCAGTAACTTCTTCATGTAGCTTTAGAGACTACTTGTATTTTTATCAAAACCTCAATAATAATTGGTTGAATAATTTTTCACCAAGCAGAAACTTGGAAATTTCCCAGAAAATGCATAAAGACCAGCAACGCACTATCAATTAATGGACCATCATATTCAAATTGATGGTCCATTAACTGACAGTTTGTTAGTGGTTCTTTTATTGGGTTGGAAATACTCTCTGTGAGGGCTGTAGTAAAATACACTATGCACATACAGCTCCTCTGTATCAGATAAATGTGTCAGTCAGTTACAGTGACAGTGTGCACTGAAAAAAAAAAATCTTGTTTTCTCAAATACCATGTATTCTTCTGCTGAAAGAAGATTACTTACCCTAGAAAAAATATTTTCACACTAAAATGTACCAAATGTAATTCTGCATTAATAATACACTATGTGTTTGGGATTATTTTCAAAGTAAAAAAAAAATTTAGCAAAGGACATTTACTGTGCTGAAATTTTTCTGTGGAAAATTGTCTCCAGGTGGCAGTGTTGTTTTCTGTGATTATATATAACAAAAACAATTGCACTGTATTGTTCCCTGCTGTTTACTAACAACTTTTATACTCAGTTTTTTTCTCAATCTTCAAAAACAAAAAAGTTACGTAGGTTTGAAAATACCCCCTATGAAAATTATCAAATTTCTCCATTTTGTCTTGTGGCAGACATCCTGGAATTGAAAGTTTCTTTACAACTCATTGTGAATTTCCAAATGATAATAATACTGTATTGAAGCATATCTCTGAGCTGGAAAGTAACATGTTGGGATGTATTCTGGGCATGTGTTTCAAGGGCTGACCTTATTTCCAAATTGCTTTGATGTACTGATTACTCTGATCATCATATCAATGATTCATGTCGGAATATACAGAATGCCTTATGGCAATGCTTTTAGATTACCCTGTGCTGAGATTTTAGATTACCTTACCCTCAATGTATGACGATTCTGTGTCAACTGTTTATTTCTTGAGATGCTACATCTGATGAACCTCTCTATGTTGAGAGTTCAGGAAACATATAAAGATTTCAAAGAGACATAACTGTGGGGTCGTGATACGTGTTATAAATAAATGTCATAATACATTTACTCATAGACAAATTTTACTTTTTGGGCCATGATATTACCTCAAAAAATTTACAATTTTTCTAACCTTGCCCGGCTTACATGTTTTTGGTCACCCAACCAACCCTATTTTAAGCTTGCGACCCTATGAAATTGGGGCAGGCCAACAGGCTGTGTTGTAAAAAATGTGTGTTCAAACACTGCCATTAATTTTTAGCTTAACTTGACAAAGTCAAGATAAGCTATTGCCATCACGCATGCGGAAGTCTGTTAGTCTGTGAGTCTGTTCACATTTTCCTTTAGCATGGGCTACACCCTGCAGTTCTTGTCTGATTGTCACGAAATATCATATGCAGGTTGGGGTCATGTCTAGATGAAAATGTCCCCTTTTGGTCGCGATTGGTCAACCGGTATGGCTGCGCGAGCCCAAAACCTGAAAACCATTAGCACAGTCTACAGGTCGTATTTATGAAGGGATTTCATTGTAACTTGGTAGGTTGCCTCTGTATAATGCCTAGATGTGAACATCCCCTTTTGGGCATGATCTGTCAACCGTGATGGCTGCCCAAGCCCGAAACCCAAAAACTTTTAGCACAGTCTGCAGGTCATGTTTAATATGGAGGGATTTTCATTGTAACTTGGTAGGATGACTCCTTATGATATCTAGATGAGAATTTCCCCATTTGGGCGTGATCTGCCAACCGTAACGACTGCCCGAGCCCAAAACCCGAAAACCTTTAGCATAGTCTACAGGTCATATTTATTGAGGAACTTCATTGTAACTTGGTGGGTTGACTTCATATAAAGTCTAGATGAGAAAGTCCCCTTTTGGACGTGATTGGGCAACTGTGACGGCTACAGGGGCCTGAAGCCCGAAATCCTTTAGCACAGTCTACAGGTCATATTTATGAAGGGATTTCATTGTAACTTGGTAGGATGACTCCAAATAATGTCTAGATGAGAATGTCCCATTTTGATCGCGATCATTCAGCCTTGATGGGTGCCCAAGCCCCAAAACCTTTAGCATAGGCAAAAGGTCATATTTATGGAAGGATTTCATTGTAACCTGTTAGGTTGACTCCATATAATGCCTAGATGATGACCTCCCCTTTTGGTCGTGATTGGTCAGCTGTGATGGCTA
The DNA here is from genome assembly GCA_031216915.1 of Pictodentalium vernedei. Taxonomy (NCBI): domain Eukaryota; kingdom Metazoa; phylum Mollusca; class Scaphopoda; order Dentaliida; family Dentaliidae; genus Pictodentalium; species Pictodentalium vernedei. The sequence continues at coordinate 184,498,379 of CM062291.1, forward strand.
CAGGTGCCCAAAGCCCAAAAACCTTGAGCAAAGCCTACAGGTCATATTTATGAAGGGATTTCATTGTAATTTCATAGGATCACTCCAGATGATGCCCAGATGAGATTGTCCCCTTTGGTTGCGATCATTCAACCATGATGGCTGCCTGAGCCTGAAGCCCAAAACCTTTAGCACAGTCTACAGATCATATTTATGAAGGGATTTCATTGTAACTTGGTAGGTTGACTTCATATTATGTCTAGATGAGAACGTCCCCATTTGGACATGATTGGGCAACTGTGATGGCTACAGGGGCCCGGAGCCCGAAAACCTTTAGAACAGTCTACAGGTCATAATTATGAAGGGATTTCATTGTAGCTTGGTAGGATGACTCCAAATAATGTCTAGATGAGAACGTCCCCTTTTGGTTGTGATCATTCAGCCTTGATGGCTGCCCGAGCCCAAAACCCCAAAACCTTTAGCATAGTCTATAGGTTATATTTATGGAAGGATTTTATTGTAACCTATTAGTTTGACTCCATATAATTCCTAGATGATGACATCCCCTTTTGGTCGTGATTGGTCAACTATGACGGCTTCAGGGGCCCGAAGCCCGAAAACCTTGAGCACAGTCTACAGGTTTAAGAAGGGATTTCATTGTAACTTCATAGAATCACTCCAGATGATGCCCAGATGAGAATGTCCCCTTTTGGTTACGATCATTCAACCATGATGGCTGCCCGAGCCCAAAGCCCAAAAACCTTTAGCACAGTCTACCGGTCATATTTATGAAGGGATTTCATTGTAACTTGGTAGGTTGACTTCATATAATGTCTAGATGAGAACGTCCCCTTTGGACGCAATTGGGAAACTGACGGCTACAGGGGCCCGAAGCCTGAAAGCCTTTAGCACAGTCTACAGGCCATATTTATGAAGGGATTTCAATGTAACTTGATAGGATGACTCGTTTTGGAATAATTTCACTGTAACTTGGTAACTTTCGTTGATGTACGTTAACTGTGAGGGCCACATACATTAACTGTGAGGTCATATTAACCCACCCCTCAGCTCTTTAGAACAGTGTACACCTCATATTATTTTTATCAAAAACATAGCATACAGGGAACAGAAATGAACATATTCCCAATTATCAAAATTCTTGTCTTATTTCATAATCCTTTCATAAACATTGAACATTATCCTTTTCATCAAACACAACACACAAGTTAAGCTACAGTGTCATTGACACTTTCATTATATCCCCTGCAGTGAGTTGTGAGGGGGGGGGGGATGTACTGGAATCACCTTGTTCATCTGTCCGTCTGCCCGTAGACATAATTTTGTCAGGAGCTTTTCTCAGGCATTTATGGTCCAATCTGCTCGAAACGTGGTATGTATGTTCACCACCATGGTAACCTGTGCACCTGCGATTATAGTTCTGGTCAGCTTATTTTTGCCAGAACTAGCCCCCTTTTTGACTTGAAAAAGCAAGTCCAAAGATTTTCTCAGATGTTTATGGGTCGATTCCTTTGAAACTTGGTCTGGATGTTCACTACCATCGGAACCTATGCACCTGCGATTATAGTTTCAATCGGACTTTTTTGCCAGAGTTATGCCCCTTTTTGTCTTAGAAAAATTATGGCGGTGGAGGAGTGGGTTTGGACAGGCCCATCTGGGACAGTCACACATCTAGTTTAATATAACAATGGGCCAATGTACTGCGGCAAATTGTTCTAGATATGTCTTTTGGTTAGAATAATCCACAAACAAATTTAAAAAAAAAAATTGTGTCCCCTATTTTGTCTTCACTGGTAGAATTGGTCAAATCACATCCCCACATCCCCACCATACTCGGCACTCCCACATCTTCACCCCTTCCATCCTCATTTATGATAGGTTTTTGCATGGTATGTTTGCTCTATGTGAGTAATAGTTCAATTCCAATTTACATCTTGATTCAGTATATTAAACAGCCTGATGTTGTTAGATTTTGGCATATCTTACTCAATGGAATAAAAAATTGTGATGTCCACCCGTTTCCCATGTCACTGATCTCTAGCAGTTAAAGCTTATTGTCTCTTCCAACACTTTAAGTTTATCTGTCCTAATTCATATAGAAATCACAAAAGTGACAGGAAGCACCTGAACTAAACCGCAGTATGCATTTTAGAGTAGGTTTGTAAATGAGATGCATGTCGATCACACCCCCTCCCTAGGCCAAGGAGCCTCATATTGAGTATTGGGGGCAAAATAACCCAATACATTGTAATGATGTTGGAAAACATTAATATAAAGATGCAACTTGAGGCTCTAATGACAAAAAACGTTTGGCTTATTGTTATTTCTGGAGGTAATAGTACGATTAAAGTCGACTTTTTATTTATTATTTTTATACGCCCATTTTGAAAAACGGGTCGTATTATGGTATACCGCTATCTGTCTGTCCGTCCGTCTGTCTGTCTGGTCACACGTCGTACGATAACTCATGAACGCTTTGAGAGATTTTCATGATTTTTGGGTAGATGGTGTATATCAATGGATGGAAGCTCCCTTTCGTTTAGTGTCGCCGTTCGATTAGTCATTCCAGAGTTATGGGACTTTATAACTTAGAAAATTGTTTTTTTTACACGTACGGTAACTCGAGAATGCTTCGAGAGATTTTCACGATTTTTTAGTAGGTGGTTTATGTTGATGGAAGGAAGCTCCCTTTCGGTTGGTGTCGCCGTTCGATTAATCATTCCAGAGTTATGGGACTTTATTTTTCAAATGTCGAACAATAACTTGAAAATGCTTAGAGCAATTTTCATGATTTTTTGGTTGCAAGTATATGTTGATAGAAGGAATCTCCCTTTTGATTTGTGTCGCTGTCCAATTTGTCATTCCAGAGTTATGGGACTTTATTCATCAAAATATAGGCAATTTTCCACATGTTGGACTTTGAGCAATTTTCATGATTTTTTGGCAGGAAGTATATGTAACCTGACAAGTACACATGTATACTCATATTGTGTGGTTCCCTCTTCTAATTAATAACGGGCGTATCATGTGCTCATGGCGCAGCTGTTTATTATTCAAAAGTCGATTATGATATTTCATAATTGTGCCAGCGCAAATCTTGAGTTGATTTGGTTATCCAATTATTTCTGGGTTCAAAACAAGGCTGACCAATTTATTTACCAGCACAGTATTTTCTGGACTCCGACCTTATTGCCTCATTTTACAAGTGTAGTGGTTGATGTATAAAGGCCATTTACCAATCAGCCTGGTTGGTCCGGATCTCTTAGTCTCGTGGTAAATTGGTCGCTTTGTGTGCTAGAGGTCGTCGGTTCGAACCCCGGCTCCTCCACTTATCTCTCCTCCTGTTACATTTGTGGGCTTGTACGATCCTCAGCAGTAAGTCGCCACTGCGGGTGTTTCAACTGCTCTGAGTGAGAAACCTGTGTGAGATTCATATGTGATGATTCTCAAAAGAAGAGGAGAGTAGTGTAGCGGTCAAGGTATAAAGGCCGTTTACCAACCAGTCTGCTTACTCCAGATCTCTTAGTCTTGTGGTAAATCGGTAGCTTTGTGTGCTAGAGGACGACGGTTTGAACCCCGGCTCCTGCACTTATCTCTCCTCCTGTTACACAATCAAACAAGATAAAAAAAAATGTTGCATGGCACATTTGCTTTTCAAAAAAACATTTCAATTGGTTTTGAACAGAAAGACCACTAAATTTTTTTTGCATAGAAAACCCATAATTTGTGACAGAATATTTAGAGTGCCGATTGTACACATATGCACATTAACCCCACACAGCATTCACTATATCTTTGAGTCATATTCATTGGATGATCTTCATGGTAATAAATTATTATTTTGCTGCTACCCAACAAAATGTTTTTGCTTTTATTACCGTTAATCAGAATGTTGGTAGACCAGATCACATTGATCCTATCATCATTTTCTTGCCTGGATATTTTGTGACATATTTGTTTTCTATGAAAAGACGACTCAATGAGTGCGAGAGGGCCTGATACGTCAGAGATCCTGTATAAGATGGGATCACTGAAGTATCAGGCCCTCTTGCACTCATTGAGTCGTCTTTTCATATATAAATTATATTTTACGACCTGAGGCTTCAGCTATGGCAGCTATGCAAAGGGCCAGGAGCTCATTGAGCAATTTGACATTAAGCTCTAGCGCCAACACTTTGACCATTGCTGATACAGATTCCCAAACAGCAGACAGGCAAAATGCCAAAAACTTGATGACAGTGATCCCATGACAATCATCAGCCTCGACAACCGAGCAGCCTACAAAACTACAATCAACATGATCATTCAATATGGGACCGTATTATAATAGTGCTTTACACAGACCCAGACTGACCTAACACCACTGATCTACGGCGCCATAGTGAAATACAATGGCTATTCACGCTTAAAACACTCCCTCCACTTGGCCCGAACAAGAAGGATTTTTGATTTTATTGACATATTTGTTATACTTTGACAATCTACATCTTGCAGTTATTTGCAGGCTTTGCAATTATTTCAATGCGAGTCTTGGCTGCCCATATTGTCAATGTACTTGGAATGTAACTCTTGCAAGTTTACTTGACTTCATATCTGTGTTGAGGTCATGGTACAGCCAAATATGCTAAAATAAATTAATAGACTACTTGTCAGGACACTTGTTTTGCAATAAAAAAAAGTGATCAGTCGAAATTGGGCCTTGAACCCCAAGGGTCTAATTCTGATATTGATCCCATTTTACTGTAACAAAACAGGTGTCTCAACAGGCAGTCATTGAATAAACTTGCAAGTTACATTCTAACCACCTTGGCAGTTGTTTCTAGGCCAGTCTTGGTTGGCTATATAGCCAACTAAGACTGGCCTAGAAACAACTGCAAAACAACAGAATGTAGATTGTCCAAGTGTAGTAAAAAATTTATACAATATCCCAAGGCCTTGGAGGGTTAAGGTTAATACTGCAATGACTCTGCAGTGCAAAACTGTTAACATGTTGAGTGCTAATTTATTTTTCATTGTTCACTTTTAACATGAGCATTTTTATTTCAAAGATGCCAAGCTACAAGTAAGAGAAGCCGTAGATTACCAAGATACTGCTTATAAATAATTGTACCAAAATTTTATATAAATAATCTTTTTTCTACTGCTGCTTAGTCAACAAAAAACAAATGCAAACATTGTAAAGCTCCTGAAAAGCCATGATAATGATTCCTAGCACTTGAGCAGTTAATATTAGTCATGAAACTTTGATGTGTGACCATAATTTAATATTGAGGTATGGTATGGTCTGAAACATCCGATTCAAGTTTGTTCAAATTGAATGCCTGTGTTAATATTTGGGCTCCTATGGTAGCCCGGATTTTAACTTAGTGCAATATGAGAGAATCTCTTTAAAATCTTCTACAGATCCAGCAGTCAGAATGCTTTCATATTTAGTATACAACATATCTAGAGGGGGTGGGGGGGGGGGGGGGTGGGGATTCAGGTTTGTTCAAATTGAGTACCTGTGTCAATATTTGGTCTTCCTATGGTAGTCTGAATTTTAACTTAGTGCAATATAGGGAAATTTCTTTAAAAATCTTCTTCAGATCCACCAGTCAGAATGCTTTAATATTTGGTATACAACATCTCTGGGGGTTTGGGGGGGGGGGGGGGTGTACGCACATTCAAATTTGTTAAAATCTAGTCCCTGCGGGTTCAGATTTGGGCTTCCTATGTGAGCCCAAATTTTAACTTTGTGCAATATGAGGGAATTTTTTAAAAATAATCTTCTTCAAATTAACCAGTTAGAATGCTTTCATATTTGGTATACAACATCTCTAGGTGGGTCAGATTCAAGTTTGTTCAAATCGGGTCTCTGGGTTAATAATTGGGCTCCCTATGGTATCCTGAATTTTAACTTAGTGCAATATGAGGGAATTTCTTTAAAAGTCTTCTTCTCCAGAACCATCTCTAGAATGTTTTTATATTTGGTATACAACATCTCTAGGGGGGGTCAGATTCAAGTTTGTTCAAATCGAGTCCCTGAGTTGTGTAAAGGAAGGGCTCAGACTCAAGTTTGTTCAAGTTAAGTTCCCAGATTGATATTTGGACTCCCTAGTTTTGCATTACTGAAAATCTGGGCATTATTTCTGCGGTAGTATCCCAGTACTAGAAAAAAATCATCTGGCATGGACAACAGAGTTATAAATAATTAAATAACTTCATTCCTCTGTAGTGTTAACTAGCTATAGATGCTAATTAAATCCTTCTTTAAACAACTATTGTAAGGTAGGTGCCTCAGGCCCCATGGGGCCTCTTGTTTTTCTTTCGATAATTTTGCAACTTCACATTATTGTGATGTAATTCTAGGAGAATAACTTGATAATTCCTTATTACAAGTATGACAACAGAAGGAAATTAGATATTGATTAACATTTTGTGTCACTTCTTCACTGTCATGCCCATTGTTATTAAAATTTTATCTCAAAAAAGGGATTTTTTGCCTGGATTATTTTTAATGGGTCAAAATAGAAATCTTTGAAGTGATACTATTTTGAATGTGGAGGAACAGAAATTAAACCAATTAAATCTTCTTTGATAAATTGCTAAACATTGCAGCTTTGTTATGGAAAATGTCTGATGCTGAAAATTTTTGTTTTTCAGCACACAGTACAGATAGTTATATTTTGTAGACAGTTCCAATGAATTTTCGCTCTGTTTTATGAAGTTGAAGAAAACCCCCTCTCTCATCTTAAAATGGAGTAATAATTGCCTTGCAACAATTTTTTTATTGGCACTTTATTGGGTTTAGCTTTCATTTTATTTCAGCTGATAACTTAGGGTTGACTGCAGCTGATGGATATGATCTAGCATTAAGTGCACTCGGAGCACTTACATGGTAAGTGTATGACTTGACTTGTTTACAATTCTAAATTTTCTCCCATCTTCTGTCACCAGAGATGAGCATATTCACTTAATCCTTTCAACACTGGCACCCTGGAAGTTATCATTTCAGTCAATCCGGTCAACGGTGAAATGGGCGCCACCATACTGGCTTGTTGGGAGGTTCAGTAATAATTTAATCCAAAAGCAATTTATATCGTCTTTTTACCTCAACTTTACGAAGTCAAGCTGGGCTATTGCTGTCACTTCTCATCCATCGGCATAAGTATATACGTCCACAATTTCCTTTGACACACTGCACAGATCGCTTTTATGATTTTATGCTTTGAAACTTAGTATGCTTGTTTAGGGTGACCTCCAGATGGGAGCTATCAGTTTTCTTTCATTTCCGTCAAAAACATTGCCGTTGGCATTAACTTGGCAGTGGCCTTCGAACTTAATTTAGTCAGGCATCAATATATTCCTCTGGCATGCCTTACAGGGCACATTTATGATCGGATCGCATTGAAATTTGGGATGCGTATTTGGGGTGACCTCTAGTTGGGAGCTATTGATTTTCTTTCATTTCCATAAAAAATTATTGTCGTAAGCACCAGCCTTTGAACTTAGTGCATTTGTACAGCAGCTTATCCCTTTTGCTCTTTCTACAGGGCATATTTATGAATTTCCAGAAAAAAAAGAAACATTATCACATGCAATGACCTTTTCATTCAAACTTTGTGCCTTAACATCTTTCTTTGGCACACCTCAGAGGGTGCATTCATTATCGGGTTGTTTTGAAACTTGGTATGCTTATTCAGGGTGACCAAAATAGGAGCTATCATTTTTCTTTTCTTTTCCATCAAAAACTGTTGCTGTTGGCAACAACCTTTGAATTTATTGCATTTGTGCATCAATATTCTTCTTTAACATGGCCTTTAGGCCACATTTATCATAGGATTGTTATTTGGACTACGCATACTCATTAGGTGAGACCTCTAGATAAGAGCTATCAATTAGCATTCATTTCTGTGAAAACAGTTGCCATTTGGATTGACCTTTAAACTTACTGCATTTGTGTATCAACATTCTTCCTTTAGCCAGCCTTACAGTTTACATTTAAAAATGCATGGATTGCTCTGATGTTGCGCACACACAATGCTGTTATATTGCAGTTTCACCAAATAACATTGAAACCAATAATGATCTTCAGTTTTGCCATTTCACTTATAACTTACCAAGTTCAAGTTTGTCAAGTTGAGCTACAGTGTCATTGATACTCTTATTTCCTTATGCAAATATTTATGCACACCGGGTTGGAAACTTGAAACACATGCGTCTTGTTATGAATGCAGTTTTCTGTGGACAGTTGGTATTTTGGGGATGATGGAAGATTTTGTTTCAGCAATTTGTTTTCAATTCAGAATACTAATCAGGATTAGTCAAAGTAATCCCCAACTTTGTCTTTAAAATAGTTGGAATGATCATTCAATTTTGCATGCGGGTTACACAAAGAATGTGTGGCATAATACTTTTTCCATTCATGGAAATATTGCCAATCTTCTCAAAGATAGTATAACCTGCACATTACAACAGATTATGCAAACATAAAACATGTTGCTCTTAAAAAAATTTAGCCCTGTTATCTAACAGGCCTTAAAATTTGTCCTGATTCACGATAATCAGTTTTGATTCTCACAAAATACTGCTGTGAGAATCAATTTTCTGTTCTTAATAATTTAGAATTTGAGAGTACCGTTGTACCATTGTGAGTGCAACTAGTATCTGTTCCATAGTGAAAAAAACAAACCTCATAACTATATATTTACCAGAGTTTAATCCTTAAGGGACTAGTTCCAATTTTTGTAAGTTTCTTGTTTTATATGTAAATATTGAACACATGTACCAACATACAGGCTTTTGGTGATATTGCTGATGGAAATTACAGTTCTTTGGCTGTGGTTTATAGTGAAGTCTTGGCTGCCTGCAAGGGCAGCAAAATTTCACTAGACACCATTGCTATATGAAAGTGGTACTTTATAATCTGGAATCCAAGATCATTCAAGCTTTATTGACTGACACTACCTAACAGGTGCCAATTAGACTACTAAAAACAGTTTGGCATTGTTGTTTGAAAATGATTTTCAAAAAATGTATAAAAAATAAAAAATTAAAAAAAAATTTGCACCACACCCCAGATAAAATATTGTTCTGGCCTCCATCGACCACATACCAATCTTTATCCTGGATGGATATGCATTTTCTCACATGCCAGATCTCTCCTGCATCCATTTCTCGATGGATTTGTCTTGCTATTCGTGCAGCTTCAGCTCGTCTAGCTACTGGTGATTGTATTACCAATTATTTTATCTGCGACAGTTGCAAGAGCCGACAGAGGACCTTTGTCCTACGGGCCCTCTTTCTTCGGCTCAGGGTGTTGTCTATCACAGCCATTCAGCTTTTTACAGGATCAGTTCCAGCTCCGTGCTGTTACTGCCCTTTCTGTCTGTGTGTCGCACAGAACCATATGCCTCATCTTTCATTGTTTTTTACTAATGTTTGTGATGCTATGGTTGATAAGCCTCGGGACCTCTTCCGTCTATTCACGGTTCCAGTGCACTTGGGTTATGTGTAGGGTTGGTTATGCGATTCCCTCCAGCCTATTGTCTATTCAGCCTGTACTGTAGTAAACAATTGTGGGTAGGTTGATAAGAAATTTAAATTTTATAGTAAATTTCCTTTCTTATTATACCTACCACAATTGTTTACATGGAGGCCCTCCTGTCTTCTTATACGGGTAAGAATCCTTCCTCCCCGCTGATCACATAACTCCAACGTTGGCGGATTCAGAAAGAATGAGTCATTAGCGACGCATATGCGCACTGGCAACGGAAGTCGTGGAGTTGTACTTGGAAGAGAGTGTCCTGTACTGGGTCTGCGCCGGTTGCACTTGACCCAGTTTTGGCTTATTTTTTCTTGGAGCTTTTGCACCACTTTTCTTTCCCAAATTACTTGGGAAAGACAAAAATAGAGAGTATATTATCCGAGTTAGAGTAAACAATTGTGGTAGGTATAATAAGAAAGGAAATTTACTATAAAATTTAAATTTCTCGATATATGGCAAAATGTTTTCTTCATTTAACAACCCCTGTGCAATTAAAAGCCAAAAAAATTTTTCCGAAGGCATATTGGTTTGGTTTTTTAAAGTTATATACAATTAACCCTCTGCATTCTGATACAAAATACCAAAACTTCAAACCACAAATTTTTCCCATAATGCAACTAGGAATTTAACTGATTTAGTTTGCTTGACAGAGCTCAGTGAGTTCTGTCAAGGATTCAATTGGTTAAATTTCTAGTTACATTATGGGAAAAATTTGATGCTTGAAAATTTGGTATTTTTATGCTCCCCCCAAAAATTTCAGGGTAGCATATAGTCGCCACATTTGTCTTTCCATCTGTTCATTCATCCGTCTGTCTGTCCATCTGTCTGCAGCGATTTCTCAGCAGTGAGTGAATGAAAATCAATGAAATTCGGTGTGAGGGATCCTTATGATAAGCCGCTCCTGCACATGTTATAAAAAGTCAGCTTTGTCCATACATCTGCCCATCCATTTGCAAATACATCCATCCATCCATCTGTCGATCCACAGTGATATCTCCACAGTTGGTGTTTGGATTTCAATGAAATTTGGTATGAGAGGTTCTTGTGACAAGCCACTCCTTCACATGTTATAAAAAAACTGCCTGCATATTTTACACCAGAGTTACAGTCCATGCATTTCAAAAGATGTGCCAAATTATTTCCCATAGGGGGGATCATAATTTTTTAAATTTGCTTGTTAACTAAGGCAACTGTTGGGAAGTATCCATCATTTTTAGCTCAACTTAGGCGAAGCCAAATTTGAGCTTTTGTCATGGCCCATCGTCCGTCTGTCAACAATTGGATACGGCTCGGGCTAGAGGCTGTATTTATGAACCGATCTTTACGAAACTTCTTGGGTACCTTTGTTATGACCGTGGGACGAGAACGAGTGTTTTGGGGCATGGTCCGAAATTCAAGATGGCTGCCAGCCGCCATTTTGTACCGACGATGCAGAAATCTGTTTTTTGTACAGAACTTCCATATGAAAGCACTGATTTGAATAATTTTTTGTATGAATGTTTAGTACCATGGGATACATCACATATAATACAGGTTTTTTTCTCGTGCATAAATTGTGCAAATTAGACTAATTTTGATGTTTTTTGGTGTTACTTTCAGCACAGTAAGTGCAAATGCCAATACGGCTCGGGCTAGAGGTCGTATTTTTGAACCGATCTTACTTCTTGGGTACCTTTGGTATCACCTTGGGACGAGAACAAGTGTTTTTGGGTCCGGTCCGGAATTCAAGATGGCCGATGGCAGCCATTTTGTACAAAATTAGGTGCAATCAGATTTTTGCACAGAACTTCCATATGAAAGCGCTCATTTGAATAATTTTTTGTGTGAATGTTTAGTACCATGGGATACATCACATATAATACGGGTTTTTTTCTCGTGCAGAAATTATGCAAATTAGATGAACTTTGATTTTTTCAGTGCGACTTACAGTAAGTACACTTGTCAATACGGCTCAGGGTAGAGGCTGTATTTATGAAACGATCTTCACAAAACTTCTTGGGTACCTTTGTTATCACCTTGGGACAAGAATGAGTGTTTCTGGGTACGGTCCAAAATTCAAGATGGCTGCCAGTGGCCATTTTGTATCAAAATTAGGTCCAATCAGTTTTTTGTCACAAGTTCTATACAGCTCGTATTTATGAACTGATCTTCACAAAACTTCTTGGGTACCTTTGTTTTCACCTTGGGACAGGAACGAGTGTGTTTTGGGGTGCCTTTGTTATCACTGTGCTATGAGAACAAATATTTTGGGGTTCAGTCAGACCCACTCTGGGACTCAAAGATTTCTTTTCTAGTTTAGCATCTGACTGTCACCCACCTTTACAATACTTTACCTATACATTTGTTACAGGCAACGGTCAGTATTTATGTACAGACCGTTACAATACTTTATATGTACCTTTGTTATCAGGTCATTACCTAGATGTTTGTCATTGCTGTGTCACATACTATACATGTACATGTCTTTGTCTTGACAAGTTGAGCTACAGTGTCATTGACACTTTCATTACTGATTTTCTTGTTATCTCAGTGTGCAGAGTGTTAATAGAGTTATTCAGTTTATAAATATGCAATTACCGGTAAGTGGATTCTACTATAATAATACTCTTTCTTTGTAGGTATTTGCAGTACAGTTTGAAAGATGTTGAGTTATTGTCATTGAGGAATTTTGATGAGTACAAGCCAGTGGATAATGCAAAAATACCAACAGCTGCTGATTTTACACAAGGAAGGCAGCATATGGTGAGTTGTTAAATCCTTTACCTAATGCACAGGATATCACAATTAATTATTTAAATCATTTTTTAGCTCAGCTTGAGTCAAGTCAAGCTGAGCTACTGCCATCACTTCTCGTCTGTCGGCGTATGTACGTCGGGGCGTACATACGTACGTATGTATGTATGAAAGTATGTACGTACGTCCACAATTTCCTTTGGCACACCTCACAGCTCGCATTTATGATCAAATCGGTTTGAAACTTGGTATGCTTGTTTGGGGTGACCTCTAGATGAGAGCTTTCGATTTTCTTCACATTCCGTCAAAAAATGTTGCCGCTGGCAACGTTCTTAGAACTTAGTTTAGTCAGACCTCAATATTTCCCTTTGGTCCACCCTACATTTATGATCGGATTGCTTTGTAACCTGGCATGCTTGTTTGGGGTGACCTCTAGATGGGAGCTATCGATTTTCTTCCATTTCTGTTAAAAAAATGTTGCCTTTGAACTTAGTTTAGTCAGGCATCAATATAGTCCTTTGGCACACCGTACAGGGCCAGATCAGATCGGCTTGAAACTTGGTATGCTTGTTTGGGGTTACCTCTAGATGGGAGCTATCGATTTTCTTTGATATCCGCCTAGAAATGTTTCCACTGGCAACGACCTTTGAAGAACTCAGTGCAGTTATGCATCAAAATTTCCCTTTGGCACACCCTGCAGTGCACATTTTTGACCAGATCAATTTGAAACTTGGTATGCTTGTTTGGGGTGAACTCTAGATAGGAGCTATCGATTGTCTTGCATTTCTGTCAAAAAATGTTGCTGCTGGCAACAACCTTTGAACTTAGTTTAGTCAGGCAACAATATATTCCTTTGGCATGCCCTACAGGGCACATTTATGATCAGAATGGTTTGAAACCTGGTTTGTTTGTTTGGGGTTACCTCTAGATGGGAGCTATCGATTTTCTTCAATTTCTGTCAAAAAATGTTGCCGCTGGCAATGACCTTCGATGAACTTAGTGCAGTTATGCATCCCTATTTCCCTTTGGCGCAGCCTGCAGTGCACATTTTTGACCAGATCGCTTTGTAGCTTGATGTGCTTCTTTGGGGTGACCTCTAGATGGGAGCTATTGATTTTCCTTCATTTCTGTCAAAAATAGTTGCCATTGGCAACGACCTCTGATGAACTTAGTAAAAACTTTGTGCAGTTATATATCAATATTTCCCTTTGACACACCCTGCAGGGCACATTTATGATTGGATCGCTTGGAAACTGTGTGTGCTTGTGTGGGGTGATATCTATATGGGAGTTATCGATTTTCTTCCATTCTGTAAAAGAATGTTGCCGCTGGCAACGACCTTTGAACTTAGTTTAGTCAGGCTTCAATATTTCCCTTTGGCACACCCTTCAGGGCACATTTATGATTGGATCACTTTGAAACTTGGTGTGTGTGTTCGGGGTGACTTCTTGATGTAAGCTATTGATTTTTTTTCATTTCCAATTATTGTCGTTATCACCAGCCTTTGAACTTACTGCATTTGTGCAGCAACTTATCCCTTTTGCACTCTCTGCAGAGTATATTTAAGAATTTCCATAAAAAAAAGAGAAAAATACATTGCCACAAGCAATGACCTTCAAACTTAGTGCATTTGTGCATTAACATCTTCCTTTGGCATGCCCCAGGGGCACATTCATTATCAGGTTGTTTTGAAACTTTGTATGCTTATGCAGGGTGACAAAGATTGTCTTTTTATTTCCATCAAAATCTGTTGCTGTTAGCAACAATCTGTGAATTTATTGCATTTGTGCATCAACATTCTTCTTTGACACGGCCTACAGGCCACAATTATCATAGTATTGTTTTTAGTCCCCTACCGGCATCGTCAGTCTGTCAGTCACACTTTAGTTTTCCGGACTTTTTTTGGAAACACTTCAACAGAATGATTTCATTTTTAGCTCAACTTTTGCGAAGCCAAATTTGAGCTTATGCCATTGCCAGTTGTCCATCGTCTGTCCGTCCGCCTGTCAACAATTCAATACAGCTCGGGATAGAGGCCGTATTTATGAACCGATCTTTACAAAACTTCTTGGGTACCTTTGTTATGACTGTGGGACGAGAACGAGTGTTTTTGGGTGCGGTCCGAAATTCAGGATGGCTGCCAGCCGCCATTTTGTACCGACGATGCAGAAATCTGTTTTTTTGTACAGAACTTCCATATGAAAGCTCTGATTTGAATAATTTTTTGTATGAATGTTTAGTACCATGAGATACATTACATATCATACAGGTTTTTTTCTCGTGCTTAAATTATGCAAATTACACTAACTTTGATTTATTTAGTGTGTCTTTCAGCACTGTCAGTGCAAATGCCAATACGGCTCGGGCTGGAGGCCGCATTTATGAACCCATCTTTACAAAACTTCTTGGGTACCTTTGTTATCACCGTGGGACGAGAACGAGTGTTTTTGGGTCCGGTCCGAAATTCAAGATGGCCGCTGGCAGCCATTTTGTTCAAAATTAGGGGCAATCAGATTTTTGCGCAGAACTTCCACATGAAAGCTCTGATTTGAAAAATTTTTTGTATGAATGTTTAGTACCATGGGATACATCACATATAATACGTGTTTTTTTCTCGTGCAGAAATTATGCAAATTAGTTGAACTTTGATTTTTTCAGTGCTACTTACACACAGTAAGTACACATGTCAATACGGCTCTGCTAGAGGCTGTATTTATCAACCGATCTTCACGAAACTTCTTGGGTACCTCTGTTATCACCTTGGGACGAGAACGAGTGTTTCTGAGTGCGGTTCAAAATTCAAGATGGCTGCCAGTGGCCATTTTGTACCAAAATTAGGTCTAATCAGTTTTTTTGTACACAACTTCTATACGGCTCAGGCTAGAGGCCATATTTATGATTTACGAAACTTCTTGGGTACCTTTGTTATCACCGTGGGATGAGAGCGAGTGTTTTTGGGTGTGGTCCAAAATTCAAGATGGCCACCAGTAGCCATTTTGTACCAAAATTAGTGCTATCAGTCTTTTGTACAGAACTTCTGTATGAAAGTTCTGATTTGAAAAAATTTTTGTATGAATGTTTAGTAAAATGGAATACATCACATACAGTACAGGTTTTTTTCTCGTGCAGAAATTATGCAAATTAGATGAATTTTGATTTATTTAGTGCTACTTGTACACTGCAAGTGCACATGTCAATACGACTCGGGCTAGAGGCTGTATTTATCAACCGATCTTCATGAAACTTCTTGGGTACCTTTGTTATCACCTTGGGACGAGAACGAGTGTTTCTGAGTGCGGTCCAAAATTCAAGATGGCTGCCAGTGGCCATATTGTACCGAAATTAGGTTCAATAAGTTTTTTGTCACAACTTCTATACAGCTCGTATTTATGAACTGATCTTCACGAAACTTCTTGGGTCCCTTTGTTTTCACCTTGGGACAGGAATGAGTGTGTTTTGGGGTGCCTTTGTTATCACTGTGCTATGAGAACAAATATTTTGGGGTTCAGTCAGACCCACTCTGGGACTCAAAGATTTCTTTTCTAGCTTAGCATCTGACTGTCACCCACCTTTACAATACTCTACCTATACATTTGTTACAGACTACGGTCATTATTTATGCACAGACCGTTACAATACTTCATGTGTACCTTTGTTATCAGGTCATTACCTAGATGTTTGTCATTGCTGTGTCACATTACTATACATGTACATGTCTTGACAAGTTGAACTACAGTGTCATTGACACTTTCATTATAAAAATTATTTCATGTTTCCCAATTTCAGGACATGTGCCTGATGTCATCATTCTTGCTAATGATTTATCCACTGTTAAGTGTTCCTTCCATATCCCGCCTTGAAGCCCTCCTTTTAAACTTCCAAGCTTTTTGGCTTATTTTTATTGAAATTTTTTATTAAATTTCTTGGGAATTTAACGTGTATTACACAATGTTTATTCTGTTTATACCCATGGTTACGTCCTAACCCTAGGGGTGTTCGATCGTTTGGGTCATGCATCTTCTATCCGATGTATCATTTTTTCTTCATTTGAAGATCTTGCTTTACATCTGGTAGCTTTAAAAATCTGTTACTGACTTTGGGCTTTCTGTGCCTGATGTCTCGTTTCCGGTTTTTTCCTTGACGTTGTTTACATTGACAACGTCCTTAAATATATGTAGTATTTAGTTATTATTTCTGTA
The DNA here is from genome assembly GCA_031216915.1 of Pictodentalium vernedei. Taxonomy (NCBI): domain Eukaryota; kingdom Metazoa; phylum Mollusca; class Scaphopoda; order Dentaliida; family Dentaliidae; genus Pictodentalium; species Pictodentalium vernedei. Next base: position 184,514,834 of record CM062291.1, read on the forward strand.
GGATTGTTGTAAGATACATTATTTAATATTCCAGTAGTGTAGCAATAATTTTTTTTTAATTTTGCCCACACTTAGGCTCTATCGGGATACCCTTGGGCTCTTCATGTTCCCTTTGGGAACTTGGGCTTTTGTCAAAATTTCTTCGGAAAATTTTTTGAATTTAATTTTTCGATTTTGATTTTGATTGTTGTTTATTATGTATCTTTATCATATATTTATTGTGGACTTTGTGGGAGTACGATCGCCTTAGTTTTGCTTAATCATGAAAGCTTATTGCTCAAAATGCAAGGCAAGGAAGTCTTCCTCAGATTTTCATGCGTGTTGCCTTGCCTGTAGTCGATGTACTCCTACGGATTCTTGTCCTACATGTGTTGATTGGGATGACAAACGTTGGAAGCGGGTGTCACGGTATGTTGTTAGCGGTGAGAGGCCTATGCTGGGTAGAGTAGTGGGTAGAGCGAGCACCTTAAAAACAAAAGCTCACCCAGCGACGACGGAACTAGGGAGGAAGCCAGCAAATTTCTTGTCGGGAGGCTCGGCGAGGTCTGAAATGGCCGTGAGTGGGAGAGGTCCCTCTCTAACCCAGCCACATCTGGGGCCAGATGTTGTTATGAAAAAAAGCTGGAGCATACGTCCACACCTGCCACTCGGGACGCTCTACCTAGACTGCAGCCATCGCCTACAGTCACAGCTTCTTCTGCTACGATCACTACGCACACACGACCTCATCCTAGCTACCTGACTTCGGATATCCAGCCTGCTGCCCAAAGAAGGAGCCACTTTTCGCCTGTGAAGTCGGACCATCCAGTAGCTAGGGAACCGAGGCCTTGAGCATCAGGATGTTCAGAGAAGAGATCCATCTCCGGAATGCCGTCCCAGGACCAGCAAGCGGCTAAGAAACAGAAAACTGCTGCTCCTCAGACCTCGGTGACGGACTTGCTATTGCAGATTGCGCAGCTGATCGCAGCATCCCAGCTAGTGCAGGAGCAGCCTCCCCCAGACTCAGAATCTGAGCTGTTGGATGGTGCTGTGTCGGTCCAGTCATTTATTCACGCAGATGTAATGGACTGAGATTCTCAACTGATTCACTCGGATGGTGAAAGGGATAAGGAAGAGGATTACCCTTCCCTTTCAGAACAACATATGGTTGCGATGGATTTTATCCATCAATACTATCCTGAGTTTGTTCCACCGAATCGGCAAGCTACGACAACAAGGGAGAAACCGCCAGTGGCTCTAGACGCAGACTCTATACGGAGGAAGGAAGAAGTTCTTTCTTTCCCGGTTCAGGTGTCGCATGCCTTCAGCCATGCAGACAATGCCATATTTAACCTCTTGAGTGCGAGGAAAAAAGGCGGTTTCTTGTCAACATCTTCCATTAATATACCGTTCCTTGGATCAGATTCATTTAAAACGCTTGGAGAAGATGTGCAGAGAGCTCCACTGCGTTTGGATGAGGAGGCCGGGTATTCAGACATATCCTTACCTGCTTCATTCAACATTCGCTCAGATCTAATGGAAACTGTAATTTCATCGAATAGATCGAATTTGGACGCAATGTCCTACGCAGATCATCTTACCAGAGCTATTGCTCAACGTCTCAACGGGAAGGAATTTGAGGATGTGTGTACCTCTCTTAGAGTTCTTTCCAGGGCAATCATGTATGCCACGTATAACTCTGCCCTGACAGTGGCTAATCTGGAGTTAATTGGACGTGATGCTGCCCTTGCTTCGTCATCACTTACAGATGACAAGGTGAAAAGCTATCTCCATGTCACTCCGGTCTCCGGACATACTATCTTTGACAACAAGCTTTCGTTAGAATACGAACAAGCTACTAAGAAAGCGTCCAATGCTCTGCTCTTGAAGTTGGCATCTCAACGACCCGCTTCAGCAGACCGAGGTAAGCGAGGATGTTCCAAATCAAAATCATCAAAAGGGAACTCCTTGCGAGGGTACAAGAAACCTTCATACAATTACTCAGGAGGCCATCAATACAGCGACTCGAGAAAGGTAGCCGCTTCAGCAGACCGACGTAAGCGAGGACATTCCAAATCAAAATCATCAAAAGGGAACTCCTCGCGAGGGTACAAGAAACCTTCATACAATTACTCAGGAGGTAATCAATAAATACAGTGACTTGGGAAAGGGGCGTAAGTCTGATCGGGATTATCGACGGGGCGAGGATCTTCGCGGGGAGGACGTACTTTCTCCTCCCATAAGCCTCGGAAGTCCTACAGTTGATGGTCAAGACCTCTATTGCTTGCCAGTTGGCGGAAGGTTATCAGACTTCGCAAGAAATTGGACAGCAGTCACTGAAGATCAGTGGGTGAGAAGTGTAGTCTTGGAAGGCTTACGGCTATCATTCTAAGCGAAACCCCCACTAACGAGATGTCCGCGTTGGACAAATCTTTCGGCGGATCCTTTCAAAAGAGAGTCTCTCGTAGCGGAGGTACAGTCTCTCTTATCAAAGGAAATGATAGATCTGGCATTCAGAAAGTACCTGCGCCGTACAAGGGAAGGTTTATCAGTTCAGAGCATTGTGCTTTGGTCTGAACATGGCTCCCTGGGCTTTCACTCGAATAATGAACTCGGTAATGTCATACTTCCGAGCTCATTCGTCTGCGGTAACGTCTGCTTACTTGGACGACATTCTGCAGAGATACGGCAACAGAATTATGCTTTAGAACGATGTTCAGAGTCTGTTTCTATTGCTCTGACGTCTCGGTTTCATCGTAAACAAGAAAAAGTCGGATCTAGCTCCGTCCAAGTCTTTAACTCACTTGGGAATGAGCTTCGAGACTCACAACAATCTGGCTCGTCTGCTGTTACCCAGAGCGAAATTAGTCAGTTGTTATGTTCGCTTTTGTCTACACTCAGACGCATTAACAGCGAGGGAATTCATGCAACTGGTGGGGCTGTGTGGAGCGGCTGCAGATCTTATTCCGATGGGCCACCTGCGCACGCGTCCCCTCCAGATATTCTATACTCAGAACTGGAGTGTGAAGACGCATTCGCTCGAAACCAGTATTGTTTTAATGGACCAAGTAAAACAAAAGGTTCAGATTTGGGCAGATCTTCAGTGGTTAACTCAGGGAGTTCCACTGCAACTGCTGGATCCGGCTTTCACGATTATGACGGACGCGAGTCAGACGGGCTGGGGCGCGACCCTAAGTCCTGCAGACTTGAAGTGTCAGGGTCTTTGGGACTCTCGGTTCCTAGAGAAGCACATAAACATCAAAGAGATGATGTATATTTGGCTAGCACTACAACATTGGATTCGCCTAATAGCGAACGTACATGTTCAAATTCTGTCGGACAATTCGACAGCAGTTGCTTACCTCAGGAACCAGGTCGTCACTCGATTCCATTATGCGAATTAACGGAGAGGATTCTCCTATATGTCGTGAATCATGGCGTTCATCTCTCTCTCCGTCATATGCCGGGTCGTCTGAACGTATTAGCAGACTCGCTCTCTCGGAAAGGTCGCCTGTTGCCATCGGAGTGGACTCTCAACAAGCGAATATTCAGACAGATTTGCTACCAGTGGAATCGTGCCATGATAGATCCTTTTGCGACACACCTGAACAATCAGTTACCGACATTTGTGTTGCCATGTCCAGATCATCGAGCATACGCAGTAGACGGTCTGTCAATTTCATGGGACGGAATGATAGTATATGCATATCCTCCAACTCCATTGATTCAGCAGATTCTGTTAAAGATCAAACAGTCGCGTTGCAAAATCCTACTAGTAGCACCTCTGTCGTCACAGAAACCTTGGATCAATCTTCTCAGGTGTCTGTTTTGGGACATTCCCTGGAAGCTTCCTCCATGAGAGGACCTTATTTATCAGGGGAAGTCATGCATACTGCATCTCAACCCAGAAGGTCTCAACCTTCACGTATTTCCATTGTGCGGTCCTTGCTGCACGGGAAACGGTTTACAGGACGTGCGTGGACGCAATTTCTAACTGCTGGAGGTCCTCCTCTTCGTTGAACTACGCAGCGAAGTGGAGGGTTTTCTTCCGTTGGTGTAAGGATCAGTCGATAGACGTATATGATCCGTCCATACCAAATATTGCCGATTTCCTGGTCTACTTGTTTCACGATCTCAATCTGCAGCCCATCACTATTAAGGGCTATAGGTCTATGTTATCAGATACTTACGCTGATCATGATAACTTGGCTATTTGATCAAATACTTCATTATCCAAGCTAGTTAGAAATTTCTCTATCAATAGACCTGGAACTCTCAGATTAATTCCTAAGTGGAATTTGGCTTGGGTTCTGTTGAAGCTAGAGAAGCTCCTTTTCAGCCGTTGGACGTTGTAGAGTTCAAATTCTTGACCTATAAAACAGCGTTTCTCTTAGCCTTTGCATCTGCTAGAAGAGTTGTGAACTTCATGCCTTATCTGTTGATGAATCTCACTATCGTAGTGTGGGTAATACTATTACCCTCACTACGGAAGTGGAATTTTTGGCTAAGAATCAGATTCTAGACAAGCGGTCGGAGCCTATTGTCATTAAGGCTTTACCATGCTCCGATAACTGTAGACCTTTGCTGTGTCTAGTCAAAGCTATGTGCATTTATAAACGTTGATCAGATTTTATTAGAAAGGGAAGAAATCGTTCCTTTCATTGATTCCTAACAGAAAGGATATTTCTGTTCATGCTGTCGCTAGATGGATTCAATTGGCAATACGCATTGCCTATGAAAATCTTTCTTCGGATCAACATTCTGTTAATAAGACATCAGCGCACGAGGTTAGAGCACTGTCCACTTCTTGGGCTTATTCCATACTGATCTCATGAAGGCTGCATACTGGACACAGCCCTCTTCATTTACCAAGTTTTACCTGAGAAATTTAGAGTCCATCTCCTGTGACCTTAGATCTTTGGGTCCTCTTTCTCTTGCTCAAAATGTCGTCCACTAATGGTTACATCTATAAGGTCTTTAGGCAGTTTGATCCAGCACTGACGCTGTTCCGCTGCCCTCTTCGTTCTGAGGAAATTTACCTCAGAACAGGGGGGGGGGAGGGGGATGGTTTTTAGCTCAACTTTGACATAGTCAAATTTGAGGTTATGCCATGGCGTCTGTCTGGTGTCAACAATTGAATATAGCTCAGCTAGAGGCCGTATTTTTGAGCCGATCTTTATGAAACTTCTTGGGTACCTTTGTTATCACCATGGGGCAAGTACAAGTGTTTTTGGGTGCAGTCAGAAATTCAAGATGGCCGCCGGCAACTATTTTGTACAGAAATTAGTGCAATCAGTTTTTTGTGCAGAACTTCTGTATGAAAGTTCTGATTTGAATAAATTTTTGCATGAATGTTTAGTAACATGGAATACATTACATATAATATGGGTTTTTGTCTCTTGCAGAAATTATGCAAATTCGACGAACTTTGATTTATTCAGTGCCACTTATACACAGTAAGTGCACATGTCAATACGGCTCGGGATAGAGGCTGTATTTATGAACTGATCTTCACGGAACTTCTTGGGTACCTTTGTTATCACCTTGGGATGAGAACAAGTGCTTTTGGGTGCGGTCTGAAATTCAAGATGGTTGCGGGCGGCCATTTTGTACCAAAATTAGGTACAATTAGTTTTTTGTACAGAACTTCTAAATGAAGGTTCTGATTTTATTAAATTTTTGAATGAATGTTTAGTAACATGGAACACATCACATATAATACAGATTTTTTTCTCATGCAGAAATTATGCAAATTAGATGAACTTTGATTTATTCAGTGCTACTTATACACAGTGCACATGTCAATACGGCTCGGGCTAGAGGCTGTAGTTATGAACCGATCTTCACGAAACTTCTTGGGTACCTTTGTTATCACCTTGGGACAGGAACGATTGTTTTTGGGTGCGGTCCGAAATTCCAGATGGCTGCCGACAGCCATTGTATACTGAAATTAGGTGCAATCAGTTTTTTGTACGGAACTTCTAGGACTACGTTTGCTATCATCATGGGATGGTAATGAGTGCTTTAGGGTTCGGCCAAAAATTCAAAATGCCTGTTGGCTGTCTTATTTTCGGGAATTCTGTGTATTACATTTTTTGTACAAAACCTGTAAAGATTTTTTAGGTCAGTAATGTTTGCTATAAATTTATTGGGTGCCTTTATTATCACTGTGCTATGAGAACAAATATTTTTGGGTTCAGCCAGACCCACTCTGGGACTCAAAAAGGGAGATAATTAAAAATCTTTTCCAAAAACACCAGACAAAATAATGTTTCTTGAATTCAGCATTCCTAGAATGTGTATATTCAAATGTATTGAAGCCAAGTTCCTGTGTTAATATTTGTTGTTGTTTGGGGAGGGTAAACATTATTAGCACAACCCGATTATCTATTTACAATGAGAAAAATAAAACCTCACCCGTGGGAACCCTATGAGCTAAAGATAAAAAATTCAAATACCTATATTTTAAGAAGGACTGGACAAATATTTATTAATTAGTATGAGTCAACCTCAGAAGGGTTTGAATCAAACAGGCCAAAACAGTTGCTAACATTTGGCTTATGGGGCGCCATACAAGGATCCCTATTGTAACATTAACCCCATGAAGATTTCTTTTCTAGTTTAGCATCTAACTGTCACCCACCTTTATAATACTTCACCTATTCATTTGTTACAGGCTACAGTCAGTATTTATGTACACACCATTACAATACTTTATATATACCTTTGTTATCAGGTCATTACCTAGATGTGTGACATTGCTGTGTCACATACTATACATGTACATGTCTTACACAAGTTGAGCTACAGTGTCACAGACACTTTCATTTCAGTTTTGCATGCAAATTTGGGGGATTAGGGGGCAAAATTTGTGTTTGGCCCTGGATTAAATTTGAGTTAGCACTAGCTAGTCTGGGCCATTGGTAAGGATAAAAAAGATACAAATTACTTAAAATTTATCATTTTCACCTTTTGCCCCAAATCTGTTTATTTTATGTTTTTTGGAACGAATTCAAATGAATGAATTCAACTAACTTCTTCCAATGAGGGTATCATAAGCTATGATTTGGAACCAAAAATTGATAAAATAATAAAATCTGAATATGATTTTCGTGAATAGTGCTAACCATATACAGTTGAACCCTATTTATTGAATACCCTCCGACACGAGGTGACTCTGGCTGTCAAAAGTGTCATTAAAAGCCCAATAAATAAATAAATTTAATACCCACTTTTCCAGTGAAAATTATTCAGTTAACAAGAGTATTCAGTGAACAGGGATTTGGTCACTTTCTATATTCTAGAGATCTGTTATATCTTGTTTGACCTATGATGAATTCCGGGATTGTTAGGGTAATTTCTCGACATGACATAAGATCTTTTATTCAATTAACAGGAGTTTGCTCCATAGCCTATATTCATCTAACAGGTCAAATTTGTACTGAAGGTATGTTAAAAGGTTTTGTGTTTAGAGGATGTGTTCAGTCAATAGGCTTATTATATTAAGAGATATCCAATTAAGTGAGTACCATTGTATTGCTGTTATGTTAGGTTAAAGGCACTGGTTTAAACAGCGATCTGTACACTTGTCTTATGGATGGACTAATTTTCTCCTTTGCCCTGAATGGACAGGTGTTGGTCCAAACATGGCCTGTAAAACTAATTTTTAAGTTTGGTACATCCTGAAGGACCTAAAAGTCAGGGGTGTCAGTGTGCACAAAATACCTGGATTACATTGTGACAAAACCAATATACAGAATTACTTACGTCATTGAATATTAAATCCTTTTGTATTGATGTCCAATAAATGCATGTGTTTGGAAATAAACTTGCCATTGTAAATATGTCCAATCGACAACAAAAATAAGCAACCCGAACTGTGATCGATAATTTTTAAGAAAGTAAGCAACAAAGGAACATAGTTCTGGTTGCCTCTGATAGAAAATTTTGGAGAGTCACTCATTCGATTCCCAGGTAAACTGCAGGGTAAAAAGTCATTTGGTTTCAAGAAACCTTCTGGTAACCTTTATTTCAGCTTTGTTAAAAAATATAGAAACCATGATAAAGTTACATCATTCCTAACATATGCTTCATTTGCTACATTTTCAGCTTGAATTGATTTGTTTTATTGTATAGTGCTGATAGGCATAGTTTTTATGGAAATTACGATTTCAGTGAATGTTGCTTGCCTGAAATAGCAATTACTTTAGGCAAACAGTTAAGAAAAAGAAGTGTAGATAGGTTGATGGTATGACCAAACTATATAATAGAAATATTTATTCAACTCGATCCATGACCAAACCTATTTAATTGGAATATTTATTCAACTCAAACCTTTAACCAAGTGTTATTTGCATTTTTTTCCAAAGTTATTGACTATAGGTTACCTGATAATGATCGAGAAAGAAGTACCCTGCTGTTTCACATTCTGGGTTCTCTTGTTTCTATTACAGTTTGTGTTTACTCTCATAGTAGTTACATGTAGTTTATACTGTTAACCTGCAAGGGCCTATTTCTATCTTTAACAAGTTTTGTGGTCTCAAAACATGTGCCTCAATACGGAAAAATATCCCACACTGGAATAAACTCAACTCAGTGTTTTCTAGTCAAGTTTTGGCTTAGTCCACAGACCGCCGATACTTAACTGGTAACAGCAGCCATTCTACTAAATTTGCAGGCTTGAGTATAGTAGAATACTGGTAAATAGTCTTAGTTAGAAAATAGATTCATTTTATTTGAAAAGAAATGAACATCATCATTTCAGATACTGGATGGCATCACATTACAGAATTTAGATGTTATAGAAAACAGTAGTACTGCAACCACTGAAGGAACATTAATGGAGAAGATGGATCATTGTTCCACACCTTTTGGTAAGACTTTTGTTCCTTATTCAAAGTTTCCAACAACTGTTTCCAATATCTGCTTTATAGTTACATTGAAATTTTTTTTTCAACATAATCCATCTCTCTCCATGAATAGGGTATCTGTTTGGTAATTGTTTGCCTGGTGAACAGACCTTTTCCCAAACCAAAAATTCTGCTACTAAATACAAGTGTAGAGTATTGATAAGAAATTTTATTGTGTTTTATTTTCTGACTGTGCATCTTAAGATTACTTTCTTGTGCTTCTAGCTGTCTGCAGATGAGTGTCAGACTGCACTTATTTCTGTACTTTCAGTATTATCCTGTCAGGGAAAGGCATTAAGAAGTCTTCCCTGACTGGATCATGACACCCATTATCTGGTCACTATGAAGTCAGTGGGAGAGTATAAAAGGGACTTTAACCCTTTGAACCCTAGTTGTATCTTCCATATCAGTTCAATGGCAGCAACAGAAAGAGTCCATATTCTTTATTTGGGGGTCGACCAATTAATATTTCAACGTGCATCCATGGGGCTGCATGTTGAAAATATTGATTGGTCTGCACCACACCTTCACTCAAAAGTCAACCTACTTAATGAAATTATGAAATATCATGTTACTGGGCCGGAAAAGTGGCCTTTGGGGTTCAAAGGGTTGAGGGAGTGAACAACAGTGACCTTTTGGCTTTTGCCACAGAGGAAGAACAAAGAAGTTCAAAACTAGTTTGTTTAAGTAAGCATTCAAAGTAGCTACAGAATAATCTTTGAATTTAGGGTTTCATACTAGCTACAGAATAATCTTTGAATTTAGGGTAACCACCAATTATATTATTTATTCATAGTTAAGCATATAATAAGGAGCTCATGGAGCTCTCTCAAACAAGATATAATAAATTAAATGGTTATGTTGGATGCAGATTATTTTTAGCTCACCTGACTGAAAGTCAGGGTGAGCTTTTCTGATCACTTTTCGTCCGTCGTCCGGCGTCCGTCGTCCGGCGTGAAGGTGGTGTTTGGGTCTTTTTCTTCCAAACCACTGGCCGCATGTTAATGAAATTTCATGTGAGTAGGGGTTATATAGCGGCATTTTGATTTTTGGGCAAATTAGGTTTCGGCTCATATTGAGCAGAGGGGTGGGGCAAAAATGCTCCAATTCTTAAAAAATCTTCTTCTCAAGAACCAGCAATAGCAGAGACTTGATATTTGGTATGCAGCTTCCTTTTGAGGTGTAGACTCAAGTTTGTTCAAGAGAAGTTTGTAGGTCTATACTTGGCGATGTTATGGGAGGAGCAAAAATTTTGGCCCCACCCCAAATTTCTATTTTTTAAACCGAGAGGCCAATTTGAACCAAATTTTATGTGAGGGCTTATTGGGTCATAAGTACCTAATTTATGCAGAAATTTTTTTTCCTGTAGCCCCGTGGGAACCACAGGAGCTAAAAATAGAAAAAAATTAAAACGCCTATATCTCAAAAACTGCACGGCAGTGAGAATTTTTATTTGGTGTGAAGCTTTCTTGGGACCAACAGAAAGGATTGGTAAAAAAAAATTGCTATCGGTTTTATCATAGGGTACTTTTTCGGGACTCTGAAAAAGTGCTGAGTCAGTATTTTTTAACACAGTAGGCAATGGGAAAAAAATAAAGAATTGTTTTCTTCCAAACCACTGCTCTAAAAGCTTTCATATTTTACATATAACATCTTTGGAACATTGATTCACATATTTGTAGAAATCAAATTCCTCCGTCCATATTTGGGTTCCCTATGGGAACCCAAATGTTCAAATTAGTGCAATATGAGGGATATATTTTAAAAATCTTCTTCTTCGGATCCACAAATCAGAATCTTTTGATATTTGCTATGCATCATCCTTAGGGGGGTGAGATTGATGTTTGTTCAAGCCAAGTCCCTGAGTTCATATTTGGACTCCCTTTGGGAACCCAAATTGTAACTTAGTGCAATACGAGGTATATTCTTTTAAAATCTTCTTCTTCGCATCCACCGGTCAGAATCTTTTGATATTTGGTATACAGTATGCTTAGGGAGGTGAGATTCAAGTTGTTCAAGTCAAGTCCTTCGGCTCATATTTGGTCTCCCTGTGGGAGCACAAATTATAACTTAGTTCAATATGAGCAATATTCTTTAAAAAAAAATTTTTTTTCAGATCCACCAGTCAAAATCTTTTGATATTTGATGTACAGCATTCGTAGGGGGGGGGGGCTTATTGGGTCACAAATACCTAATTTATGCCATAAATTGTTTTCCTGTCCCCCACGGCAACTACAGGAGCTGAAAAAATTTTTTTTTTTTGAATGCCCATATTTCCAGAACTACATGGCACTGAGAATTTTTATACAATGTGAAGCTTCCTTAGGGCCGGGAGAAAGGAATGGTGAAAAAAATGCCATTGGTTTTATCATAAGTACTTTTCCAGGACTAAAAATGCCGAGTCATCATTTTTTAACACTGTAGGTAATGGGAATAACGTTGAATAATCTTCTTCTCCCAAACCACTGCTTCAGAAGCTTTTGTTTTTGGGTTCCCTATGGGAGCCCAATGTATAACTTAATTCAGTATGAGAAATATTCTTAAAAAATCTTTTTTTTCTGATACTCCTCTCAGAATCTTTTGATATTTGATTTTTAGTTTTCTTAGAAGCGGCAAATTGAAATTTGTTCAAGTTCTGGTTTATTGATAAAATTGGGCCCAGTAACCAATTCCTGCGTTGAAAGCCCTGTAAAGTGGGCAGTAATAGGCATAAACGATTGACCAAACCTGATATTATAATTATGCCTCTGTAATGATGTAGCCTTAGAAAGTGACCTTAAATTCCAATAAATAAATAGATAAATTATTGAGTACCCAATATGGGGATCTAACATATGAACACTCTGGGTTACTAAGTAGAGAAAACACTTTTATGTTGAAAAACTGATAATAACCACAAGGCAGAATCCCTTGCTATTTTGGTGATATGACTCGGCCAGTATCAGGTGAGCGCCCTCAGGCCCCGTGGGGCCTCTTGTTTATTCAGTTAACAGGGGTTTACAACCTATATAAGTAGGTGAATTTGTCCTGAATGTATGGTAAATGATTTGGTGTTGGTAAGTTATATGCATTTAATGGTTTTTCAGTTGAAAAAATATTCAGACAAGTGAGCTCCACTGTACTCATCAACAAATTGACACCCTGAATGAAATTGATTTGATTTTAATACATGTGTGAACAAACAGTCCTCTAATGGGCAAGAAAATATTTTTTCAGCGTGTAAGAATGTGTAATAATTTAAAATTTCAAGAAAATCATGTTAATTGCTTTGATTTTCAGGCAAAAGGCTGTTCAGACAGTGGTTGTGTGCTCCGCTCTGTAATCCTAGCTCAATTAATGATAGACTTGATGCCATAGATGATTTGATGGTTTCCCCAGAAATTGTTTCAGAAGCTACTGAAGCAATGAAAAAGTTACCAGACTTTGAAAGGCTGCTGAGCAAGTATGTTATAAATATTGAACACAGAAAAAGATGCATTTTCTTAACTTGTGATAGTATAATATTTACTGGTAGAGAGAGTGTCTCTCCAATAAATTGTACCAAAACAATTTTATATTAATATTTTTTTCCTTATGTTCAGCCAACAAAAAACTAGTTAAAACAGTGTAAAGCTAAAGTAAAATGCAAGACAGAAAAAATGCATAAATTATGTTAATTTCTAAAGGCCTGGAGATTTTTAGTCGAGTTGTGACGAAGTCAAACTCGACTTATAGTTTGGTGAATGGCGGGCGGGCGGGCGGGCGGGCGGGCGGGCGGGGCGGGCGGGCGGGCGGGCGTAAACAATTGGTTTCCGGATGATAACTTGATAGTGGTTCAACTCACATTCATTAAACTTCATACATAGGTTGGTCTTGGTGGGAGGAAGAACCCTATTGATTTTGGACATGCTATGTCGAAGGTCAAGGTCACAGTGACCTTGAACATAGTAAATCTTAAACAATTGGTTTCCGGATGATAACTTGATAATGGTTCAACTCACATTCATGAAACTTCATAGGTAGATTGGCCTTGGTGAGGGGAAGAACCCTATTGATTTTGGAATCGCTACGTCAAAGGTCAAGGTCACAGTGACCTTTAACATAGTATATCGCAACAATTGGTTTCCGGATGATAACTTGATAGTGGTTCAACCTAGAGTCATGAAACTTCATAGGTGTGTTGGCCTTGGTGCGAGAAAGAACCCTATTGATCTTGGACTCACCAGGTCAAAGGTCAAGGTCACAGTGACCTTGAACATAGTATATCGCAACAATTGGTTTCCGGATGATAACTTGATAGTGGTTCAACCTAGAGTCATGAAACTTTATAGGTGTGTTGGCCTTGGTGCGAGGAAGAACCCTATTGATCTTGGACTCACCAGGTCAAAGGTCAAGGTCACAGTGACCTTGAACATAGTATATCGCAACAATTGGTTTCCGGATGATAACTTGATAGTGGTTCAACCTAGAGTCATGAAACTTCATAGGTATGTTGGCCTTGGTGCGAGGAAGAACCCTATTGATCTTGGACTCACCAGGTCAAAGGTCAAGGTCACAGTGACCTTGAACATAGTATATCGCAACAATTGGTTTCCGGATGATAACTTGATAGTGGTTCAACCTAGAGCCATGAAACTTTACAGGCGTGTTGGCCTTGGTGCGAGGAAGAACCCTATTGATGTTGGACTCACCAGGTCAAAGGTCAAGGTCACAGTGACCTTGAACATAGTATATCGCAACAATTGGTTTCCGGATGAGAACTTGATAGTGGTTCAACCTAGAGTCATGAAACTTCATAGGTGTGTTGGCCTTGGTGCGAGGAAGAACCCTATTGATCTTGGACTCGCCTGGTCAAAGGTCAAGGTCACAACTCGACATTGGATCTGTGATCCTGAGCGGCATTTTTGATAGTGATATACATTTTTGCCACACTATTACAGTTTATATTCTGGGGCTCTGCGGTCGTGTCTAGGCATGTCTTAACCGCCTGTATAATCAGCCAAGACCTGTCTACAAACAACTGCCAATGTACTTTGAATGTATCTTGCAAGTAAATCCAAAGTTTGCAACTGTTCTAATGTAGTAAATCAGAATAGGCCTTTACTGGTGAATTGAGTATTTATTTTCTTGTTTAAAAAAATGTAGACGCTATGAATTAAATTAATTTCGAATAAGAGCAAATGGTATTTAACAAAGTTCTGATTGGACAGTCCTTACTCTTGAATATGATTTTTACCTGCGTCGCCAGCAGTTGAGCAGGTCTAGTAACCGCTCGACTCCGTCTGTCAGTCTGTCCGAAACACTTTTTCCGTCAAGGTTTTCTTGGCTTCTATGAAAGGGAATGATTTTATATTTGGTCTGCTGCTTCATAATGATGAGTTGTATCAGGTAAGCAATTTTCAGATCTGCCGTGCAGCCACTTCCTGTTTGCCGATACTTTGAAATTTTACTGTACCCACTGAACATTGAAATTTTTCGTCAAACTTTTCTCGGCTTCTATGCAAGGGATTGATTTTATATTTCATCTGGAGCCTGATAATGATCAGTTGTATCGTGTATGCAATTTTCAGATCTGCCGTGCAGCCACTTCCTGTTTGCCGATTCAATTGCATGCAGGTCGAGACCCGGTATTGGTCTTGGCTTGTTGAATATGATTGTCAAACAAAATGAATTATCAAGTGATGTCCTTTTGTTTTCATGTGAATTTATAGGCAGGCTTGTCGATTTGAGGCAAATGACCATTTGAGTCACATTGAGGTTATCAAAATGAAAAACACGCGAAAGAAAAATGGGTTGTGCCAAATTGTTGTCAGGGCACATGAAATTTATGGCAAGTTGTTTGATCTAGTATGCTCACGTTAACTTAGGCCATACATGTAATAAAAAAATATGCTAGATTTTCATGCCCGTACCTCTATGCCCCCAAAATGGAGCTCTAAAAGTTTACCGGGAGGAATAACATAGAACGAAGTTGGCAGATGAATGCGTTTCTGTTGCAGTTATTATTGTTCGATTAATTTGATAATTATTTTCTTATTTTCTACAAATAAACAGTTGAGACTTAATTATTTATAATCAATAAAACACTGAATAACTTTTGTGGAAGAAAATTGGCTTTAATTGTTTAACATCCAAAACAAATAAAGAACCACATGGTTATATTTTTATACTGTACCAATCACCCAGACATAGCTGGTGCTAACTCTTAAAATACTAGGGCCAAACACAAATTTTGCCCCCCCAATCCCCAAAATTTGCATATAAAACCAAAGAAATCATGTGCTGAAGGTCCTCCATACTTTGCCCTTACTGCGCATGCGCAGTGTCAAGGACATTCCGAAATTGGCGCCAATTATCATTCTTTATTTGGCCCTTCATCAGTTAACATCTCACTGATCTTTGTGCTTGTAAATCTCAGTTTAAATGATGCCAGACACATAAATATTGGAGAAATGGTGATTCTAAGGAGGATATAGAAGGAGGAGAGGAAAAAGGAGTGACAGAAAATATTCAGGGCTGTAACTTAAAATTTTGTAATGAAATTATGTTAAGTTGCCTATTTTCGAGGCATGGGCCTGTTGTTGTCATTCTTGCTATGAAGTTGCACTGCTTATTCAGCGTTTCCTCTCCCCTTGTCCTGTAAGTACCCCCTGGCTATTCTCCCATGCTTTTGGCATATTTTGAGTAAGATTACTACTAAAATTTCTTGGGAGAATTAGCTTGGTAACAGAATGAATTCTGTTATTTTCCCCATGTTTAAGTTTTCACCCATGGGTGTTTAGACGCTGTGTTCTGCACCTACCATCTGATGTTCTGCAGATTCTTCCCTGGAAGTCTCTGTTTTGCATCAGATAGTGTGTATTTTGATGACTGATTTCGGGCCAGGATTGTCAGTGCCTGGAGTCATGTTTTCTAGTGTTTATACACTTTTTGTTTACATTGGCAACAGTCTCTTTTGAGGGGGGCTTTTTGCCTTTGGAGTAGTTTATCTCATTATAAGATACATTATTATTATCCGTAAGTGTTGCATTAATTATTTAAAATAATTTTAAAATTTTTGTCCACACTTAGCCTTGGGATCCATTGGGACTCAACGTTACTTTTCAGAAACTTGGGCTTCGCTGAAAAAATATTTTTCAAAAATTATTTTTGATTTCAATTCTTTTTTCAATATTAATGGATCATGTTATTATGTATCTTTGTTTTTAGGGGTTTGTGCGAGTACTAGGACTTGTTGTCTTTTCACAATGAAAGGATATTGTTCAAACTGTAATAGGAAGAAATCTTCCTCTGACTTTCATGATCATTGTATTAATTGTAGTCAGTGTACTCGCACTAACTCCTGTTCAATATGTCAATATTGGGATGATAAACATTGGAAACGTGTGTCACGGTATGTTGTTAGTGGGGAAAGGGCCATGCCGATCCTTTCTCCACAGGGTCACTCTAGTCTATCAGTTTCTATTTCAGAGGAACAAGAACAGGGTGATGTTTCCATGTTATCCTCCAAAAGTGCACTTCCGTCGTCACAATTGAATGCAGAGCTAGCGGCAAAAGTGCTCATGGAGATACGACAGTTGCCTAAGAGGTCTCGAGTAGGATCGACGGCGCTGTCGTCCGCTAGCTCGCCCAGTGTAGTGTCCATTCACCGAATGGTTCGGCAGCCGGGTTCGTCCATTGTGGTCCAGGAAGAAGTGTTGGGTGATGCGAGCACTATAAACATACAAGGTGCACACCCAGTGACGGCGGATAAAAGGAGAGATCGGAGGAAGCCTTCTAGTCCGGTTCCTAGCTCGTCCAGGTCCAGCCGGGCCGTGAGCGAGAGAGGCCCCTCTCTCATACAACAACATCTGGGACCAGATGTTGTGGTACAAAATGTGTCGCAAGTGGAGCACACGTCCGTCGCTCGGGACGCTCCGTTGTATAGGCAGTCCGCTGAGACTGCTCAGGCTTCCTCATCCTCTCAGCAGCGCACACGACCGCACCTTGGCTATGTGACCGCGGATATTCTACCAGCTTCGCCGAGCAGGGACTCATCAGCGACCAGGTCACGCCATCCGGTAGCCAGGGACACGAGGCCGGTAGACTCCGGACGTTCGCATAGGAAGAGTATGCGGGAGTCACTTGATGCGGAGCTTCCCGCGGCTAAGCAGCGAAAGACCGCTACTCCGCAGGCCTCGATGACGGACGTGCTAGCTCAGATAGCACAAATTATCGCAGCATCCCAGCAGTCGACAGAATCGGTGTCGGATCGGGAATTATCCGACGGCGCTGGGTCGGTACGCTCCGCCGAAGCATCGGGTGCGGACGACCGGGAGCATCGTGAGGTCCGACCGGATGGCGAAAGGGATACGGATGACTTGGAGCTATCCCTTTCGGAACAACATAAAGCTGCCGTGGATTTCATCCGGCACTTCCTTCCTCAAGTTGTTCCATCAGGCCAGACTGCTGCGGTACCGGATAAGAGACTGATAGCGTCATTGGACACTGAATTCTTCGAGCGGTTCAGAGACATCGTCCCTGAGTTTCCGTCTCAGTCCAATAATGTCACAAGAACATTTGAATTATTGAACGACGCTATCTTCAAGCTTGCTTCCAAAACAGGCAAAGCTGGTTTCTTGTCCGCCAATGCTCTTAACCTGCCTTTTATTAATGCAAGGAATAAATTCGATACGGCAGGACAGGGTATTCCGAGAGTTCCTCCGCGTCTTGACGACGAGGCGGAAGACTTAGAATTGTCATTACCGTCGTCTACGTCCATTCCAACCGCGGTGTTGGATACGACAATTACGTCTTACAGGGCCAGTTTAGACGCTTTATCTTACGCAGACCACCTTACTAAGGCGTTATCACTACGTCTTCAAGGGAAAGAATTCCAGGATATACAATCCTCTTTAAGACTTCTTTCAAGGGCAGTGGCTTATTCCACGTATAACTCCGCCCTTTCAGTGGCAAACCTGGAGTTGGTTAGACGTGACGCAGCCCTAGTTACATCCACATGCGTGGATAGTAAGGTGAAGAACTCTCTCAGAGTCGCTTCGGTCTCCGGAGAGCTTCTCTTTGACGGCAAGCTTTCTGCAATCTATGATAAAATTACTAAGAAAGCTTCGGATTCTCTGCTGTTTAAATCCGCTTCCAAGAAGTCGGATACGGCAGAAAAGAGTAAGACAGGCACTTCTGGGACTAATGCGCCCAAGAGAGGTTCCTATAGAGGTTCCGGTGCGTCCTCTTGGTCTTATTCAAGAGACCGTCAAGGCAGCGACTCACGTGCGGGACGTCCTTCGGGCCGGGACAACCGGTCGGACGCCCCGAGGTCGACGGGACGAGGTGCGGGTCGTGCAGGACGTGGTTTCTCCCCCCGCAGGCCTCGCAGGTCCAGGAGGTGATGGTTTCAACCTCTATCGTGTTCCGGTTGGCGGAAGGTTGTCGAGTTTTTCAGAACAGTGGGCGTCGATTACGGACGACCCTTGGGTGATAGGGGTGATTTCGGAAGGTCTAAGAATATCCTTCAAACGAAAGCCTCCTTTAACTCGAAGTCCAAAATGGACTTAACTTCCGTCAAATCCGCAGAAAAGAGACGCTCTGTTATCGGAGGTGCAGTCTCTTTTAATGAAGAACGCGGTAGAGGTCGTAGAAGACCAGGAAACACCGGGATTCTACAGCCATCTGTTTCTGGTTCCGAAAGCAGACGGCTCATTCCGTCCAGTCATAGATTTGAGCTGGATAAACAAGCTGATCGTCGCTCCGAAGTTCTATATGGAGACGATTCGATCGGTCAGAGCGAGTATTCGGGTGAACGATTATGCTACAAGCATAGATCTCAAAGATGCATACTTTCACGTCATGGTACATCCGACATTCAGAAAGTATCTACGCTTCGCAGTCCTAGGAGTGGTGTATCAATTCCGAGCGATGTGCTTCGGATTGAACCTAGCACCCTGGGCTTTCACTCGGGTAATGAACTTGGTAATAATATATTTCCGAGCTCATTCGTCTGCGGTAACGTCGGCCTACCTGGACGACATTCTTCAGAGGTACGGCAATGAGTTAACGCTTCAGAACGATGTGCAGAATCTGCTTCTATTGCTCCGACGTCTCGGTTTTGTCATAAACGAGGAGAAGTCGGATCTGGTGCCGTCCAAGTCATTCACTCATCTGGGAATGAGCTTCGAGACGCACAACAATCTCGTTCGTCTGCCGTTAACCAGAGCGAAATTAGTCAGTTGTTACGCTCGCTATTGTCTTCATGCAGACAAGGTCACAGCGAGGGAGTTCATGAGACTGATAGGTCTGTGCGGAGCTGCTGCGGATCTCATTCCGATGGGGCGGTTACGCACTCGTCCTCTCCACATTTCTTGACTCAGAATTGGAGTGTGAAGATTCATTCGCTCGACATTCGTTCTCTTGTCAGATCAAGTGAAACAAGAGATTCAGACTTGGGCAAACATTCAGTGGTTGACTCAGGGAGTTCCGCTGCAGTTGCCGGATCCGAGTTTTACGATTATGACGGATGCCAGTCAAACAGGTTGGGGTGCATCATTGATCCCAACGGATTCGAGGTGCCAGGGTCTTTGGGATCCACAGTTTCTAAGCAAGCACATAAACATCAAGGAAATGATGTCAATTTGGCTTGCGTTACGTCATTGGATGGACATTATTCAGAAAGCTCATGTCCAAATCCTGTCCGACAATACGACAGTAGTGGCATATATCCGGAACCAGGGAGGCACTCATTCCGTTCCGTTATTCAATTTAACGGAAAGAATCCTTCTGTTTGCTCTAGAACATCAAGTTCTACTTTTGGTCCGTCATGTACCGGGTCGTCTGAATGTACTAGCAGACTCCCTTTCACGGAAGGGTCGCTTGTTGCCGTCGGAGTGTACTCTCCACAAACAGGTATTCAATCAGATTTGCTACCAATGGGAACGGCCAATGATAGACTTATTTGCGACACATCTCAACAATCAGTTGCAGACGTATGTGTCACCATGTCCGGATCCAAGAGCTTTTGCAGTAGACGCTCTATCGATCTCATGGGACGGAATGATAGGATATGCGTATCCTCCAGCGCCGTTAATGCAGCAAGTATTGCTAAAGATAAAACAATCTCAATGCAAAATTCTGGTGGTAGCATCTCTGTCTCCACAGAGACCGTGGATAAATCTACTCAGGTGTCTGTTGTGGGACCTACCGCGAAAGCTTCCTCCACGGGAGGATCTTCTTTCGCAGGGGAAACCGCATCAACTTCATCACAACCCGCAAGGTCTCAACCTTCACGTTTTTCCGTTGTGCGGTCCTTCTTGCACGGCAAGCATTTTACAGGACGAGCAGTGGATGCGATTTCTAACTGTAGGAGGACCTCCTCTTCGCTAAACTATGCGGCTAAGTGGAAGGTTTTTCGTCGTTGGTGTAGGGATCATTCTGTGGATATTTTTGATCCCTCCATTCCAGACATTGCAAACTTTCTAGTATACTTGTTTGACGAGATCAAACTGCAGCCTGTTACTATTAAGGGTTATAGGTCTATGTTATCTGATACCTATGCACACCATGATAGTTTACAAATTGGATCTAATGTCTCTTTATCTAAGTTAGTTAGAAACTTCTCGATAAATAGACCCAGAACTCTTAGATTAATTCCTAAGTGGAATTTAGCTTGGGTTCTTCTTAAACTGAAGGAAAAGCCATTTGAGCCTCTTGGGACAGTAGATTTCAAATTCTTGTCTTATAAGACAGCTTTTCTCTAAGCTTTCTCTTCTGCTAGAAGAGTCAGTGAGCTTCATGCACTATCGGTGGACGATTCTCACTATCGTAGTGTCGGGAACACTATCGCCTTCACTACTAATGTTGGATTTTTAGCTAAGAATCAGGCTCCTAATAAATATCCGGAACCTATTGTTATTAAGGCTCTGCCGTCTTCAGATGGGCATAGGCCTTTACTCTGTCCTGTTAGAGCTTTACATATTTATAGACAAAGATCTCAGTTTATCAGAAAGGGACGAAAACGTTTCTTTCTGTCTCTGATGCCTAATAGAAAGGACATTTCGGTCCATTCTATTGCTAGATGGATTCAATTAACTATTCGTACTGCTTATGAAAATTTATCTTCAATTCAGCAGTCTGTGCTTAAGATTTCGGCTCATGAAGTAAGAGCTCTTTCTACATCTTGGGCTTATGCAAATAGTGTTGCTATTACAAATTTAATGAAGGCTGCTTATTGGTCTCAGCCATCCACATTCACGAATTTTTATCTCAGAAATATTGAGTCCGTTTCTGGAGACCTGCATTGTTTAGGTCCGTTATCTGTTGCTCAGAATGTCGTCCACTAAACAGTTGCAACTATAGTTATGCAGGCTTTTTGTTCCGGCAGTGACTCCATCCTGCTGCCCTCTTCGCTCTGGGCTATTTGACCCAGTGCAAGGGGAAGGGGGGGGGGGAGGGTGTTCCCTTAGGTCACCTGCTTTATAGTGAAAAGCAAGGGAATTCCTCCTCCGGAGTCAGTAATTCTGAATCGTTTCCGGGATGGTTTTAAAGTGTAATATTAATGTTAAAAATTCATTCATGTCATATTTTTAAAGTGTAGCTCGGTGTGAAGCATTTGTATATGTCAAGTGTCAAACAGGCGTTTATATACAATCCTCGGACACTTTTAAAGAATATAAAGAGTCTCAATTCTCTGGACTAACTTTATTTATTGGCTTACTTTAAAAATAATTAGTATAAAGGGTTATACTGGATGTTAATAGAGAACATGAATGTTATTGTGCTCAATTATGAAGGGTATTGTATCTTTCTAATTTATCATAAAATAAGAAAGATACATGTAAAGCCTAATACTCCTTTTCTCCTTGAGGGGTTGACTCTATGTTATATAGTTGAGCTTATTGGATTTTCCTCTATGTCCTAGGCCCCCCAGCCTTTTTACTATTCAGCTATGTCTGGGTCATTGGTACAGTATAAAAATGTTAAAAAATTTATAGTAATTTATATATTTTTTATACTTACCAATGATCCAGACGGGGATGGCCCTCCCAGGAGTTGGGAACTCATACCTCCCCGCTGAGTTCATAGCGCTGACCAGGCACTGCTTGTAAGAATGATAATTGGCGCCAATTTTGGAACGTCCTTGACACTGCGCATGCGCAGCAAGGGCAAAGTATGGAGGACCTTCAGGACATGATTTCTTTGGTTTTAGATGCAAATTTTGGGGATTGGGGGGCAAAATTTGTGTTTGGCCCTAGTATTTTAAGAGTTAGCACAAGCTATGTCTGGGTCATTGGTAAGTATAAAAAATATTTGAATTACTATAAATTTTTTAACTTTCCTTGAAGCGGAATGTCAGCAGTAAACCACAATTCTCATTCGTGACCTTACGACGTGAATATTAATTACCTGGAGTCAGAAAGACTTGATCTCTCACAAACTCAGTAAATTAGTTTTGAATATTCATTTATGTACTTTTTGTTGACATGAACATTGGAGTATTTTCATTTCTTCCCTCTGTTTTGGGTGAGGTTGTTGGTTAAATAACACACACACAGAAACAACATATATATTTTGAATATGAGGCCTTGAGTAAATTCATAGAAAATAAAAATGAGAACCGCAACAGTGACCATAATGTTGTTTGCTCAATATTACCATATTGGCAGTAGTCAGTTCCAGTGGACCTATTCCCCAAGTTTGAACTTCAATTTGTTATTTTTAGTCCCCTACCGGCATCACTGGAGGGAACTATAGGTTTGCACATTGTCCATCCGTCTGTCTGTCAGTCCGTCAGTCTGTCAGTCACACTTTAGTTTTTCAGACTTTTTTTTGGAAAGGCTTCAACTGAATGATTTTATTTTTGGTAACCTACTATAGAACGATGACTTACAGATCAAGTTTGAGTTTCATGCTGATTGCATTATTCTTGTGTGAGTTATGGCCCTTTAAAGCACCAAAATATCAGTTTTCCGGACTTTTGTTTGAAACGCTTCAACGGAATGATTTCATTTTTGTTAAACTACTATAGAACGATGACTTACAGATCAGGTTTGAGTTTCATGCTAATTGCATTATTTCTGTGTGAGTTATGGCCCTTGGAAATATGGAAAAGCTCCAAAATATCAGTTTTCCAGACTTTTTGGGAAACGCTTCAATGGAATGATTTCATTTTTGGTAACCTACTATAGAACGATGACTTACAGATCAAGTTTCATTTGCACTCTGTCCATCCGTCCGTCTGTCGGTCACACTTTAGTTTTCCGGATTTTTTTTGGAAATGCTTCAACCGAATGATTTCATTCTAGGTAACCTACTATAGAACGATGACTTACAGATCAAGTTTGAGTTTTATGCTGATTGCATTATTCTTGTGTGAGTTATGGCCCTTGGAAAGATGGAAAAGCGCCAAAATATCAGTATTTTTATACTGTACCAATGACCCAGACTTAGCTGGTGCTAACTCTAAAATATCTAGGGCCAAATGCAAATTTTACCCCCCAAATTTGCATCTAAAACCGAAAATTACATGTCCTATATGGTCCTCCATACTTTTACTCCACTGCGCAGTGTCAAGGAGTTCTCGAAATTGGCGCAATTATCATTCGTTGTTTGGCCCTCAATACAGTTATACTTCACTGTTATTTGTGCTTGTAAATCTCAGTTTTAAGGATGCCAGACGCATAATTATGAGAGAAATGGTGGATATAAGGAGGAAAAAGAAGGAGGAGAGGAAAAAACAGTGGAAACAAATGTTCGGGGCTGTAACTTATAATTATTTTACGAAATTATTCATGTTACCTATTTTTGAGGCGTGACCTTGTTGTGGTCATTCTTGCTATGAATGTTCCATTGTTTAATCAGTGTTTCCTCTCTCCCTTTCCTTTATTCCCCCCTAGCTATTCTCCCATGCTTTTGGCTTATTTTTTGTAATGTTTATTACTAAACTTTCTTGGGAGTTTTGGCTTGGAAACAGAATTATTTTCTGTTGTTTTCCCCATGTTTACGTCCTCACCCTTCGATGGTTAGGCATTTTGGTCTGCATCTACCATCTGATGTTCTGCAGTTTCTTCTCTGGAAGTCTCTGTTTTGCATCAGATAGTGTTTAAATTGGTAACTGATTTCGGGCCAGGTTTATCAGTGCCTGGAGTCGTGTTTCCGGTTTGTTTACACTTTTTGTCTATGTTGACAATGGTTACTTCTTATAGTGATTACTTGTCCTCTGCTTAGTTCAGTTCATACTAAGATACATGAATATTGTCCGTAAGTGTTACATTAATTTTTTGAAATGATTTAAAATTTTTGTCCACACTTAGGCTTTTTGGGGATCCATTTTGGCTCATTGTTCCCATTAGGAACTTGGGCTCTTCTTAAAATTTTTTCAAGAAATTTTTTTTTAGCTGCGACTAGCAGCTCTATAAGTGGCAATGTCGGTCTGTCTGTCGGTCGGTCTGTCGGTCGGTCGTCTGTGACAAACGAGTTTCAAAACTCAATAACTTTTGAAATACTTGATGGAATGACTTTATATTTGGCATGTAAGTGTATCTTATTGATGTCTAGCCACTGTTCAATGCATGTGTTGTTCCAAATATTTTTCTTGGAGTTATGGCCCTTGATGAACTTAGAATTTTGTGACCAATGAGTTTCTAAAAGAATAACTTTCAAACTACCTGGTGGAATGACTTCATATTTGATATGCAAGTGTATCTCATTCATGTCTAGCCCTTGTCCGATGCAAATGTTGTTCCAAATATTTTTTGGACTTGCAGATTGCACCACCCGTCGCAGCTACGGCGTCGATGTCGCGATTTTTTGGAAATTATTTTCTTTTGAAATGTTATAATGGATTATAATATATTATGTATATTTATTTCAAGGGTTAGTGCGAGTAATATGACTGTATATTTTTTCATGTTAAAAAAATATTCTTCAATTGTAATGCGAGGATATCTTCCTCTAATTCACAGGTTCATTGTGTTTCTTTTAGTCATTGTAGTCGCACTAATTCTTGCTCTGTGTGTGTTGATTGATATGACAACGTTGGAGTCGTGTGTCATGGTCTTTTGTTAGCGGTTAGGGGTCTATTACGGTCCTCTCTCCGTAGGGTCATTCTATATTATCAGTTTCTTTTTCAGAATTCAGTGTGATGTTTCCGTGATGTCTTCAACAAGTGTGTCTCTGTCGTTGCAATATTAGGGCTAGCGGAAAGTGCTCAAGGTGTTACGACAATTGCTGAAGAGTTCCCTAGTAGGATCAAAAGCAATTGATCGTCCGCTAGTCCGCCCGGTGTCGAATGGATCAGCATCCGGGTTCGTCCGTTGCGGTCCAGGGAAGCAGATTGGGTGATGCGAGCACTATAAAACATTGAATGTGCACACCCAGCAACGACGGATCCGAGGATAGTATGGAGGAAGCCTGTCATTCCGGTAGCTAGCCCGTCCAGGTCCACTCGGACCACGAGCGAGAGAGGCCCCCCTCTCTCTTACATCAACATCTGCACCGCGATGTTGTTGTATGTTTGTTTGTTAGTCGGAGCTTACGTCCACTACTCCTGATCGGGACGCTCCGTTGCATACACAGTCCGGCGCGGCTGTTATATTGGCTTCCTCATCCTCACGACACACACACGACCGCACCTTGGCTATGTGACTACAGATTTCCAGGGGACGTTCGCTTATTATATAAATGTCCCTGGTGCTCCTGCTTCGCCGACCACGGACTACATGTCGACCAGGTCACTCCATCTGCTAGCCAAGGACACAAGGCCTTTCCAGTTGGGACGTTCGCATATTATATAAATGCAGGAATGAACGTCCCTGGCGCTTCCAGCGGATAGTTACGTAGGACCGCGGCTCCACAGGTCTCTTTGAGTAACATAAATGAGGTGATGTTACCGTGATGTCTTTGTAAAGTGTGCTTCCGTCGTCACAGTCAAATGAAGAGCTAGCGGTAAAAGTGCTCATGCAGATACGTCAATTGCCTAAGAGGTCCCAAGTAGGATCGACGGCGTTGGCGTCCGCTAGCTCGCTCGGTGTCGCGACCATTCATAGAATAGCTCAGCACCCGGGTTCGTCCGTTGCGGTCCAGGAAGGAGATTTGGGTGATGCGAGCACTATAAAATACAATGTGCACACCCAGTGACGACGGATATGAGGATGGTACGGAGGAAGCCTATTAGTCCGGTTCCTAGCTCATCCAGGACCATCCGGGCTGCGAGCGAGAGAGGTCCTTCTCTCGTACTACAACATCTGGGCCCAGATGTTGTGGTACAAAACGTTCCTCAGTCGGAGCATACATCCACCTCTCGGGATGCTCCGTTATATAGACAGTCCGGAGAGACTGCTCTTTCAGCTTCCTCATCCTCACGGCAGCACACGCGACTGCACCTTGGCTATGTGACCAGTGATATTCATTCAACATCGCTGACCAGGGATTCTACGGCGATCAGGTCACGCCATCCGGTAGCCAAGGATACAAGGCCTTCATACTCTGGACGTTCGCATATAAGAAATATGCAGGAGTTAACGTCCAAGGAGCTTCCAGCAGCTAAATCCTGTAAGACCGCAGCTCCACAGGCCTCTGTTATGGACATGCTATCGCAGATAGCACAAATTATCGCAGCATCCCAGCAACCGACAGTAACTCTGTTGGATCAGGTATATTCCGATGAAGCTGGGTTGGTACGTTCCGCTGCAGGTTCAGGCACGGACGACCAAGAATTACAAGTGGTCCAACAGGATGGCGAAAGGGATACGGATGAGTTGTATTTTCCCTTTCGGAACAACGTAATTGCCGTACAGTACATCTGGCATTATCATCTGATGTTGTTCCTCCGGGCCAAAATGCTGTGTTGCCAGATAAGAGACTGATAGCGCCACTGGACACAGAATTCTTAATTGGTTTAGGGACTTCATCCCCCAGTTTCTGACATAGTCCAGATATGTCTCACTGACATTTGATCTGTTGAATGACGCTATATTTATATAACTTGCTACCTAAATGGGCAGGTCAGGTTTCTTATCGGCAATATGCTCTACATCTGCCTTTCATCAATTCAAGGAATATTTTGAAACAGCAGGACAGAGCATTCTGAGAGTTCTCTGCGTCTAGATGACCAGGTCAGGACCTAGTATTGTTTATACTGTCGTCTATGTCAATTCCAACCATGATGTTGGAAACGACAATATCGTCTAGCAGGGTCAGCTTAGATGCATCATTGTACGCAGATCACCTTACCAGAACGTTATAACGTCGCAAAGGAAAAAGAATTCTAGGATGTACAACCTCCTTAAGAGTTCTTTCAAGGGCCTCCATCCTTTTAGTGGAAAATATGGAGTTGGTTAGGCGTGACGCGGCCCTGTCTACATCCACGCGTGTGGATAGTAAGGTGAAAAACTCTCTCAGAGTCGCTCCAGTCTCCGGAGAGTTTTCTTCGACGGCAAGTCTATGATCAGATAACTAAGAAAGCTTCAGACTCTCTGCTATTCAAATCCGCTTCCATATAGTCGGATTCAGCAGAGAAGAGTAGGACAGGCACTTCGGGGACGAATACGTCCAAAGGAAGTTCCTATAGAGGTTCCTATGTGTCCTCTAGGTCTTACTCTAGAGACCGTCAGGGTAGCGACTCGGGCCGTAATTCTGGCCGAGACATCCGGTGAGACGCTCCTAGGTCGACGGGGCGAGGTGCGGGCCGTGGAGGACATGGCTTCTCCTTCCGCAAGCCTCGCAGGACCAGGAGGTAATGGTATTAACCTCTATCGTGTACTAGTGAAAGGAAGACTTCCAAGTTTCTCAATTAATTGGGAATAGATTACGGATGTCCCGTGGATTCGAGGGGTGATTTCGGAAGGACCAAATTGTCCTTCAATCGAAATCATCCGTTAACTCGGAGTCCAAGATGGACTCAGCTTCCGTCAAGTCAGCAGGGAAGAGGCTCGCTTCCATCAGAAGTCCAGTCTCTTCTGGAATGGTCGCGATAGAGATCGTAGAAATCCAGGAATTTCCAGGTTTCTTCAACCATCCTTTTCTGGTTCCAAAAACCAGACGGCTCGTTCCGTTCACTCATTTTTCTGAGCTGGATAAACAAGCTGATCGTGGCTCCAAGTTTATATATGGAGTCCACACGATCGGTCAGAGCGAGTTTTCGGGTGTACGACTATGCTACATGCATAAATCTCAAGATGCGTACTTTCACGTCATGGTACATCAGGCGTTCAGAAAATATCTTCGCTTCCTCATCATAGGAGTCGTGTTTCAGTTCCGAGCAATGTGCTTCGGTCTGAATCTAGCGCCCTGGGCTTTCACTCGAATAACGAACTCAGTAATGACTCATTTACGAGCTCAGTCGTCTGCGATAACGTCGGCCTACCTGGACGACATTCTTTAGAGGTACGGCAATGAGTTAACGCTTCAGAACGATGTGCAGAATCTGCTTCTATTGTTCCGACGTCTCAGTTTCATAAGTAAACGAGGAGAAGTCGGATCTGGTATCATCCAAGTCATTCACCCACTGGGGGATGAGCTTCGAAACGCACAACATTTTCGTTCGTCTGCCGTTACCCAGAGCAAAATTATTCTGTTGTTAAGCTCACTATTGTCTTCGCTCAAAGTCTCAGCGAGAGATCTCATGATACTAATACGTTTGTGCGGAGCTGCCGCGATTTTATTCCGATGGGGCGGTTACGCACTTGTCCTCTCCAAAATTCTTCTGATCCAGAATTGGAGGGTGAAGATTTTTTCGCACGATACGGAATCTTCTTGTCAATCAAGTGAATAAGAGATTCAGACTTGGGCAGGTTTTCAGTGGTCAACTCAGAGAGTTCCACTGCAATTGCCGGATCCGAGTTTTACAGTCTTGACGGATGCCAGTCAAACAGGTTGGGTAGTATCATTGAGCCCAACGGATTTGAAGGGCCAGCGTCTTTGGGATCCGTAGTTCCTAATTAAGCACATTAACATCAAGAATGATGTCATTTTGGCTTGTGCTACGTTATCGGATAAATGTTATTCAGTATGCTCATGTGGTAATTCTGTCCGACAATTCGACGGTATTAGCATATTTTCGGAACTAGGGGACAATCATTCCATTCTGTTTTTTTCATGTTAACGGAAGGAATCTTTCTGTTTGTGCTAGAACATCAAGTTCTCCTATTGGTCCATCATATTATGGGTCGTCTGAATGTATTAGCGGACTCCCTTCATGGAGGGGCCGCTTGTTGATGCCAGAATTGACTTTCAACAACGAGTATTCAATCAGATTTGCTACCAAGGAGGGCAGCATATGATCGACTTTTTCGTGACGCATCTCAACATTCAGTTGCAAAAGTATGTGTCACAATGTTTGGATCTTCGAGCGTTTGCAGTAGACGCTCTACCGATCTCGTGAGATGGAATAATAGGATATGCGTATCTTCCAGTGCCGTTGATTCAGCAGATATTACTCAAGTTATATATCTCAATGCAAAATTCTGTTTGTAGCATTTCTATCTCCACAAAGACTGTGATTTAATCTACTCAGACGTCTATTGTGGGACATGCCGTGGAAGCTTCCTCCACATTTCGGTCCATTCTATGGTCAGATGGATTCAATTTACTATCAGTACTGCTGATGATAATATCTTCGATCAGCAGTCTGTGCTTTAGTTTTAAGCTAATGAAGTAAGAGCTCTTCTACATCATGGGCTTACGCTAATAATGTTGTTATTACAGATCTAGTGAGGGCTGCATATTGTTCTTAGCCCTCCACTTTCCCGAATTTGTATCTGAGAAATATTGTGTGCTTTTCTGCAGATATGCATTGTTTAGGTCCGTTATTTTTCACTTAGAATGTCGTCCACTAAACAGTGGCAACTATATATATGTAGGCTTTCGGTTCCGGCAGTGACTCTGTCCTGCTGCCCTCTTCGCTCTGGAGTACTTGATCCAGGGCAACGGGAAGGGGTTGGGGGGGGGGTTCCCTTAGGTCACCTGCTTTATAGTGTAAGCAAGGGAATACCTCCCTTGGAGTCAGTAATTCCGAGTCAGTACCGGGATGGTTTTAAAGTAAAGCTAAGATTTACTCATCTATGTAATATTTTTTAAGTGTTGCTCGGTGTGAGACATTTGTATATATCACGTATTAATCGGGCGTTAATATACAATCCTTGGACACTTTTATATGAGTGTAAAGAGTCTCATTTTGCAGGACTTCCTTATTTATTGGTTTTCCTTTAAAAATATTAGTATAAAGGGTTATACTGAATGTTAATAGAGATCATTGATGTTATTGCGCTCAATTACAGAATGGTGTTGTGTCTTTCTTTTTGATACAAATAAGAAAGATACATGTAAAGCCTATCTCTCATTTTCTCCTTCAGGGGATAGTTCTGTTATATGTAATTGAGTTTACTGGATTTTCATTTATGTCCCAGGCCCTCCAACCTTTTTACTATTCAGCTAAGTCTGGGTCATTGGTACAGTATAAAAATGTTAAAAAATTTATAGTAATTTATATATTTTTTATACTTACCAATGACCCAGATGGGGATGGCCCTCCCATGAGTTGGGAACTCATACCTCCCCGCTGAGTACATAACGCTTACCAGGCACTGGTTGTTAGAATGATAATTGCGCCAATTTTGAGACCTCCTTGACACTGCGCATGTACAGTGGAGTAAAAGTATGGAGGACCATATAGGACATGTAATTTTCGGTTTTAGATGCAAATTTTGGGGATTGGGGGGTAAAATTTGCGTTTGGCCCTAGATATTTTAGAGTTAGCACCAGCTAAGTCTGGGTCATTGGTAAGTATAAAAAATATATAAATTACTATAAATTTTTTAACTTTAAGACTAGTTTTCTAATCCTCGGAATTAGGAAAATATTGCGACTGCACAACATTGCCGCCGCCAAAAATTCTGCGACGGCAAATTTTTATCAGCGACGGCACATTTGAATTGAATTGTTTGGATGACAGTATTGTGACACTGAGTGAATAATAATCATTAATCAGAACAGCTGACTTCGAATGGACAAGAGATCACTGGTGGGTGGTCAGTTGGACAAGCTGTAGTTCGATTAAGTGATCAATTGATTGACTGGTTGTCCTAATTTTAGGGGCTGGTTGTAACTCGCATCCATGCATTATTAGCCTATCGGTTTTGACAGTAACTGTTAGAGACAGAAATATTTGCATTGCGCATCAACCCGGGGCGAGTTTACTCTGACCCGATAAACACAACCAGAATTATTTTCCAACTCACCCTTGTTTTGTGCTCAATGCATTTATTTTTTTATTGAACCAATTGATTGTTTTCCAATTCAGTTTGTTTGAGATTGTACAGTTTACATTATGCCACAAGTGGAGAATGCTAAAATTAAAATGGAACATGACCACGTGCTCTGT
This sequence comes from Pictodentalium vernedei, assembly GCA_031216915.1. Taxonomy (NCBI): domain Eukaryota; kingdom Metazoa; phylum Mollusca; class Scaphopoda; order Dentaliida; family Dentaliidae; genus Pictodentalium; species Pictodentalium vernedei. Next base: position 184,546,067 of record CM062291.1, read on the forward strand.
TGAGATTACATCAGTGACCAATAGAACTGCCGCATTGTCCCAGTACACCAATTTAGCATACTTTCATGAAACGAAGAATTCGATTGGTTGTATTTATGTAAGGTGTGACGTCAAAAGGGAATTGCCCAGGAATTCCCGGGTTATTTTAAACGTGCATCACAGTCAACAAGGGGGTTCTTTCGAAAAAACACAAACGAAAAACAACTGGTTATGAACAGTATTTCAACCACATACATTTTGTACAGACTTACTTTCAAATTAATTAATATTAGATATTTCCACAAATATTGATTTTATACACCAGTTACGCCTATAAAACATATGTTATGTAGGGTTGGATGATCAGTTCTGATGGACTTCAGGTAATTGGGACAAGTAAAAAAATATTATGGCTGCCAATTTGCGACGGCAAGAAAATGCTGCCGTCATGTCCCACGGCATTCGGCAATGCCGTCGCTAATTCCGAGGACTGGTTTTCTCCCAAACCACTGCTCCAAAAAGCTTTCAAATTTCACATATAACATCTTTGGAAGATTGTTTCACACGTCTATTGAAATCAAATCCCTGGGTCCATATTGGGGCTCTCTATGGGAGCCCAAATGTTTAAATTAGTGCAGTATGAGGAATATTCTTTAAAAATCTTCTTCTTCAGATCTACCGATCAGAATCTTTTGATATTTGGTATGCAGCATGCTTAGGGGGGTGAGATTCAAGTTTGTTCAAGCCAAGTCCATGGGTTCATATTTGGACTCACTTGGGAGCCTGAATTATAGCTAAGTTCAAAATGAAGAATTGTCTTGAAAAATCTTCTTCTTCAGGTCCTGTAGTCGGAATGCTTTCATATTTGGTATACAGCATCCTTAGGGAGATTGAGATCCAAGTTTGTTCAAGCCATGTCCCTAGGTCCATATTTGGGATCACTAGTGGGAGCTCGAATTGTAATTTAGTTCAAAATGAGGAATTTTCTTAAAAAATCTTCTTCAGATCCTGCAGTCAGAATGTTTTGATATTTGGTATGCAGCATCCTTGGGGGGTGAGATTCAAGTTTGTTGAAGGCAAGTCCCTGGGTTCGTATTTGGGCTCCCTGTGGGAGCCCGAATTATAACTTAGTTCAATATGAGGAATTTTTCTTTAAAAATCTTCTTCTTCACATTCAGCAGTCGAAATATTTTGATATTTGGCATGCAGCATCCTTAGGGGGGTGAGATTCAAGTTTCTTGAGCCAAATCCCTGGGTTCATATTTGGGTTCACTGTGGGAGTCCGAATGATAACTTAGATCAAAATGAGGAATTTTCTTTAAAAATCTTCTTCAGATCCAGCAGTCAGAATGCTTTAATATTTGGTATGAAGCATCCTTAGGGGGGTAAGATTCAAGTTTGTTCAAGCCAAGTCCCTGGGTTGATATTTGGGCTTCCTGTTGGAGCCCGAATTATAGCTTAGTTCAATATGAGGATTATTCTTCAAAAATCTTCTTCTTCACATCCACCAGTCAGAATCTTTTAATATTTGGTATACAGCATCCCACTGGAGGTGAGATTCAAGTTTGTTCAAGCCAAGTCCCTGGGTTCATATTTGGGCTCCCTATGTGAGCCCGAAGTATTACTTAGTTCAATATGAGGAATGTTCTTTAAATATCTTCTTTTTTTTTTAGATCCACTGGTCAGAATCTTCGGATATTTCGTATAAGTTTTTCTTAGGAGGGGCAGATGCAACTTGTTGAAATCAATTCCCTGGCTTGATATTAAAGCTATCATGTCAGGTGAGCGTCCTCAGGCCCCCTGGGGCCTCTTGTTTTTGGTAAAATTGCACAATTGTAAATACAAAAATCAAACATAAAATTCATTATTTAGAGCACCATGTGAGCTTATAGGTCTTGTGTGTCGTAATTTCACTACAATCTAGCAACGATTTTTGTATTCTAGAGAAATAAGAAGTAAAAATAAAAGTTGAATAGACAATGCTTCCTTTCGATTTTGGTCCCACTAGCCAATTCAATATGGCCACCATTGTGGCCATATGGAATGGGTGTCATTATGTTTTCACCATGTCTGTCCGTTAACCTTTGGGTTCTAGCCGGTAATTGAAGAACTGCTTATTTGATCAAATCATAATTTTAGGGATTACTTGTGGATGAGTGGACTATGCTTCTTTTCGATTTTGGTCCAGCTAGCCAATTCAATATGGCCACCATGGTGGCCATATTTAATTTCGTTTCTGTCCAGTAACTATTGAATGCTTACTCCTCACTTGTGCAGAAGTCTGTTAGTCTGTGAGGCTGTGAACTTGCCATTTCCTTTAGCACAGGCTACACCCGTAGTTCTTGTCCGATCGTCACAAAATTTCATTTGCAGGTTTGAGGCCATGTCTAGATGAGAACGTCCCCTTTTAGTTGCGATCGGTCAACCATGGTGGCTGCCGGAGCCCAAAACTCGAAAACCTTTAGCACAGTCTGCAGGTCGTATTTATGAAGGGATTTTATGGTAACTTGTTAGGATGCCTCTGTATAATATCTTGATGAGAACTTCCCCATTTGGTCATGATCTGTCAACCGTGACAGCTGCCCAAGCCTGAAACCCAAAAACTTTTAGCACAGTCTGCAGGTCATATTTAATACAGAGTGATTTCATTGTAACTTGGTAGGATGACTCCGTATGATGTCTAGATGAGAACTTTCCCATTTGGTCGCAATCTGTAACCTTGATGACTGCCCAAGCCCAAAATCCGAAAACCTTTAGCACTATCTACAGGTCATATTTATGGAGGGATTTCATTGAAACTTGGTAGGATGACTCCATATAATGTCTAGATGAGAACGTCCCCTTTTGGTCACGATTGGTCAACTGTGATGGCTACAGGGGCTTGAAGCCTGAAAACCTTTAGCAGTCTACAGGTTGTATTTATGAAGGGATTTCATTGTAACTTAGTAGGATGACTCCAGATAATGTCTAGATGAGAACGTCCCCTTTTGGTCACGATCATTCAGCCATGACAGCTGCCCGAGCCCAAAACCTGAAAACCTTTAGCACAGACTACAGGGCGTATTTATGAAGGGATTTCATGATAACTTTATAGGATGACTCAGTATAATGTATAGATGAGGACGTCCCCTTTTGGTTGGGATGGGTCAGCTGTGATGGCTACACAGGCCCGAAACCCAAAAACCTTAAGCACAGTCTACAGGCCATATTTATGAAGGGATTTCATTGTAACTTGATAGGATGACTCGTTTTAGAATAATTTCTCTGTAATTTGGTAACTTTGGTTGACATACATTAACTGTGAGGGCCACATTAACCCACCCCTCACTTCTTTAGTACAGTCTACACCTCAAATCATTTTTATTGAAAACATAACATACAGGGAACAGAAATTAACATATTCTCAATTATCACAATTCTTGTTGAATTTCACAAACCTTTCATAAACATTGAAAATTATCCTTTTCATCAAACTCAACACATAATCAAGTTAAGCTACAGTGTCATTGACACATTCATTTATTATGCATTTTTGGTGTCGAGAGGAAGCTTCTTTTCAATGTTGGACCAGTCAGCTGAATCAAGATGGCTGCCAGTGGTCAATTCATTATGGCTTCCATGGTGGCCATCTTGATTTTGTTTTCCGTCCGATAACTAATGAATACTGACTCAAATCAATTTCATTTTTAGCTCACCAGCTTTAGTTGTGTGAGCTTATGGCATGACTTGATCGGTCGGCGTCAGCATACGTGTCCAATAATGTTAAAGCTTCTGTTTAGGTCACTTACTCGCCCTATTTCCATATCATGGCCTTTATAATGCTGCTATATGATGATTATTATCATTCTACCATGATTTAACCCCTCATACCCTACATTTTAGACATTTTTCTTGACATTTTTAGTTTCGTTTAGTTTTCTGTTTAGCTCAGAATTTCATGTTTAACTAAGTGTTTAGGTCAGCTGCTGTGCTCCTTCTCTTTCCATGGCACTTATATTCATCATACATGTTCCTCAGTATCATTGTTCCATGATTAACCCCTCATACTCTGCATTTTAAACATTTTTCTTGACATTTTTAGTTGCATTTAGTTTTCTGTTTAGCTCAGAATTTCATGTTTAACTTAGTGTTTAGCTCACCTGCTGTGTTCCTTCTCATCCCATGGTGCTTATATTCATCATACATCTTCTTCATTGTTATTCTACCATGGTTTAACCCTTGTGCAGTGAATTTCTTAAAATTTTTCTTCCAATTTTGAACCTTTAGTTTTCTGTTTAGCTCACACTTCGACATTTTCAGGGGGTTAAATTTTTTGTTTACATTGACTGCTGACACCCTTTTCATCCCATGGCCTTTATAATGCTTCCATATGGTGCTTATTATTATTCTACCACTATTTAACCCTCACCCAGTGTGTTTGAAACGTTTCTCTTAACATTATTCAGTTATGTTTAGTTTTCTGTTTAGCTCAGAATTTCATGTTTAACTTAGTGTTTAGGTCAGCTGCTGTGCTCCTTCTCTTCCTATCATACTTATATTCATCATACATGTTCCTCAGTATCATTGTTCCATGATTAAACTCTCATACTCTGCATTTTAAACATTTTTCTTGACATTTTTAGTTGCATTTAGTTTTCTGTTTAGCTCAGAATTTCATGTTTAACTTAGTGTTTAGCTCACCTGCTGTATTCCTTCTCGTCCCATGGTGCTTATATTCATCATACATCTTCTTCATTATCATTCTACCATGGTTTAACCCTTGTCCAGTGAATTTCTTAAAATTTTTCTCCCAATTTTGAACGTTTAGTTTTCTGTTTAGCTCACACTTCAACATTTTCAGTGGGTTAAATTTTTTGTTTACATCGACTGCTGACACCTTTTTCATCCCACGGCCTTTGTAATGCTCATTATTATTCTACCACTATTTAACCCTCACCCAGTGTGTTCTAAACCTTTTTCTTACCATTTTTAGTTACGTTTACTTTTCTGTTTACCTCAAAATTTCATGTTTAAGTTTGTGTTTAGGTCAGCTGCTGTTTTCCTTCTCTTCCCATGGTGCTTATATTCCATCATACATGTTCCTCATTCGCATTCTATGAGCCTATTTGATACAGTTCTTGTGTTTGCCAAAGTTACTATCAAAGAGGAATGTTGGTGAGCTATAGGGCGTTGGCGTCCTTCTTTGTTTGGTTATGCATTATTATGCCCCCGACCTCTGAATGAGGATTGGGGGTATATAGTGAAGCCCTCTGTCCATCCGTCTGTTAAGTCAGTCCATCTGTCGGTCCATCCATCTCTCCAGACAAACGTTTTGCTTGTAATTTCAAAGCCATTGCTCGGATTTTGATCTGCTTTCTATTCTGATAGACTTGCAGAGGAAAATGAATATGCACAAGGAATGGGTTCCGTCTAATAATTTTTCCCAGAGTTATGGCCCTTTTTTGACTTAGACAATTTTTATGTTTTCACTCTTTCCACTTGGAAAATTTTTTTGTCCAAAAATACCTTCAAGGCTACTTTGAACTTGCATACGGGTTGGGGGCATTGGCCCATACTTTGCGTTGCCTTTGATGGTGTCTAGAGGAAGCTTCCTTTCAATTTTAGATCCGATAACCAATTCAATATGGCCATCTTGGGGGCCATATTGAATTTGGTTTCCGTCCAATAACTAATGAAGTTTATTTTTTGATTATGCATTGTTGGTGTCTAGAGAAAGCTTCCTTTCAATTCGCGATCAGTCAGCTGAACCAAGATGGCCACCAGTAGCCATTTTATTATGGCGTTCATGGCAGCCATCTTGAAGTTTGTTTCCATCCAGTAACTAATGAATGCTGACTCAAATCAATTTTATTATTTTGTGATGCATTGTTGGTGTCTAGAGGAAGCTTCTTTTTGATTTTGGTTATGCCCCCCCCTAGAGACTTACCTTCTCTTTTAGTACACCGTGGGGGTGGGGGGGGTGGGGGTGGGGAGGCAGCAGCATATGCCATGCTTCGTGTTGCTCTTGTCTTTTTCTAAAAAAGTACAGTATGCTGCTGGCAAAAGAATTTATGAGGTGTTATCCAGATGTAGGCTGCGGCTAATAATGAAATATACATATTTTCTTTTGTTTTAGAATTCATACACTGGGGTCATCTGTGAGAAGTAAAAACCATCCGGATAGTCGTGCAATTCTATATGAAGAAGTGACTTACAGGTTTGTAAAAATCATCTCATGTTTCAAATTGCTAATACAGGTACATTTATTTTTCATTTTTGGACATAATTTCATGTTTTGTAATTTATATTCGAATGGCTTCAGATGAGAGTTCCTACTTACCAATATTCTGAAGTCTTTTGAACTAATATCAAAAGTTTTATAAATATATGCATGTTTTTACAGATGATTGAAAATGTTATTTAGATACAGTAATGTTCTTGGGGGTGGGGGGGGGGGGTGGGAGGGGTTGAGTCTAAGATCGTCATTGGTCTTTTGACCTTGGCAAAGTGTACTGGGAGGAAACACCTGAAATCATTTTCTTAAACTGTCCCTTGTTTGTGTTAATAAATCGTAATCAGTATCTTAACTTTTTCAGTAAAAGGAAGATTGAAGACTTTTTGACTACAATTGAAGGTTTCAAGTCAGCCTGCAAGATAATTAATCGATGTAAAAAAAGTATTGCATCATTCAAGTGAGTACATATCTACCCATTGTTGAAAGTGTTATTTTGCAAAAATAAAGCATGATGAATGGGGATGTGGCAACAGGGGGTTAAGGGGTGTCTCTCTCCCCAATCCTGGCCAAAAATTTCAATAGTTAGAAAAAGTTAAAGTATCAAGCTACCAACACTTGGAAATTTCTTTCCCTAAATTAATTTATTACATCCCTGTTTTATGTAATCCCCATCTACAGCAACACTAAACCATGTGGAAAATGAAAATCTGTTCTGTACATATGTGCGGAACTGAAATCATTGACGGTTATTTTTAAATAGAAGCGAAATTTCACTGGAATTTTCTACAAATTGTGCAACGCAATTACAATTTGAATCGCTAACGATAGCTGACAATCTTACCCTGAGTTCCAATGTGTTCTATGTGCCTACTGGCTCATAGAACACATTGGAACTCAGGGGATGAAATAACACAGGTTCTCCTCGCAAATTTGGTTGGTGATAAAATGTGTTCTTTTTGTTGATAGTTGTTGAACGAATTGTTGAGTGTCCTTCCAATAATTGTTTTTAAAAAATGTAAAGACATGTAATAAACACAGAACGACACACGCGTGTTTTGTCCACACATTCTTACCTGTGTTATGACACTTGTAGGACTTAGAAAAATAGTAAAATGAACGTTTTGGATTATAGCCCTGGCATCGGATGTCAGATTTTGATGTCCTTTGGTATAATGATTGTTCAGCATAGTGGACATGATATCAATATATGGGTTTTGTCTGTACATTCCTATCAGAGCTATGGCCCTTGTAGGACTTAGAAAAATAACAAAATTAACCTTTTACATTACAACTTGTATCCATGTTACGGTCATGATAAATGAATAAATAAATGGTGATAGACTAGTATGGGGGAAAGGATATCCACATATTGCAGGTTCAGTCCATGCATATGTACCTCAATTATGCCTGTTGCATATGCACCTCAGTTATGCCTCTTGCACACGTACCTCAGTTTTGCATCTTGCATACATACCTCAGTTATGTCTCTTGTTAGACTCAGAAAAACTGTCCCTATGAACTTTTTTAACCAAGTTAGTCTTCATGTATGTGTGTTTGTTCAAAATGGCAGAAATTTATGCCATCTTCAGAAATGCCACCATTCCAGTGAGCAGCATATGCTATCCATGGTATTGCAGGAGGAGGCATATGCAACCTTTTGCATTACTCTTTTTTAGCTCTCCTGACTTTCAGTCTACCAATCAGAATCTTTTGATATTTGGTATGCAGCATGCTTAGGTGGTGAGATTCAAGTTTGTTCAAGCCAAGTCCCTGTGTTCATATTTGGGCTCACTGTGGGAGTCCGAATTATAACTTATTTCAAAATGAGGAATTTTCTTTTAAAAATCTTCTTCAGATCCAGCAGTCAGAATGTTTTGATATTTGGTATGCAGCATCCTTAGGGGTGTGAGATTCAAGTTTGTTCAAGCCAAGTCCCTAGGTTCATATTTGGAATCACTGTGGGAGCTCAAATTGTAACTTAGTTCAAAATGAGGAATTTTCTTTAAAAATCTTCTTCTTTGGATCCAGCAGTCAGAATGTTTTGTTATTTGGTATGCAGCATCCTTAGTGGGGTGAGATTTCAAGAAGTTTGTTCAAGCCAAGTCCCTGGGTTCATATTTGGGCTCCCTGTGGGAGCCCGAATTATAACTTAGTTCAATATGAGGAATTTTTCTTTAAAAATCTTCTTCAGATTCAGCAGTCGGAATGTCTTGATATTTGGCATGCAACACCCTTAGGGGGGTGAGATTCAAGTTGTTCAAGCCAAGTCCCTCGGTTTATATTTGGGCTCCCTGTGGGAGTCCGAATTATAACTTAGTTCAATCGAGGAATATTCTTCAAAAATCTTCTTCTTCACATCCACCTGTCAGAATCTTTTGATATTTGGTATACAGCATCCCACTGGAGGTAAGATTCAAGTTTGTTCAAGCCAAGTCCCTGGGTTCATATTTGGGCTCCCTGTGGGAGCCCGAATTATTACTTAGTTCAATATGAGGAATATTCTTTAAAAATCTTCTTTTTAGCTCACCTGACTGAAAGTCAGGGTGAGCTTTTCTTATCACTCTTCGTCCGTTGTCTGTCGTCCTGCATGAAGGTGGTGTTTGAGCCTTTCTTTCTCCTAAACCACTGGCCACATTTTAATTAAATTTCATGTAAGTAGTGGTTATATATAGGGGCATTTTGATTTTTATCCAAATTAGGTTTCGGCTCATATTGGGCAGAAGTGTGGGGAAAAAATGGCCAAATTTTTTGAAAATCTTCTAATGAACCACCAGTAGCAGAGACTTGATATGTGGTATACAGAGTCCTTTTGAGGTTTAGAATAAAGTTTGTTCAAGAGAAGTTTGTCGGGCATTATTTGCCTTCGTTAATGGGAGAGGCAAACATTTTGGCCACGCCTATAATTTCTATTTTCAGAACCGTGAGGTCGATTGGAACCAAATTTGATATGAGAGGATAATGGGTCCTAAGTAGTTGATTGATGCAAAAAAATTGTTCTCATTGCCCCATGGGAACCTTGGGAGCTAAAAATAGGAAAAACCTTAAAACTGCCATGTCTCCAAAACTACACGGCACAGAGAATTCTTATTTTGTATAAAGCTTACTTTTATCCAGTAGAATAGAATGGTTAAAAAAAATCCCTATCAGTTTGATCACAAAGTACTTTTTTCAGGACTTTGAAAAAATGCTGAGTCAGCACTTTTTAACACTTTAGGCAATGGGAAAAACATAAAAAATCTTCTTCTCCAGATCCAGCAGGCAGAATCTTTTGATATTTGGTATGCAACATTGTAGGGTGGATCTGATTCAAGTTTGTTCAAATCGGCCCCCTGGGTTCATATTTGGGCTCAGTATAGGAGCCCAATTTCGAACTTAGTGCATTTCAGGTAAATTTCTTCAAAAATCTTCTTCTCCAGATCCAGCAGGCAGAATCTTTTGATATTTGGTATGCAACATTGTGGGGTGGATCTGATTCAAGTTTGTTCAAATCGGCTTCCTAGATTCATATTTGGGCTCACTATAGAAGCTCGAATTCGAATTTAGTGCATTTCAGGCAAATTTTTTCAAAAATCTTCTCGAGATCCAGCAGGCAGAATCTTTTGATATTTGGTATGCAACATTGTGGGGTGGATCTGATTCAAGTTTGTTCAAATCGGCCCCCTGGATTCATATTTGGGCTCACAAAAGAAGCCTGAATTCGAACTTAGTGCATTTCAGGCAAATTTCTTAAAAAATCTTCTTCTCCAGATCCAGCAGGCAGAATCTTTTGATATTTGGTATGCAACATTGTGGGGTGGATCTGATTCAAGTTTGTTCAAATCGTCCCCCTGGGTTTATATTTGGGCTCAGTGTAGGAGCCCAAATTTGAACTTAGTGCATTTCAGGCAAATTTCTTTGAAAATCTTCTCAAGATCCAGCAGGCAGAATCTTTTGATATTGGGTATGCACCATGCTTAGGGGGGTGAGATTCAAGTTTGTTCAAGCCAAGTCCCTGGGTTCATATTTGGGCTCACTGTGGTAGCCCAAATTATAACTTAGTTCAAAATGAGGAATTTTCTTTAAAAATCTTCTTCAGATCCAGCAGTTGGAATGTTTTGATATTTGATATGGAACATCCTTAGTGGGGGGGTGAGATTCAAGTTTGTTCAAGCCATGTCTCTAGGTCCATATTTGGACTCACTGTGGGAGCTTCAATGGTAACTTAGTTCAAAATGAGGAATTTTCTTTAAGAATCTTCTTCGGATCCAGCAGTCAGAATGTTTTGGTATTTGGTGTGCAGCATCCTTGGGGGGGGGGGGGGGGGGGGGGGGGGGGGGGAGATTCAAGTTTGTTAAAGCCAAGTCCCTGGGTTCATATATGGGCTCCCTGTGGGAGCCCGAATTATAACTTAGTTCAATATGAGGAATATTCTTTAAAAATCTTCTTTTTTTTTAGATCCACTGGTCAGAATCTTTGGATATTTGGTATAAGCTTTTCTTTGGAGGAGCAGATGCAACTTATTGAAATCAATTCTCTGGGTTGATATTTAGGCTACCATGTCAGGTGAGCGCCCTCAGGCCCCTCATCATTTGGTATGCAGCATCCTTAGGGGGGTGAGATTCAAGTTTGTTCAAGCCATGTCCCTAGGTCCATATTTGGACTCACTGTGGGATCTCGAATTGTGACTTAGTTCAAAATGAAGAATTTTCTTTAACAATCTTCTTCTTCAGATCCAGCAGTCGAAATGTTTTGATAATTGGTGTGCAGCATCCTTGGGGGGGGGGGGGGGGGGGGGGGGGGGGGGGGGGAGGTGAGATTCAAGTTTGTTAAAGCCAAGTCCCTGGGTTCATATATGAGCTCAAATTATAACTTAGTTCAGTATGAGGAATATTCTTTAATCTTTTTTTTTAGATCCACTGGTCAGAATCTTTGGATATTTGGTATAAACTTTTCTTAGGAGGAGCAGATGCAACTTGTTGAAATCAATTCTCTGGGTTGATAGTTAGGCTACCATGTCGGGTGAGTGCCCTCAGAACCCCTGGGGCCTCATGTTCTTGTTTTGTCTCTGTAGCAGTTGGAAGTTTATAGATACCAGGTTGAAAATTCTCACTCTTTGGTGGTTGTGGGGGGGGGGGGTTGCAAATGGGCAAATGGTTTTCCGAAAAGTTGGATGTTTGTGGGGAGGAGAAGAAGGAGAGAAAATTCAAAGGAGGTAGCCTCCATCCCAAACCCAAACCCTCTAGCCTCATCCCTGATAAGTACAAAGTTTCAGTAGAAGACAAAAATTTTGAAAGATTTTAAAATAAAGATTGATATTGTTGTCTTCAAATTGTGTTAACCCATTCAGCTATGAATAGAAGAGAATACCTGCCAAAAATATTCTTGAATGACTAAAAATGTTGATTTTTCAGCTTGATTCAGTGAGTTGTCATAAGCCATGTTTTGACCGCAAGCCATGTTTTCAAGGCAAAAATTGAAGAAAAAATAATAAAATTTGAATGGTAATTGTTGTGATTAGTGCTTTACCGTGGGAACTCCCAGAAAGTGTAGCAGTGCTTGTTTACTGTGGTAAACAAGTTTTTCTTTACTGGTAAAATAGAACCTAGTGATCAATGCCATGCATATGCTTGGTGGAAGTTCTCGAAAGTGGGCAGCATAGATATAAACATTTGGCTAAGCTTGACTTTAAACCTGTATTGCAGCTGTGATACAGCCATGGATGCTGAAAGTGATATTAAACACAAATATATAAATTTTGTTTAGCTCTGCCTGTTTTGGTTGTTACATTTTGTACAGAGTTAACCAATGGTTTAACCCTTTATCTAACCAAACAAACCATATCCGACCCGCATTATTCATATAACTTGCCATTCAATTTTTTTTTTTAAATTTCATTTTTTTCTCCTCTCCAAAACCTATCTTAATGTCCCCTAATTGGAACAAACTGATCAAGCTCATTCCAATGGGTGGGTCATTAGCTAATCTTCAATAAATAAATAAAAATAAAAAAATGTAAATAATAAATTACACTACTTGTACTGAATTAGTACATTTGGGGGGGGGGGGGGGGGTCTGACATCTAGGGCTGGGCGGTTTATCGGTTTTTCGGTTCGGTTCGGGTTTTTTTTTTAAACCGAAACCGAACCGCCGCCTTAACAAAAAACCGAGACTTTCGGTTTCAACAAATTTCCCAGAATTGGTTAAGTTTATGACCACTCAATCACTTGCTTTCCGCACGCCAAAGGCTTAAATGTCAGGCAAAGGTAAATGCTGTGCCATTTATGCTTACTTCGAGAGGACTGACAACAAATCCCCCCACCCTCCCCCCACAAATAGTGGTAGCAAATTTCTTGTATCTTAAACAATATCTACAGAACCACCAGCAGATGGAATATGAAAAATTAAAAAGTCGTACGTAAAAATCCACACATGCAATTCAAGAATTGTTAAGTAAATTTACTGAACCGGGCATATTCGACCAAAGAGGTATTGCAAGTTACCTGACAATATGTGGTGTAAAAGTATTATAAATTACCTTTGACCTAAAATCATCTGCGTACAGCACGTTGTAAATTAGATTGGTGGTAAACATAAAATTTATTGAGTTTTAAAACCTCAAAGTTCACATTGGAAAAATGACGAGTAAATTATGTTAATAAACCGACCACTGGCACGTTCTCAGAAGTCACATGCTCAGAGATAACGCTGCGCATTGGCAGTTATGTTTTTTGTCAACAATAAAATGGTTAAATTAAAATAGAACACATCCAATTAAATGGATGGCAGGTAACTATTGAAAGTTTTTTAAAAATTTATTGGGAATTGTTTATATACTATTTGAACTTACTTTAAGGAATCGCGCAGTACTGCAGGTCTGTCAGGTACACACGCTGCATTCCCAATACGAAGATGTTATAATCAACACGTGTCATGACCATGTGTATTTTGTAAACACAACAAATCGCAAGATGCAATATTGCAAACTTTCTTTCAACCCCCATTATGCAGCAGTATCCCCTCCCTTCAAAATCATCAATCGCCTGTCTTGAATAAGATGAAATCAACGCAGGGATAAGCCAAGAGGGCAAAGTAAAGTTGGTAATATCTTTGCCTTGGCACCGCCCATTTCGCCCAATTTCTATATTTGGGCAGAATCAAAGTAAAAAACGAACATCTACAGTCGAAATTAAGAGAGATATTGTGAAAGCATTGGAGTGAGTTACCAATAAAAGTGATTCGTATATCACGACTTACTTCAACAATAGTTAACAAAATCAGAAAAAATATGATTTGTGTTCCTCTTATTCCACTGTCATTTGAAGCAGGAACCATCAAGAAACACGGGGCACGTCTATTTTCAAGCGATGTGATAATTACCGAAATAAGCACAACAATTGCACACTATCCACCAAAACCAGGGTGAGAGCATTGCGACTCCATAAAAAATAAGGAAATGTTGATTTTTGCTAAAATGTAGCTTTTCTTGTGAATTTCTGCATCTTGTCTTGACAAGGTCCCAAATCTCACTGACAGAACAAGGCAGCTCCCACCAGTGGTGGAGCCATGGTTTGAAATCCTGTGGACCATGCTAGTGGAGATTTTTTTTTTTTTGGGTGGGGGGGGGATCTCAGGACTGAGGGTACTGTACTTGTACTGAGGGCAGGAAATCAAAAATATTTTTTTCAAATTTGGGGATGGGAGAAGCAAGTGGGATTTTGAGTGGAGGGTGGGGGGGCTGGTCTCCCTAGATAGTAGATACCTCATGGCTCCACCGCTCCACCACTGTTGCCCACTACAGCAGCCCAACACATTATGTCCATTTGCTGAGAAGAGTAGTGAACACTGATTAACCCGAATGACTCAACTCGCTACATGAGCCTCATGACTTGGATGACAAATACAGACAGATTTTATGTGTACATTACCCTCTAAAATGTGGATTTCTACAATATATTATGAAAAACCGAAAACCGAACCGAAAACCGAGTTTTTGTACAAAACCGAAACCGAAACCGAACCGAAATGCAAATTTCAAAACCGCCCAGCCCTACTGACATCTGCTCAGTGGTTCTCTGTGGATAATCCGACTTACTCCTCCCATAAAACTGTCTGACAAAAGGTGCACCTGGCAGTCGAAAAGAGACATTAAACCTGAATAAAAAAAGAAAAAAAAGAAAAGTGTCTAAGTATGGCCTTTTAACACTTTCATCGCGGCTCAGATATTTCTCTGTGGCAACTTTGGAAAGTGAAGCAGTGCTTGTTTACTGTGGTTTACCTTTGAAGTAGGTAAAAACAATTTGCAATTAGCTCTCCCCAAGCTTACAAAAGCTAACAGTAGCAAAATGAAGTTTTTCTATAAATAAATTCTGCCTAGTGGTCTTTAGTACGTTTCATTTAGTGCTACCAACAAGGTAGTCTCTGTGAGATGGATACACTGCCCCTCCCACACCTCTGGGCCTCAGCAAACTGAGACCACTAACACAGCAGCGATCTGAAAAGATCTGGGTTTTAAGAACAGGCTGTTATATAACTTTAATCATTATTGTCTAAGGCCAGGAGGGCTAGTTTTCGCTCTCCTTAAATTTTTTAAGGCAAGCAAATAAATCGCTCGCCTGAAAACGACAGGTCTGCATGATATAGCTATAGATGCTGAAAGTCACCTTAAACATCTGTAAATAAATAGCTCAAGTATTTGTTTCTAGCACTCAATGAGCTGCCCTCAGTAATACAAACTTTAAAAAAAAAAAAATGGTAAGGCCAAAAAAAAAAAATCAGTTGATTCTCAGGCAATTTTTTTTTCAAATCAATGAGGGAGGGAGAATTTTATTTTTATTTAACCTGTGCAGTTGTATTTATATTGGTTTTTCTTGTCACGTTTGGGAAAAACCAACATAAACACAACAACAGCGCAGCTTATGGTGCTCTGATTCTGAACTATGAAGTTTCAATCACAAACAAGTGTTGGATTTTCTTGACAGGAATGAAGACATTGGGATGATAAACAAACAACGAAAAACAAATAAATGCGAGTATTTTTTAAATCTTTAATAATAATTTTCCTTCATTCTTTTATCTTATTCAACACGTGATAACTCGTGAAAACTTACCTATTTCCATTGCATCCCAAATTGGCAAAATGTAACTTGCAACTAATTCTTGTTGATTAGTGCATCAATCAGTTGATACCTGTACTGAGTCAAGTTTGCGTTTGAATTCCCCTACCGTGTGTGTCCAACCTCTCGAAAATATGGTGATAACCTTTCCCCTCTCATACTTAACACACACCTGTGCCTATTTACCTGTTTATTTGTTGGTTTTGGGCCTTAAAACCAATGTGCCCTTTTCAACTTCCCTGTTTCCCATTTTCGTGCAATGACGGTCCAAATGAAAAGGCCCAACGCGGGCCATTTATTTCAACTCTGCGCTGCCTGAGAATCAATACCTTTTTTTTTTTTGCCTAATCATACTTTTTTTGTTTTGTCTGATAACTTTATAATTTCAGTGCCTTATTTCAGGTCCAAAATTTTAAAAAGTTGTATTGGAATCAAAGGAACAGAGGTTGATGGACAGTTTCCTGATCTCAAAGAAGATTTAGAATTTTTTGAGGTAAGGTCTTGGTTGGGTGGCATATAAAAATACTGGCTGCTGTTTTTAGCTTAACTTGACAAAGTCAAGATAAGCTATTGCCATCACACGTGCGGAAGTCTGTTATTTATTTATATTTATTTATTAAGGTTTAACGACACATTACCAGCCAAGGTCATATCGTGTCGGTGATAGTTTTATGGGTGGAGGAAGCCGGAGAGAACCACTGAGCAACGACGAGCAGCTGCCAGCTCCCCAACATAGTAACTCCGCACTGCAGCACAGGCAGGGTTAGATTGGTTGAAGACATGTGCACTATCGATGTGTAGTATGCCTTAGTACACGGCACTATCGTGCCCCCATGTGGGCAGTTGGGGTTAAGTGCCTTGCCCAAGGGTACAACACGGGAGTCTGAATTGATCGCTCAGACGGTCACCCATCCAAGGACTAAGCGGGCTCAGCGTTGTTTAACTTCGGTGATCTGATGAGAACCGGTTACCACAATGCCACCGCGCCCTGCAGAAGTCTGTGAGTCTGTTCACATTTTCCTTTAGCACAGGCTACACCCCGTAGTTCTTATCCAGTCGTCACGGAATTTCATATGCAGGTTTAGGATTATGTCTAGATGAGAACGTCCCGTTTTGGTCACGATTGGTCAACTGTGATAGCTGCCCGAGCACAAAACCCAAAAACCTTTAGCACAGTCTACACGTCGTATTGATGAAAGGATTTCATTGCAACTTATTAGGATGCCTCTGTATAATATCTAGATGAGAACGTCCCCTTTTGGTCATGATCTGTCAACCATGATGGCTGTCCAAGCCCAAAACCCAAAAACTTTTTGCACAGTCTGCAGGTCATATTTAATATGGAGGGATTTCGTTGTAACTTTGTAGGATGCCTCCGTATGAATTCTAGATGAGAACTTTCCCATTTGGTCGCGATCTATCAAGCATGACGACTGCCCAAGCCCAAAACCCGAAAACCTTTAGCACAGCCTACAGGTTGTATTTATGGAGGGATTTCATTGTAACTTGGTAGGTTGACTTCATATAATGTTTAGATGAGAACGTCCCCTTTTGGTCGCGATTGGTCAACTGTGACAGCTACAGGGGCCCGAAAACCTTTAGCACAGTCTACAGGTCACATTTATGAAGGGATTTCATTGTAATTTGGTAGGATCACTCCAAATAATGTCTAGTTGAGAACTTCCCCTTTTGGTCGTGATCATTCAGCCGGGATGGCTGCCCATGCCCAAAAATCAAAAACCTTTGGCATAGTCTATAGGTCGTATTTATGGAGGCATTTCATTGTAACTTGGTAGGTTGACTCCATATAATGTCTAGATGATAACGTCCCCTTTTGGTCTTGATTGGTCAACTGTGACGGCTACAGGGACCCGAAGCCTTAAAACCTTTAGCACAGTCTACAGGTCATATTTATGAAGGGATTTCATTGTAACTGTAACTTGGTGGGATCACTCCAGATAATGCCCAAATGAGAACCCTTTGGGTTGCGATCATTCAACCATGATGGCTGCCTGAGCCCAAAACCCGGAAAACTTGAGCACAGATTACAGGCCGAATTTGTGAAGGAATTTCATTGTAACTTGATCGGATGACTCGGCTTGGAATAATTTCTCTGTAACTTGGTAACTTTCGTTGACATACATTAACTGGGAGGGCCCCATACATAACCTGTGAGGGCCACATTAACCCACCCCTCAGTTCTTTAGTACAGTCTACACCTCATATTATTTTTATTGAAAACTTAGCATACAGGGAACAGAAATGAACATATTCCCGATTATCACAATTCTTGTCTTATTTCATAATCCTTTCATAAACATTGAATATTATCCTTTTCATCAATCACAACACACAGACAAGTTAAGCTACAGTGTCATTGACACTTTCATTTTGCTTGCTTTTGATTCTTGTATAATTATTATACACCTGTTTATAAAAACGGGACGTATTATGTTATCAGTCTGTCTGTCTGTCTGTCCGTAAACAATTTGGTTTTTGTTCATTTAAAGTCGAACGCCTTGACAGATCGACATCAAACTTTCAGAAGTTGTTTTTAGCAATAAAATACAGGTCAAGTTCGATATTGGTGTTTCTCAGTCCATCCGCTGCAGAGATATGGCCCTTTGAAAACACAATTTTTCTAAAAAAAATTGGTTCCCGTTCATTTAAAGCTGAATGCCTTGACACCAAATTTTTCAGATGTTGTTTTTAGCAATGAAATACAGGTCAGGTTCGATATTGGTGTTTCTCAGTCCATCCGCTGCAGAGTTATGGCCCTTTGAAAACACAATCTTTCGAAAAAAAATTGGTTTCCCTTCATTTAAAGTCGAACTCCTTGACGGATCGACATCAAACGTTCAGTTGTTTGTAGCAATAAAATACAGGTCAAGTTCGATATTGGTGTTTCTCAGTCCATCCACTGCTGCGTTAGAGCCCTTTGAAAACACTATTTTTGAAAAAAAATTGGTTTCCGTTCATTTAAAGCCGAACGCCTTGACGGATTGACACCAAACCTTTGGCCATAATCGCATGTGCCGTTCCATAGTTATTCCCCTTGAATGATTGCAAATTTGTGAATTATGTGGTTTCCGGATGATAACTTTAGTTTGTCTTGACTAATTTGTTTCAAATTCTCAGATTTTGTTTATGACCACAAAGCACAGCTCAAGTTCACTTTCGGCCAAAATCGCATGTACCTCTCCAGAGTTATTCCTCTTGAATTTGTGCATTTTGTGTTTTCTGGATCATAACTTTAGTATGGCCTGACTGATTTTTTATACGCCTGTTGAAAAACCGTCAAATTATAGAATCAGTCTGTCTGTCTGTCTGTCTGTCCATTTGTCCATCCATTTGTCCATCCATCGGTCTGTCCGTTCGTCAACATTTGGTTTCCAGATGATAACTTTAATATTTTTTTCTCGATTGACTCCTAAACTTGGTATGTGGTTTAATCAAAACAAAAGACAGGTCAAGTTCGAATATGGGGTCAGTTCGAACTTCGAAGTTCCCCTGAATTATGGCCCTTGTTGGACATAGAATGCATCAAATATTTGGTTTCCGGATGATAACTTTTAATATTTGTTTTCCGATTGGTTCCAAACTTGGTATGTTGTTTAATCACAACAAAATACAGTTCAAGTTTAAATGTGGGGTTGGTCCGAACAATTTTCACCCTCACCCCCATCCTTACCCCAACCCTTCAAAAATACAAAACAGGCGTATAATGTCCCGCTAGGCGGTGCTCTTGTTTTGTGATACTTCGGAAGTTTGTTGATGAAATAGTCCCATTGCCAGAAACATATTCATACAAATATCAGTCCTTAGGAAGATGTTCTACCACATATGATTTGAAAGGAATATAATTTTTGTCTGGCAGATTCTCAACCATGATAAAATATTCTACCTTAACACATGTTCCAGCAGCCAAACGATCTGCTTATTAACCTGAAGTGAGCACAAAGGATTGATTGGCAATCTGAATTGGTAAGCCGCCACCTTCAGAATGTGTTTTATGGTTTTGGTTCCCCATGGGAAATCTTGGAAGTGGAACAGTGTATGTTAACTCTGGTGAATCAGTTGTTTTAAAAGTGGACCCGTTTACCAATACTTGAGGGTGAAAGTCCTCTAAAGTGGGCAGCATGGGTGAAAACCATTGGCTAAATTTACCTGCATACTTGTGCTAGACAGAGATGGTGAATGTGACTGTAAACACTAATAAATGAATAATTTACAGTTTTGGTGGATATTGTTTGGCCTGGGAATCTTTTTGCCTTCTGAAATATGTTGATCACAAAAGCTGAGTATTTCACATGTATCATTAGGTCATCTTTTTGAGTTTTATGGTTGACCTGAATATCATCTGAACATCACATTATTAGTTCTTTTGATGTTTGTTGAATAATCGAAAGATGGATGACAGTTTGATGTCTGTTGACTAATCAAGTGCTTGCATCCCAGTTGTCATCCAATATGTCTCGACATGACATATTTCACTGATTGCTTTCGAGTGGTGTTTAACTCTGCCTACTGCAGGTGAAATTTCCTGCACAGAACTAAGATGATCTGCTACCTAGTAGAGGTATGTTACTGTCTGTTATCAGCAAAATATGCACCTGTAAATATTAATAGTCATCTTAAGTATGATTTCTTTATGTCAAACTTGTTTAATTTTTTCTGTCAAATCAAGTCATGGCTTCTTGATGGCAGCCATGACATGATTTTAGGGAAAATTTGGGAAAATATTTTGCCCTCTCAGAATTAATTCCAAAGTGTACGACATTCATAAATAAAAAAAAAAAATTCACGATTGAAGGAAATTTTGAAACATCCTGAAAAGATTCAACTTATAAACAATACTGATTTTTCACCAAAGTTTAGAAAAGTTTCAAAAAATTAGGGGTGCACGTATTTTTCTTGAAGCAAAATCTGAAGTGTAGTTGATAAGCAAAATCTCCATTTTATTTCAACACTTCATTTATAAGGATTTTTTTAATTGTTAAAATGTTAAATCCTCAAAGAGTACATACTAGTCATTGTTTTTCAATGTGTACTTTTAGGAAGCATTTGATCACCATAAAGCAAGAAAAGATGGCGTTATTATCCCCAGTGAGGGTGAGTTTTTAAAACAGTACTGCGCATTAGGCCTTTACGGTATTCAATTTTCAATTCCGAGTTTCGGTGTTTTAAAAATACTGCAGTATGACTGAATACCGGATATCACCGGAATGAACAAATATTTGACCATTTTTAGCTCAACTTTGTCGTCAAATTTGAGGTTATGTCATGGCCCATCGTCCGGCGTCAACAATTCAATATGGCTTGGGCTAGAGGCCTTATTTATGAACCGATCTTTACGAAACTTCTTGGGTACCTTTGTTATCACCGTGGGATGAGAACGAGTGTTTTTGGGTGCAGTCCAAAATTCAAGATGGTCACCAGCAGCCATTTTGTACCGAAATTAGTGCAGTCAGTTTTTTTGTACAGAACTTCTGTATGAAAGTTCTGATTTGAATAAATTTTTGTATGAATATTTAGTAACATGGAATACATCACATATAATACAGGTTTTTTTCTCGTGCTGAAATTATGCAAATTAGATGAAATTTGATTTATTTAGTGCTACTTGCACACAGTAAGTGCACATGTCAATACAGCTTGGGCTGGGGGCTGTATCTATGAACATGGTTCCTCCTCCCATAAGCCTCACAGGTCCTACAGGTGATGGTTAGGACCTCTATTGCTTGCCAGTTGGCGGAAGGTTATCAAGATTCGCAACAAACTCGATAACAATTACGGAAGACCAGTGGGTGAAAAATGTGGTCTCGGATGGCCTAAGGCTATCCATCCGAGCGAAACCACCACTAACAAGATGTCTGCGGTGGACAAATCTTGAGTCAAATCCTTAAAAAAGAGTCACTCCTATCGGTGGTAAGGCTCTCTTGGCAAAGGAAGCAATAGAGATCGTCGAGAATCAAAATTCTCTAGGATTCTACAGTCACCTGTTTCTCGTTCCGAAGCCAGACGGCTCGTTCCGACCGGTAATAGATTTCAGCTGGATAAACAAACTTATCGTAGCTCCAAAGTTCTATATGGAGACCATTCGGTCAGTAAGGGCGAGCATTCGAGTGAACGACTATGCGGCAAGCATAGATCTAAAGGATGCGTATTTTCATGTCCTGGTACATTAAGAAAGTACCTACGGTTCGCCATTCAAGGGATAGTATATCAGTTCCGAGCGATGTGCTTCGGTCTGAATCGAGCGCCCTGGGCATTCACTCCAATAATGAACTTGGTAATGTCTCACCTCCGAGCTCATTCGTTTGCGGTAACGTCGGCTTACTTGGACGACATTCTTCACAAATACGGCAACAAAACTACTCTTCAGAACGATGTTCAGAGTCTGCTTCACTTCCTCCGACGTCTCGGCTTCATCGTAAATGATAAGAAGTCAGATCTAGCTCCATCCAAGTCGTTCATTCACTTGGGAATGAGCTTTGAGACTCGGAACAATCTGGTTTGTCTGCCGTTACCCAGAGCGAAATTAGTCAGTTGTTATGATCGCTTTTGTCTACACTCAGACGCATTAACAACGAGGGAATTTATGCGACGATGGGGTTGTGTGGAGCGGCTACAGATCTTATTCCGATGGGTCGCTTGCGCACACGTCCCCTCCTGATATTCTTTGCTCAGAACGGGAGTGTGAAGACGTATTCGGTTGAGACCAGTATTGTTTTAACGGACCTGGTAAAACAAAAGGTCCAGTTTTGGGCAGATATTCAGTGGTTAACTCAGGGAGTTACGCTGAAAATGCCGGATCCGGCTTTCACGATTATGATGGATGCGAGTCAAACAGGTTGGGGCGCGACCCGGAGCCCGACAGGCTCAAAGTGTCAGGGTCTTTGGGACTCAAGGTTCCTGGAGAAACACATAAACATCAAAGAAATGATGTCAATATGGTTAGCGCTACAACAATGAATTCACATTATAGCGGAAGCTCATGTTCAGATATTGTCGGACAACTTGACAGTAGTAGTTTACATAAGGAACCAGGGAGGCACACATTCGATTCCGTTATGCGAACTAACGGAAAAAATTCTTCTGTATGTCATGAAGCATCATGTTCATCTATCGGTCCATCATATACTGGGTCGTCGGAGCATACTAGCAGACTTGCTCTCTCGGAAAGGTCTCCTGTTGCCATCGGAGTGGAATCTCAGCCAGTGAGTATTCTGACAGATTTGCTACCAGTGGGATCGACCTATGATAGATTTGTTTGCGACACACCTCAACAATCAGTTGCAGACTTATGTGGCGCCATGTCCAGATCATCGAGCGTATGCAGTAGCCGCTCTGTCAATTCCATGGGACGGAATGATAGGATATGCGTATCCTCCAACTCCATTGATTCAGCAGATCCTGTTAAAAACCAAACAGTCTCACTGTAAGATTCTGTTAGTAGCATCTTTGTCATCACAGAAACCGTGGATCAATCTTCTCAGGTGTCTTATGTGACGTTCCCCGGAAGCTTCCTCCATGAGAGGACCTTCTTTATCAGGGGAAGTCATGCACACTGCATAACAACTTGGAAGGTCTCAACCTTCAAGTATTTCCGTTGTGTGGTCCTTCTTGCACGGCAAGCAATTTACAGGATGATCAGTGGACGCAATTTCTAACTGCAGGAGGTCCTCCTCTTCGCTGAATTACACAGCAAAGTGGAAGGTTTTCTTCTGTTGGTGTAAAGATCAGTCGATAGATGTCTATGATCCGTCCATACCGGATATTGCCAACTTTCTGTTCTACCTGTTTGACGTTTTCAAACTGCAGCCCGTTACTGTTAAGGACTATAGGTCTATGTTATCGGACACTTACGCTCATCATGATAACTTGGCAATTGGATCTAATGCTTCATTATCCAAACTAGTTCGAAATTTCTCTATAAATAGACCTAGAACCCTCAGATTAATTCCTAAGTGGAATTTAGCTTGGGTTCTGTTGAAGCTTAAAGAAGCTCCGTTTGAGCCGTTAGATGTAGAGTTCAAATTCTTGACCTGTAAAACAGCATTTTTCTTAGTCTTTGCTTCCTCTAGAAGAGTTAGTGAACTCCATGCTTTATCTGTTGATAAATCTGACTGCTGTAGTGTTGGTAACACCATCACTTTAACTACAGAAGTGGGATTTTTGTGTAAGATTCAGATAAACAGCCTGAGCCTATTACCATTAAGGCTCTGCCGTCTATGGACAACCGTAGACTTCTGCTGTGTCCAGTCAGGGCTATGCGTACATATAAACGCCGATCAGAGTTTATAAGAAAAGGAAGGAAACGCTTCTTTTTATCATTGATTCCTAACAGAAAAGATATTTCTGTCCATTCAGTTGCTAGATGGATTCAGTTGGCAATACGCATTACCAATAAAAATCTATCTTCGAATCAGCGTTCGGTTAATAAGATATCAGCACATGAAGTTAGAGCGCTGTCCACTTCTTGGGCTTATTCTAACAGTATAGCCATTACTGATCTCATGAAAGCTGCGTACTGGACACAGCCTTCTATATTTACCAAGTTTTACCTTAGAAATTTAGAGTCCATCTCCGGTGACCTTAGATGTTTAGTTCCTCTGTCTGTTGCTCAGAATGTCGTCCACTAAATGATTACATCTATAGTTATTTAGGCAACCCGTTCCAGCAGCGATGCTGTTCCGATGCCCTCTTCATTCTGTGGTCATGTACCTCAGAATAAGTGGAGGGGGGGGGGGGGGTACGTTTTTTTCCCTTAAAATCATCTGGCTTTATAGTGAAAAGCAAGGAAAGACCTCCTCTGGTGTCCGTAGTTCCGAATCGGTGCTGGGGTGGTTTTAATGTCTTGCTCGGTGTGAAGCAAAATTAATATGTCTCATTTATGTATTGTTTTTAAAGTGTAGCTCACTGTGAAGCATTTGTATATGTCACGTGTCAAATGGGCGTAAAAAAACAATCCTCGGACATTTTTAAATGAGTATAAAGAGTCTCATTCTCTGGACTGTCTTTATATTTTGGCTTCCCTTCACTGAATTAGCATAATGGGTTATGCCAGCATTAAATGGAGAATTATATATTATGTAATGCTCAATTACATTGTTGGTGTTATGTCTTTCTCGTTTCTCGTAAATGAGAAAGACATATATAATTCCTTTCTCTCCTATTCTCCTGTAGGAGCTGTCCTTTTCATGTGATTGAGTAATTGGATTTTCCTTTATGTCCTAGGCCCTTCAGTCTTTTTACGATTCATCTGGTAGTCTGGGCCACTGGTTGTTGTATAAAAATATTATAAATTCAAAGTAATTTGTATATTTTTTATACTTGATGGCCCTCCCATGAGTGGGCACTCATACCTCCCCTCGGCTGACAACATTTAACAGGCAAATTCTAGAAAGAATGATGGTTGGCACCAATTCCGGTGTCTTCCTGGATACTGCGCATGCGCAGTTCACAAAAGTATGGAGGACCAGTTAGGACATACTTTTTTCTGTTTTGCATGCAAATTTTGGGGATGGGGGGGGGGGGGGGGGCAAAATTTGTGTTTGGCCATGGATATTTTTGAGTCAGCTAGTCTGGGCCATTGATAAGTATAAAAAATATACAAATTGCTTTGAATTTATAATTTTCAGATTTGGTGGGGCATTAGGAAAAAAATTCAAGATGGCCGTCTGGCAGCCATTTTTGTTGGAAATTGCGTGTAATTCGTTATATGCTCAGAACTTCTGAACAACATTTCCGATTTCAATAATTTTTGGTATGGAGGTCTAGCAGCATAAGATAAATAACATATCATACTGGTTTGTTTTCACATGCATAAATTATGCAAATTAGCCTTACTTAACCTTTTTTTCGGGTAATATATTTGTGCGCATTATGTTGTGTACTGTTACCACCTGTATCTCAGAGATGCTTTTGTTTCAAATTTTCAGATTTGAATGGGCATTAGGAAAAATTTCTGCACGTCAATTTTTTTCTGAAAAAAATTGAAGATGTCCGACTGGCGGCCATTTTTAGCTCACTGAAGGGAGCTCAACTTATCACCAGCCGTCCGTCGTCGTGAACATTTTTCAAACGACTTCTCCTCTGAAACCACTGGTCCGATTTTCACGAAACTTCATGTGGATATTCATTACTATATGGCAATTCCCGTTTGTTCAAATGAAATGGCCACGTCCCATGGGGGCTCTGTATAGGGCATAACTCTGATAGCACCGTATGAATTATAGAAAAATTATTAAAAAATCTTCTTCTCCAGAACCAGTGGGCAGAATCTTTTGATACTTGGTATGCAGCATCTTGGTATGGGTCTGATTCAAGTTTGTGCTTTTCAGGCAAATTTCTTAAAAAATCTTCTCCAGATCCAGCAGGCAGAATCTTTTGATATTTGGTATGCAACATTCGGGGTGGATCTGATTCAAGTTTGTTCATATTGGCCCCCTGGATTCACATTTGGGCTCAGTATAGAAGCACGAATTCGAACTTAGTGCATTTCAGCCAAATTTCTTAAAAAATCTTCTTCTCCAGATCCAGCAGGCAGAATCTTTTGATGTTTGGTATGCAACATTGTGGGGTGGATCTGATTCAAGTTTGTTCAAATCGGCCGCCTGGATTCATATTTGGGCTCAGTATAGAAGCTCGAATTCGAACTTAGTGCATTTCAGGCAAATTTCTTAAAAAATCTTCTTCTCGAGATCCAGCAGGCAGAATCTTTTGATATTTGGTATGCAACATTGTGGGGTGGATCTGATTCAAATTTGTTCAAATCGGCCCCGTGGGTTCATATTTGGTATAGGAGCCCAAATTTGAAACTTAGTGCATTTCAGGCAAATTTCTTTAAAAATCTTCTTCTCAAGATCCAGCAGGCAGAATCTTTTGATATTTGGTATATAACATTGTGGGGTGGATCTGATTCAAGTTTGTTCAAATTGGCCCCCTGGATTCATATTTGGGCTCACTTTAGAAGCCCGAATTCGAACTTAGTGCATTTCAGCCAAATTTCTTAAAAAATCTTCTTCTCCAGATCCAGCAGGCAGAATCTTTTGATATTTGGTATGCAACATTGTGGGGTGGATCTGATTCACGTTTGTTCAAATCGGCCCCCTGGATTCATATTTGTGCTCTCTATAAAAGCTCGAATTCGAACTTAGTGCATTTCAGGCAAATTTCTTAAAAAAAATCTTCTCGAGATCCAGCAGGCAGAATCTTTTGATATTGGGTATGCAACATTGTGGGGTGGATCTGATTCAAGTTTGTTCAAATCGGCGCCCTGGATTCATATTTGGGCTCACTATAAAAGCTCGAATTCAAACTTAGTGCATTTCAGACAAATTTCTTAAAAAATCTTCTTCTCCAGATCCAGCAGGCAGAATCTTTTGATATTTGGTATGCAACATTGTGGGGTGGATCTGATTCAAGTTTGTTCAAATCGGCCCCCTGGATTCATATTTGTGCTCACTATAAAAGCTCGAATTCGAACTTAGTGCATTTCAGGCAAATTTCTTAAAAAAATCTTCTTCTCGAGATCCAGCAGGCAGAATCTTTTGATATTTGGTATGCAACATTGTGGGGTGGATCTGATTCAAGTTTGTTCAAATCGGCGCCCTGGATTCATATTTGGGCTCACTATAAAAGCTCGAATTAAAACTTAGGGCATTTCAGACAAATTTCTTAAAAAATCTTCTTCTCAAGATCCAGCAGGCAGAATCTTTTGATATTGGGTATGCACCATGCTTAGGGGGGTGAGAATGAAGTTTTTGCAAATTTCTTAAAAAAATCTTCTTCTCGAGATCCAGCAGGCAGAATCTTTTGATATTTGGTATGCAACATTGTGGGGTGGATCTGATTCAAGTTTCTTCAAATCGGCTCGCTGGGTTCATATTTGGGCTCAGTATAGGAGCCCAAATTTGAACTTTGTGCATTTCAGGCAAATTTCTTTAAAAATCTTCTTCTCAAGATCCAGCAGGCAGAATCTTTTGATATTGGGTATGCACCGTGCTTAGGGGGGTGAGAATGAAGTTTTTGTTCAAGCCAAGTCCCTGGGTTCATATTTGGGCTCACTGTGGGAGCCCGAATTATAACTTAGTTCCAAATGAGGAATGTTCTTTAAAAATCTTCTTCTTCAGATCCAGCAGTCAGAATGTTTTGATATTTGGTATGCAGCATCCTTAGGCGGGGGTTGAGATTCACGTTTGTTCAAGCCATATCCCTAGGTCCATATTTGAACTCACTGTGGGAGCTTGAATTGTAACTTAGTTCGAAATGAGGAATTTTCTTTAAAAATCTTCTTCAGATCAAGCAGTCGGAATGTTTTGATATGGTGTGTAGCATCCTTAGGGGGAGGGGGGGGGGGGGAGATTCAAATTTGTTAAAGCCAAATCCCTGGGTCCATATTT
The DNA here is from genome assembly GCA_031216915.1 of Pictodentalium vernedei. Lineage (NCBI taxonomy): Eukaryota > Metazoa > Mollusca > Scaphopoda > Dentaliida > Dentaliidae > Pictodentalium > Pictodentalium vernedei. Next base: position 184,573,759 of record CM062291.1, read on the forward strand.
GGTCTCCCTGTGGGAGCCCGAATTATAACTTAGTTCAAAATGAGGAATTTTCTTTAAAAATCTTCTTCTTCAGATCTAGCAGATGAATGTTTTTTATATTTGGTATGCAGCATCCTTTGGGGGGTAAGATTCAAGTTTGTTCAAGCCATGTCCCTAGTTCCATAAAATTTCCTTTGTAGTGTTGATGAACCATGTCGAACTGAATGTGACCCCAAATACTTCTTTGAACCACTTTGTTTGAATCACTTTGCCCGGTGAGCGATTAAGGCCCCTTGGGGCCTCTTGTTGTTGGAAATTGCCTGTAATTTGTTAAACTTTCAGAACTTCTCAACGACATTTCTGATTTCAATAATTTTTGGTATGAATGTCTAGCAGCAAAAGATGAATAACATATCATACGGGTTTTTTTCACATGCATAAATTATGCAAATTGGCCTTACTTAACCTTTTTCTCAGGTAATATTTTTGTGCGTATTATGTTGTGTACTGTTACCATCTGTATCTCAGAGATGCTTTGACGCTATTGTTTAAAATTTTCAGATTTGATGGGGCATTGGGAAAAATGATGCACGTCAATTTTTTTCCGAAAAAAATTCAAGGTGGCCGTCTGACAGCCATTTTTGTTGGAAATTGCGTGTAATTCGTTATATGCTCAGAACTTCTGAACGACATTTCCGATTTCAATCATTTTTGGTATGGAGGTCTAGCAGCATAAGATAAATAACATATCATACAGGTTTTTTGCCCATGCATAAATTATGCAAATTAGCCTTACATAACCTTTTTCTCATGTAATATTTTTGGGCATATTATGTTGTGTACTGTTACCACCTGTATCTCAGAGATGCTTTCATGCTTTTGTTTCAAATTTTCAGATTTCAAAGGAAGGGACATAAGATAAATAACATATTATACAGGTTTTTTTTCTTGTGCATAAATTATGCAAGTTAACCTTACTTAACTTTTTTACAGGTATTTGGATGCTTCCAGTAAAACCACAGAAATATGGGTAATATTGGGACTAGTTTGTTGAGTTGTTCCTTTGATATCCATATTTGTTTGGGTTTTATTGAGGAAATATCAATATATTTCATAGTAATCCACCTACAGTGGGGACGATTGTCTAATCGCTGGCCATCGACATTCCACTTGTTTATTTTGGCTTCATCATGGATCATGTTCTTGACTGCTGCAGTGCCTTTCATTCACAAATGAAAGGAACTTTTTTTAGTGACAAATTTTAACCAAGGATTTTTTTTTTGGTCCAAATCTAAATTTTTAGTAAAATTTGCACCCAACAGCGTGAAAATTTTGTACAATGTAACTTCAGTACGAAAACTGATGGTAAGTAACAGTCATGCCCAGGATACAATGTTGCAGGCATATCTACCAACACTGTGCTGTCTTATTGTTTCTGCCTTTAATGCCAGCTATTTCCTTGTTCTGGAAGAGATAATTATTTTTTTAGCTCATCTTGACAAAGTCAAGCTGAGCTAATCTCATCGCTCTCTGTCCGTCATCCATCCGTCCGTCAACACCATGTTTTGGTCTTCTACTCTAAAACCACTGGGCCAATTTAAGCAGTGCTTACAATAAGAAAAATCTTTGAGGCCTAAAAAAAGGCCTTGAGTTTTGAAGGTCGAGGCCTACTCGTGGCTGATAAAAAAGGCCTAGAGTTTTGAAGGTCGTGGCCTACTTGGGACTGATTTATAGTTGACCTGGTAAAACTGAAGACTACCATGCTAAGTTAGGAATGCTATGCTAATAATATTATATACAAGCATACTCTGGCTGACATGTTCTTTTGAAGATCTAATGATCAGATCTTCCAAGGAACGTGTCAGCCAGAGTATGATTTGTAGTAATCTCTGCGCAATGTCCAGAAAACAGTCGGAAATACTGTACATGTATTGACTGTGATTTAACTAAGACTGAGAGTGGCAAACCTTTTCTCAAATTTATTTTCAGTATCTGATACTTGTAAATGTTGAAGGTAGGTACACACTGTGACACTAGACTCATTTAACCAATGAATATTTATTGGAAGCTTTCAACAATAAACATAAATTAAAATTTTTTGGGAACTTTGTAAAAATAAACTTTTTTGAAAATTAAACTAGTTTTGAGTTCTGATCCCTGAACTTTAGCGTACAGCTTCTAAACATTACTTTGGCACATAAGTCTTGAAGTGAGAATAAAAAATACTTGAGTCATTATCACTTATTATAGTCACCTGAGTTTGGAAAGAAGCAAAAAATAATCATTGACACTGAGATCATCAGATCATGAGTTCACCTGTCTCGTAATCTGATTATCGCAGTGTCAATCATCATCAAGGTGAAGCATTAGTCAGAATCATCTGATAGACTTAGTTCTGAGTCACTGCCAATTTGAATTTCTCTATCTTCTTCATAAGACAGAGTCCTCTGACCCTGAAGCATAGCTCAATTTACTACTGTCATCATGAGATGGAATCTTATGTTGTAGTTCTTCATCTAGTATGAAAAATCTTCTGGTTCTCGTCTTTTTGGGTATGATCCCAGCAGACTCTTCATCAAAGTCTACCTCTCCCCCCTTCCATTTTCGGCATTTTATAGTAGACAAGTATTTCTCAACTGCAGAGTTCAAAATTTCGGACAGTTCTTTTTGGCTCCACACGTGATTATTCACAGCTATTATCATTTGGTTCTGTAGTACTTTATGACCCACAGCAAACCTCTTATCAGTCAAAATGTTCAAAAGAACAGAAAAACCTCTTTCTGTGGTGCTACTGGAGACTGGAATACACTGGCGAATTTTTGCTAGCATACACAAATTACTAAACTCCTTTTTCCTGTCAGTAAGAATGTTCCTCTAGAACTCAAGGGGCTCCACTCCCACATATTTTGAACTTTTCAGTCTCTTCAATTCAGTCCACTCTATTAAAGCGCTTTTAGCTTCAAAGTTCTGGTATTCTAAGGTCTCCTTAAAATGCTCTGACAACCAATTGATTGCATCAGTGCCAAACTTTTTGTCTGATGAAATCCAGTCCCTACTATCCATGAACCAGACCTTCATTTCTAGAAAATGCAGGCGCTCGATATATCGTGCACTGCTATTGGGGCTCAGGCGCGCGATTTTCTCAAAGCGCGTGATCGCCGGGATCAACAGCTTGCTATCTGTATCAACACAAATGGTGAACTGTTCACCATTTGTGTTGATACAGATAGCAAGCTGACTGCTGTTGATCCGTGATTTGATTAGGAAAATGAAATAGTTAATAGTAAATACCAAAACGTTCTTACCTTACAATACGCCATTTAATGAGTCAAATCCAATCCATTGAAATTGTGAGCCGCACACGCGGCACAGTACACAAGAATGAAGATTCATCAACAGTTCTTCTGTTCAAAACTTGAAAAGAATATTATAATTTATATCCAAAAATGAAAATTAAATAATCCTTGCTGCTCGCAAGTAGAACTCAGTCTCCACTGAGGCTGAGTGAGCTCCAAGCATCCAAAGTTGAATAGTTCCAAACTAAAAATTGTTATGAACATCATTACATGTTTTTACAGTTTAAATTTGTCAACGTGAAAAGTGAAAACAGTTGCAGTCGCACGACTTGTGGACGGGACGTTTACTGGAATTACAGACAATCGTCAACTCGGACCAAGACAGGTCGGACCACTTTTGAAGACACTTCAGTCCTCAGGCCAACATTGATGATTACTCGGACCAACATCATTACATTGAAGACACTTAGGACTACTTTTTGAAGACAACTCAAATGAAATGTCATGTGACCAACCTTGAAGACAACTCGGACAAACACTGAAGACAAGTCAAGCTGCTGTCTTCAATACTGGTCCGAGTTGTTTCCACGTTTGGTCTGACTCTGAGACGTGACGGCCAAGTTCAGTTGTCTTCAGTGTTGGTCCGAGTTGTCTCCAATGTATACTTATAATGACATTAATGTATTATTATGTTGATCCTGAAGATTCAAGTTGTCTTCAAAAGTGGTCCTACTTGTATTTGGTCCGAGTTGCCCTGGTCCCGATTTACTGTTAAAGTGTTTATCTTAGTTTAGGTCCACACCAGTCACTGTCTGAGTCTGACTGACATCATCTGATGAATCCGAGAGTTCCGCCTGAGAACTTGACTCAGAGCTGGAGGATCCGAGAATCATACCAGGATCCTCAAAGTCACTTGGGCTTGAAGAGGAAGAATCAGTGTCACAGTTGTGCTTTCGGCGTTTAACTTTGCTCAGTAACAAATTCTGTCCACTTTCCGTCTTACATTTGCGCTTCTTACTGCCAAGGTAGTTTGATACAGCTCTATCAATGATTGATGACCTCTCATCGTCAGTCCACACGAGATCATTTATGCGTACGATCAGAGAATTGTCCATGGTCTCATGCTTCATACTTAGGCGCCGGTCTGAGAGCATTGCCGTTAGATGGCTAAACCCGCACTCCACAATGCTGTTGCTAAGTGGCAGGGAGAATACAATCTCAGCTATCAAACAAATGTTTGGGAACTGTTTCCTGCGAAACGTGAACAGTTTCCGCCACAACCTTTTTGATTTAGTTAAAAGTTTTGAATAGAAATGGTTGGATGCTACTTTGACATCTTTCCATTCAGACTTTATTCTCTTCTTAAACACGTCATCATCGCCAGCATCACTAAAATCAAACCCAGCAAACTCTAACGGCTGCCGGAAATGTTCGATTAGTTTGCAAATTGATTCAGCTTCTGATTTTGTGGTATGCCAGTTGGCGGGATCAACCCATTGCATCAAACTAAATACAGACTTTTCGTTGTTGAATTCAGCGAACCTTTTATCGAAGCAAGCTTCAATGTTTTGCACTGTTTTTTTCGCCACGACTGTTATTTCTGAAAATATAGCACAAGCGGTTTTGGACGAGCGACACCCCTTCAAACCCTTATTATATTACAAAGTTTTATACTGCCTATCTGTCTTTTTGTGCAGCATGGTGCCTATTTCAGGTACACTTATTTCCAACGAAACCGACGTATCCACAACTTTCAACACCAGTGATGAATCTTTTGTTACATCGTCGATACTGCTGAGATTTTCCAGTAACTCATTTAAAGAACGTTCTGTGTTAAGCAAAGCAGGTAGAATGTCGAAAACCATAAGATCGTCCTTTTCGAAAACTAGAGAAAGAATAGCAACTTTGTCTAGAATGTTTCTGTATAGGCAACATTGGACAATGAACTTGTAATTCAACAGTTTATTCAAGAACCCCCATAACTTCGCACTGACATTTTTGTAGCTCGGGTCTGCGATTGTATCTTCAATCACATTGATCAAAACTATCCAATTGTTCAGTAAATGTTTGATTGCAGTTCTATGGTGGTTTACAAATCACGTCGATGTCAGTTTTGGTATTCTGTACACCGTGACACCCATTACTTTGGCAGCCTCGCGGAAATGACGCCCAAATTTTCCCGATTGCTTGAAAAACTTGTACAGTGAGCGAAGAAAATCTTCGACTTGCTCGAAACATTTTTCCTGTAAGATTGAATCTTTCAAGGCTAGTTCAAGCTTGTGTGCCACGCAATGAATACCAATAAGCCATGGCCTGCCATCATCTCTGAAACGTTTGATCAAACCAGATTTATGCCCAAAATTCACATTTGCGCCATCTGCAGTAGCTCCAATTTCACAAAATTTATAGCGTTCACCTGGCAAATGAAGTTTATTGAGAAAAACGTCATCGATTGCTTTTTTGAGATTTTCCGCATTCGCATCTCCGAATGAGTCTAAATCTTGGAGGGCACATATGTAGTACTTACCGATCCCGCCGCGAACAGTTTTGCACAAAACAAGTTCCTTCTCCGACCCCGTTTTCCGGGCCTGGGAGCCGTCAGTAAGAACTGAAAAGGCATTGGCACTCAAAAGTATTCCTGCGACTGTTTCACGCACTGAATCTGCGATAAAGCATAGTATTTCTCTTGCGACATTTGAATTACATTTTCCTTGAATCAATTTCACGCCGTTTGTTTTTTGCACTTTAACTGCAGTTTCAAATGAGGTAAGTGGTTGACCATCAACGGCGATTAAGTATACAGTGTTAAACAGTTTTGTATAAGCGTCTTTTGACTGCTGAAGAATTACTGAGTCAATTTTCATTTGACTTTGTTTAACATTGCCAGGGTAAGGTGCACCTGCAGCTGCTTGACTGCTCGATGGTTTACTAGTACTACATTCAGCTACCTCATTATCGCGTGTGCCTCTATCTGCCAAATTCCTTTCGTTTGGTGATTCTTTCTCCAAGAGAATCCCTAGCTCATGGGCTTGCGAAATCAGATGCCTGTTGACACTGTGCTTTGACACATAATTGGAACCACTTGCATATTTTTGGGCTTCCTTGATGGCTTGGCCTCTGAGTTTATCTGATTTTATTATTCTATCAATATGCCGCGCACATGTTTTGCACCAAATAGAGTTGACGATTTCATGTCCTTTGGAATCTTTCTCGGTTCTGTAGCCGATGAGCGAACCAACGTTCCACCTTAAGAAGGTGTGCAATTGCACACTGTTCCCCTTTGCTTCTCTCTGCGACATCAGAAAATTTGAATTTTGTTTTATTTTGAGTTTTTGACTCAGTCACTCTTACATTTTTTTATTCAACCAGAAGACAAGGGTGACCGTGAGATCTAGCCTGTACGAGTCGAATAACTTGAATACACCGAGGAAATAATCGCAGCGCAGTGCTGTCGGACGGCAAAAGATCAAAGGAATGTAATGTTTCAAGGCACGTGCAGTTTGTGCTCAGCTCTGTGAAGTTGTGAACAGTGTTGAAACTGACTTCAAACACCAATCACTCTGAGAGCATGTTGCGACGGAACGCCTTTTGATCTTTTCCTACAGTGCATTTTTAGTTTCAGTTTTGAACTTTTCAGTTAACCTTTTCGATGCCGCATTTCCGTCGCGCACGATAAATCGCGCACTGGGTTTTGATTTTGCCCGCGTGATGGCGCGTGAGAGTGATCACGCGCCTCAAAAATGAAGGTCTGCCATGAACGTTTCCTTGTGTGTAAAAATATGTTCATTGAATGAACTGAATCGTTCAGTTATTCTGGAGATCAATGAAGGAATAATTTCAGATTTTAGAGACTCCGCAGGGTTTGTTTTACAGTCTGTAATGTGATCCAGGTTGATGGTCACATATTCTCTATTGTGTACTTTTCGAAGTCGATGCCCTCTCCTGTGTATATCACCTGTTATAGAAAATCCAGTGGAAGAATAGTCATTTGTCTCCAGTTTATAACAGTCAGCAGAAGAATGAATATCTGGTGTATCACCAAACTCCGACAACTTATTGATAGCAGTATTCAAGGTATCGACGACAGTCCACGCTAACACGTGTTCTTTCTCAAAAGCCAGAGAAATTGCTGCAGGCGCCTGAATAAGGTCTTTGTAAACAACAACTGTTTTCAAGAATTGATATGATTTTAGCTTCTTAATGAAGCCTTGAACTTTTCCTTGTAGTCCAGCCCCTTTTATACTTTTCATCTCCAAACCCTCACATAGACTTTGAGTCAGGGGTATCCATCCATGCAAAAGTGTCCTTAGTCCTCGGAGACGGTGACTAATAAATCTTGTCCCGAATGTTATAGGAAATGTATAAGAATCAGTGTCTAATGACTGACATGCATTGTTGTACATTCTGCGGAGTTTTCCTGACTTCTTGTGCAGCTTATATATCTGTACCATGAAATCGTCTACAGCATTGATTTGGTTACTAGCAAGCAGTACGTCCTTCAAAGCCAGTTCTGCCCTTTGGTTCACACAGTGAATTGCCAATATCCATGACCTCTCATTTTTCAATCTGGTGAGAAGACCGTTGTGTATGCCAGTATTTACACTTGCTCCATCTGATGTAGCAGAGACCATACATTTCAGGTAATCCGTATTGGAGAGTCCCAGGTCGTGAAACGATTTATCAAGACAAGATTTCAGCCCTTCTGCATCTGCCCCACCATGGTCCTTATTTTCAAGTCCAACACAATAATATATGGGCAAGCCATCTTTTACTGTTCTTACAAACACCAGTTCTTTCTCAGAACCTGTCTTTTTGGGCTCGCTTCCATCTGTCAGAATGCCGAAAGTCCCCTCTGTACACAATAATACAGCTATTCTCTCTCGAATAGCATCAGCTATGTATGAACTAAACTCCCTTGCATTTCTTCCGCCCTCAATATTCTTGCCTTCAACTAACTTTGCACCTGAATCCTTCATACACTTGACAAGAACATGATACTTTTTGAAAGGCATTCTCTCATTAATTAATCTGTATGCTGCCTTAAAGAGTACTAAATAACATTCTTTTGTGTATGTGTCAAAACATTTGTTTACTTCGGGTTGGGTTGAGGGCCCAGCTTGACAGTCAGCTGACTGTTCTGATGGATCAATTTTCTCAGCTGCAATGGCACGTTTGTGTATATCTGACTCGAAGTGTCTCAGCAGATGATGTTTACTTATACTCCCTGTTATCCCATCTATAAATTTCATAGCCAACTCCTTTGCCTTTCCAGTCGGCAATGTCCTTTTTACAAACTCGGCATGTGTTTTTCATAATTTGCACGTAACTCGTTCTAAAAACACATTCCCGTCGCTTTCTCTGGTAGATACTTCGAACTGGTCTGAAAAAGTAAACCGCTTGAACGTTGAAAACAAGATTGTTTTTGAAAAGTCGAAAGACATGTATTTAATTTCTACTTTCACTTTCGTTATAAGATAATTTCCGCTACAGACGGTGCTCATAGAAAACCGGGAACGGGACAACCCGCCCCAGGGACAACCTGCCCCAAACCAGGTGGGACAACCCGCCCCAATTTTTCTTGACTATGATATTGGACTAGGATTAGATTATGAGTACTAATAACCAGTCATTTTACTTAATTATGATTGTATTATAGGTAATAACACGTGAATAATTCAGAATGAATTATTTACCTGTTATTACTTATAATGCGTCATTTGAATTATGATTGTATTGTAAGTAATAATACGCGAATAATTCAGAATGAATTTTTCACTTGTTATTACTTATGATACGATCATACTAATAAATACGTGTCGGGATATAAGAGACAACCTGACTGTCATTTGAATTATGATTGTATTGTAAGTAATAACGTGAATAATTCAGAATGAATTTTTCACCTGTTATTACTTATAATACGATCATATAATAAATACGCTTCAGGATAGGCCTGGCCCAAAAATAGGACTGGGGCGGGTTGTCCCTGATCCAGGAAAACCGACTGGGTCATAGCTAGTGCGCATTAAAATGATGAAGAAAACTTTTTGATGGTCCAGTGTTTGGAGTTCCCAAAGTTTTGTTCATGATTCTCAGCGGAAATTTATTGGTATCAGGACAGCTCACACCCAGTCCATGTCAACTCGTACTACCCACTCAGGCCGTACCCAAAATTAATGCGCACCTCCCATCGCCGGTAGTTTTTTAGCACCACTGGTAGCGGAAATTATGTCATAAGTATAAACCAGAGTGAAACAAGAAAATGTGAAAATATGTCCTTCAACTCATCGAAGACAATCTTGTTTTGATGTGTAAACGACCCACTTTTTGGGATGGGATCTGAGTATTCACGAACGAAAACGAAGGTAAAGTGTTTTTGGAACGGGTGGCTATTATTAATATAAATAAAGTGCAAACCTCTTCAAAATAACTCAAATGTTTTGAAATTAGACATTGAAATTGTCGCGGCCGATTAAAAAGCCCCGAGAATACTGGTCTCAGGGCCGATCTCACGGCCGGGGCCGATCGGCCGCGACTTATTGCAAGCACTGTTCAAGTGAAAGTTTGTGTGTGTGATGGTCCCGAAGGGGCATTGCATTTTTGTTCAACTCAACATGCCCAGCCCCATAGGGAGGGAGTGGGGGAAAATGCTCCAAAATATTAAAAAAATCATCATCTCATGAACCAGTGTGTACAATGACTTGATATTTGTTATGGAGCTTCCTTTTGAGGTGTAGAATCAAGTTTGTTCAAACAAAGTTCATGAAGGAATATTTGGCTTTGTAATGGGAGGGGTAAGATGTTTGGCCCCGCCCTAAATTTCTATTTTCTGAACCAATGATCCGGTTTGAACCAAATTTGGAATGTGGTATTATTGGGTCATAAGTACTTGACTCAAGCACACAAAAAAAAATTCTCTACATCCGCATGGGAACCCTGGGAGCTAAAAATAGAAATATTTTCAAATGCCCATATTTCCCAAACCACACGGAACAGAGAGCTGTTATTTGTTATGAAGCATCCTTAGGACCAGTAGAATTGAATGGTAAAAAAAAATTGCCATCGGTTATGTTAGGGTGTTCTGTAGAGGGCATCGAAAAAAATGCTGAGTCTGCATATTTGCAAAAATTTAAAAATCTTTTCTCCAGAACCAATCATCAGAATCTTTTGATATTCTGTATACAGCATTCATTGAGGGGTCAAATACAAGTTTGTTAACATAAAGGCCATTGGTTCATATTTGGGCTCAATACAGGAGCCCGAATTTTTAACTTAGGGTAATATGGGGAATATTCTTTAAAAATCTTCTTCAGAACCACCAGTCAGAATCTTTTAATGTTTGGTATACATCATTGTTATGAGGGTCAGATTCAAGATTGTTCAAACCAAGTCCCTAGGTTAATATTTGGGCTTCCTACGGAAGCCCAAATTTTAACTTTGTTCAATATGGGGGATAATTTTTAAAAATCATCTTCTTCAGATCCACCTGTCAGAATGCTTTCATATTTGGTATGCAACATCTCTAGGGGGGTCAGATTCAAGTTCGTTCAAATCGGAGCCCTAGGTATATATTTGGGCTCGCAGATCCAACAATCAGTTCAAATCGAGAGCCTGGATTGATGTTTGGGCTCTATGGGAGCCAGAATTGGCCATGTTGTTGAAGAATTAAAAATGGTGGTGTTTGAGCCTCTTTCTCCTAAACCACTGGCCACATTTTAATTAAATTTCATGTAAGTGGTTATATAGGGGCATTTGGGTTTTTCTTCAAATTGGATTTCTGCTCATATTGTGGAGTGGGGTGGGGCACAAAATTTTAAAAAATCTTCTTCTCATGAACCAGTCACAGCAGAGACTTGATATTTGGTATGCAGCTTCCATTTGAGGTGTAGACTCAAGTTCAAGAGAAGTATGACGGGTAATATTTACCTTTGTTCTGAGAGGGGCAAGAATTTTTGCCCCGCCCAAAATTTCTATTTTCTGAACCCACAGGCTGATTTGAACCAAATTTAATATGAGGTGTTATTGGGTTATAAGTACTTGATTTATGCCCAAAAATTTTTTCCTGCAGCCCCGTGGGAACCGCAGGAGGTAAAAATAGAAAAAAAATTAAAACGCCCATATCTCCAAAACTGCACGGCACCGAGAATTTTTATTTGGTGTGAAGCTTCCCTAGGACCAACAGAAAGGATTGGTAAAAAAAAATTGCCATCGGTTTTATCATAGGGTACAGTTTCGGGACTTTGAAAAAGTGCTGAGTCAGCACTTTTTAACACTGTTGGCAATGGGAAAAACATTAAAAAATCTTCTTCTCCAGATCCAGCAGACAGAATCTTTTGATATTTGGTATGCAATATTGTAGGGTGGATCTGATTCAAGTTTGTTCAAATTGGCCCCCTCTGGGTTCATATTTGGGCTCAGTATAGGAGCCCGATTTCGAACTTAGTGCATTTCAGTCAAATTTCTTAAAAAATCTTCTTCTCCAGATCCAGCAGGCAGAATCTTTTGATATTTGGTATGCAACATTGTAGGGTGGATCTGATTCAGCTTTGTTCAAATCGGCCCCCTGGATTCATATTTGGGCTCACTTTAGAAGCTCGAATTCGAACTTAGTGCATTTCAGGCAAATTTCTTAAAAAATCTTCTTCTCCAGATCCAGCAGGCAGAATCTTTTGATATTTGGTATGCAACATTATGGGGTGGATCTGATACAAGTTTGTTCAAATCGGGCCCCCTGGGTTTATATTTGGGCTCAGTATATGTTATGCAGAAAGCCTACACCACCCCCTTTCCTAAAATCTTCTCAATATCCAGCAGGCAGAATCTTTTGATATTGGGTATGCACCATGCTTAGGGGGGTGAGATTCAATATTGTTCAAGCCAAGTCCCTGGGTTCATATTTGAGCTCACTGTGGGAGCCCGAATTATAACTTAGTTCAAAATGAGGAATTTTCTTTAAAAATCTTCTTCAGATCCAGCAGTCGGTATGTTTTGATATTTGGTATGCAGCATCCTTAGGGGGCGGGGAGGGGGGGATCTTCTCAAGATCCAGCAGGCAGAATCTTTTGATATTGGGTATGCACCATGCTTAGGGGGGTGAGATTCAAGTTTGTTCAAGCCATGTCCCTAGGTCCATATTTGGGCTCACTGTGGGAGCCCGAATGATAACTTAGTTCAAAATGAGGAATTTTCTTTAAAAATCTTCTTCAGATCCAGCAGTCGGAATGTTTTGATATTTGGTATGCAGCATCCTTAGGGGGGGGGGGGGGGGGGGGGGGGGGGGGGAGGGGGGGGGGGTGAGATTCAAGTTTGTTCAAGCCATGTCCATAGGTCAATATTTGGGCTCACTGTGGGAGCTTGAATTGTAACTTAGTTCGAAATGAGCTGTGGGAGCCCGTATTATAACTTAGTTCAATATGAGGAATGTTCTTTAAAAATCTTCTTTTTTTTTTAGATCCACTGGTCAGAATCTTTAGATATTTGGTATAAGCTTTTCTTAGGGGGAGCAGATGCAACTTGTTGAAATCAATTCTTTGGGTTGATATTTAGGCTACCATGTCAGGTGAGCGCCCTCAGGCCCCCTGGGGCCTCTTGTTTACTTTGTCATGGATCATGCTCTTCACTGCTACAGTGGCTTTCCTTCACAAGTGAATTCCCCGTGGGAACCCCGGGAAGTACGCAGCACTTGTTTACTGTGATAAACCTGTTCTGCTTTACTAGTAAATTAGGACCCAGTCACCAATGCTTGGGGTGAAAGTCCTCTAAAATGGGCAACATGTAGATCAACGATTGACTAAACTGGACTTCATCTCCATGTTGTGTCATGATTAGCCATGGTGCATAAATATGTGACGTTAACCACCAACAAACAAACTTCACAAGTGAAGGGAACCTTTTTTGGTGCCAAAATTTTGTCCAATGATTTTTGGGCGTCAAATTTAAATTTTTAGTGCAATTGGCTAAATTGGCACCTAGCAGCGTGAACTTACGTACAAAGTAACTTCCGTATGAATCCTGATTGCAAGTAACAGTCATGCCTCAGACCCAATGTTGAAGTTGTTTCCACCATCTACCAACTCTGTGCTGTCTGCCTTAGCACATCTGGGAATCCCGGGGAGTGAAACAGTGCTTGTTTTCTTTGGTAAACAAGCTTTGTTGTACCAGAAATATGGGGCCCAGTCACTGATGCTTGGTGTGCAAGGCTCCTAAAATGGGCAACATGGGTATAAATGATCGACTAAACTTGACTTTATCTCATTGTTGCAATCACTATTAGCCATTGTCCAGAAATATGTGACTTTAAACATCAATAAATAAATAATAAAATTTGGCTACCATGTTGACTGAACCCATAGTTCAGAATAATAGCTTACTTGATTTCCTGTAAGACACACTGAGAAGGCAAAAATTGAAAACATTCTTTTAAATATTTATCTAACACAACAGAAATACCTTGAATAACTAAAAAATTTCATTTTCTGCCTTTAAAAGAGCTAATGACTTCTCATTGGAACAGGCTCGTTGAGCCCATTCCATTGAGAGTGTGGAAATCAAAATTGAAAAAAATTAACTCTGAAAGGCAATTTTTGTGAGTGGTGCTCACCAGATTTGGTCATTGCATTACGTGATTGGTTAACTTGTTGAGTGCTACAAGCCACTATCAGAGCTTTCAAAAAAATTAGGGTACCACTGAAAAAGCCAACATTTTCGTTACTCATGTTTTATATTCAATCAAATGTAAATAATATTTTGTTAATTAGCTCACCTGACTTTCAGTCAGGAGAGCTATAGTGATCACTCACCATCCGTCGTCCGTGAACATGGTGTTTGCGTCTTCTCCTCCCAAACCGCTGAACCAATTTAATTGATATTTGAGATAATAGTTTGTTATGACATCGCAATTTGATTTTGTTCAAATCAAGTTGCCCCGCCCGTGGGTAGGGCCACACCCAAAAAGTGTGCTGAAATCTTAAAAAATCTTCTTCTCATGAACCAGCAGTAGCAGAGACTTCATATTTGGTGTGCAGCTTCCTTTTGAGGTGTAGACTCAGATTTGTTCAAGAGAAGTTTGTGGGGCTATACTTGGCGTCGTTATGGGAGGGGCAAAATTTTTGGCCCCGCCCAAAATTTCTATTTTCCAAACCGAGAGGCTGATTTGAACCAAATTTTATGTGAGGGCTTATTGGGTCATAAGTAACTAATTTATGCTGATTTTTTTTTTTCCCGTAGCCCCATGGGAACCGCAGGAGCTAAAAATAGAAAAAAATTAAAACGCCCATATCTCCAAAACTGCACAGCACCGAGAATTTTTATTTGGTGTGAAGCTTCCTTAGGACCAACAGAAAGAATTGGTAAAAAAAAATTGCCCCCGGTTTTATCATAGGGTACAGTTTCGGGACATTGAAAAAGTGCAGAGTCAGCACTTTTTAACACTGTAGGCAATGGGAAAAACATTAAAAAATCTTCTTCTCCAGATCCAGCAGGCAGAATCTTTTGATATTTGGTATCCAACATTGGAGGGTGGATCTGATTCAGGTTTATTCAAATCGGCCCCCTGGGTTCATATTTGGGCTCAGTATAGGAGCCCGATTTCGAACTTAGTGCATTTCAGGCAAATTTCTTAAAAAATCTTCTTCTCCAGATCCAGCAGGCAGAATCTTTTGATATTTGGTATGCAACATTGTGGGTGGATCTGATTCAAGTTTGTTCAAATCGGCCCCTTGGGTTTATATTTGGGCTCTGTATAGGAGCCCAAATTTGAACTTGGTGCATTTCAGGCAAATTTCTTTGAAAATCTTCTTCTCAAGATCCAGCAGGCAGAATCTTTTGATATTGGGTATGCAATATTGTGGGGTGGATCTGATTCAAGTTTGTTCAAATCGGCCCCTTGGGTTTATATTTGGGCTCAGTATAGGAGCCCAAATTTGAACTTAGTGCATTTCAGGCAAATTTCTTAAAAAATCTTCTTCTCCAGATCCAGCAGACAGAATCTTTTGATATTTGGTATGCAACATTGTGGGGTGGATCTGATTCTATTTTGCTCAAATCGGCTTCCTAGATTCATATTTGGGCTCACTATAGAAGCTCGAATTTGAACTTAGTGCATTTCAGGCAAATTTCTTCAAAAATCTTCTTCTCCAGATCCTGCAGGCAGAATCTTTTGATATTTGGTATGCAACATTGTGGGGTGGATCTGATTCCAGTTTGTTCAAATCGGCCACCTGGATTCATATTTGGGCTCACTATAGAAGCCCAAATTCGAACTTAGTGCATTTCAGGCAAATTTCTTTGAAAATCTTCTTCTCAAGATCCAGCAGGCAGAATCTTGTGATATTTGGTATGCAGCATTCTTAGGGGGGTGAGATTCAAGTTTGTTCAAGCCATGTCCCTAGGTCCATATTTGGGCTCAATGTGGGAGCTTGAATTGTAACTTTGTTCGAAATGAGGAATTTTCTTAAAAAATCTTCTTCTTCAGATCCAGCAGTCGGAATGGTTTGATATGTGGTGAGTAGCATCCTAGCGGGGGAGGGGGGATTCAAGTGTGTTAAAGCCAAGTCCATGGGTCCATATTTGGGGCTCCCTGTGGGAGATCAAATTATAACTTAGTCAATATGAGGAATTTTTCTTTAAAAATCTTCTTCTTCAGATTCAGCAGTTGGAATGTTTTGATATTTGGCATGGAGCAACCTTAGGGGGCTGAGATTCAAGTTTGTTCAAGCCAAGTCCCTTGGTTCATATTTGGGCTCACTATGGGAGCCTGAATGACAACTTAGTTCAAAATGAGGAATTTTATTTAAAAATCTTCAGATCCAGCAGATGAATGCTTTTGATATTTTTTATGCAGCATCCTTAGGGGGGGAAGATTCAAGTTTGTTCAAGCCATGTCCCTAGGTCCATATTTGGGCTGATTGTGGGAGCTCGAATTGTAACTTGGTTCAAAATGAGGAATTTTCTTTAAAAATCTTCTTCTTCAGATCCAGCAGTCGGAATGTTTTGATATTTGGTGTGCAGAATCCTTAGGGGTGTGAGATTCAGGTTTGTTAAAGCCAAGTCCCTGGGTTCATATATGGGCTTCCTGTGGGAGCTCGAATTATGACTTAGTTCAGTATGAGGAATATTCTTTAAAAATCTTTTTTTAGATCCACTGGTCAGAATATTTGGATATTTGGTTTCAGCTTTTCTCAGGAGGAGCAGATGCAACTTGTGGAAATAAATTCTCTGGGTTGATATTTAGGCTACCATGTCAGGTGAGCGCCCTCAGGCCCCCTGGGGCCTCTTGTTTAAATTTGTTTTGTCACAAATTCTGTCCACCAAAAGTAATGTACAACAAGTTAAAGAAATGTTTTTGTGAGTGTAGTTTGCAAGTCGTGCTTTATAATGCAGCATTAATCACACAGGTTATGTTTGGTTATATTGTAGGATACTGCAAAGCTGCCTACATTTTTGTGTATCAGGTGTATTTTCATCATATAAGATGACTTTTACTTTACAGGTGTTAATCCAGATTACGATCAAGCTATTTCTGATATAGAATCTGTTCAAAAGCAACTGAACAGATATTTGGATGGGCAGAAAGTTGATATAGGATGCAAGGTGAGATAAGTATTCTACTAAAATTTAACTGTATTTCTTTCTGTACGTTAGTGGGTAAACATTCTGCATACCAGCTAGGTTTAATGTGAGATAAATGGTGTAAGTAAATTCGTTCACCAAATAATGTCCATGGTTAGACTGTTGGATTTCTCTAAAATAGACATCTGAATAATAAACAATTGTCAAAATTTGACTTCATAATTATGTTGCGGTCATGATAAATTCTTAGATGCAGAAATGACCTTAAACATATGAAGATCAACATAAACAAGAGTAGTCCAAGGTGCTTTGGAAAGAACTCGATAAAAGTATTATGCAGATGTGACAATGAAAGTTGCAAACTTCATGTTTTAACTTTTTCAAATGGCCATTACTGTTTATTTGGTCACAGAAATGGCCTCAGACAGTCTTACTTCTCTAAATCATTCTGAATGTCCCTTTGTAAAGGTGATTTTCAGTTTGCAGCCCTTCACAGGCTGGATGAGGAACTTTATCAAATGTTGATTTAATATTCTTTGATTTGTTACCAACTGCAATCAGTTGTTTAACATTACATGAAGAATAAGTCTTGAAATTCCCTTTCAGAAAATTATAAATCTTTTTTCTCTGAAAGCAAAATCCAGTACAGCATTGTGATGAAACTTTTCCCTGTTTTCTTGAGGTGTGAATATAAACTGTGGATCCTGAATTAATGAATATTTCCAAATTGCATAACCCTGTTAATTACATATAACAAAAACCAAGCCATAAACCATATTGAACAAATTTTTCCTGCTAGTCACACATGCTATAGAGTTAATCCCTGGTAATTAAAAATCTTGTCATCTATTGAAGAATGACTGGCAGTCACAAAATTTCTGGTTCTTATTGTCCTCGTTGACCAGTACACGCCAATATTTAGAGGTTATTACTTTCTTACTTTCATATCAGCCAAGATATCAGCCCAAGGTAACTTCATATCTGCCTTAGGCCGATTGTTGAGGGCTGATGTGACGTTACTAAGGGCTGATATCTCTGCCAGTATGAAACTAACGAAGTAACAACCTCTGTATTTATTAAACCAAAACAAATCCAAAATGTTCTCAAAAGTTGTTACAGTTTTTTGACAGTGTTATTGTTTCTCATTCTTTTCACAAAGTCCGAAGTTTACTCTTCTCCTAGATCAGCTTTGCAAATGTCTCAGCTTTCCCAGTGAGGAAGTTGCGATGTTCAGATAGCTGATCTATTTCTTCTTCCACTTCAGTGAATCTCTGCTTATGACTCTGAATCTTAGTTTGCATTGCATTATCTATGCAACTCTCTTCATTCTTTTCTTCATCCGCCTAATCCTTACTTATTGCCATCATTAATTCTTCATCATACAAAATGTCTTCTTCAAACCATTCTGTCTTGCCTGGTAATACTAATATTTTTATACTGTACCAATGACCCAGACTTAGCTGGTGCTAACTCTAAAAAATCCAGGTCCAAACACAAATTTTGCCCCCCAATCCCCAAAATTTGCATCTAAAACCAAAAGAAATCATGTCCTAAAGGACCTCCATACTTTGCCCTTACTGCGCATGCGCAGTGTCAAGGACGTTCCGAAATTGGCGCCAATTATCATTCTCTGTTTGGCCCTTCATCAGTCAACATCTCACTGATCTTTGTGCTTGTAAATCTCAGTTTAAAGGATGCCAGACACGTAATTATTGGAGAAATGGTGATTCTAAGGAGGATATAGAAGGAGGAGAGGAAAAAGGAGTGACAAAAAATAATCAGGGCTGTACTTAAAATTTTTTATGAAATTATGTTAAGTTGCCTATTTTCGAGGCATGGGCCTCTTGTTGTCATTCTTGCTATAAAGTTGCACTGCTTATTCAGTGTTTCCTCTCCCCTGGTCTTCTAAGTCCCCCCTTGCTATTCTCCCATGCTTTTGGCATATTTTTGAGAAAGATCATTTCTAAATTCTCTTGGGAGAGTTAGCTTGGTTACAGAATGAATTCTGTTATTTTCCCCATAGTTACGTTTTCACCCATGGGTGTATAAACGTTGTGTTCTGCATCTTCCATCTGATGTTCTGCAGATTCTCCTCTGGGAGTCTCTGTTTTGCATCAGATAGAGTGTAATTTTGATGACTGATTTCGGGCCAGTTTTGTCAGTGCCTGGAGTCATGTTTTCTGGTGTTTTTACACTGTTTGTTTACATTGGCAACAGTCTCTTTTGAGGGGGGCTGTTTGCCTTTGGAGTAGTTTATCTCACTATAAGATACATTATTATTATCCGTAAGTGTTGCATTAATTATTTAATATAATTATAAAATTTTTGACCACACTTGGCCGTGGGATCCATTGGGGCGCAACGTTACTTTTCAGAAACTTGGGCTTCGCTGAAAAAATATTTTTCAAAAATTATTTTGATTTTTAAATTGTTTTTTCATTTTTAATGGATCATGTCATTATGTATCTTTGTGTTAGGGGTTTGTGCGAGTAACTAGGACTTGTTGTTTACTTTTCACAATGAAAGGTTATTGTTCAAATTGTAATAGGAAGAAATCTTCCTCTGACTTTCATGATCATTGTATTAATTGTAGTCAGTGTTCTCGCACTAATCCCTGTTCTGTATGTCAATATTGGGATGACAAACATTGGAAACGTGTGTCACGATATGTTGTTAGTGGAGAAAGGGCTACTCTACTCTATCAGTTTCTATTTCAGAGGAACAAGAACAGGGTGATGTTTCCATGTTATCTTCCGCAAGTGCGCTTCCGTCGTCACAAATGAATACAGAGCTAGCGGCAAAAGTGCTCATGGAGATAAGACAAATGTCGTCTGCTAGCTCGCCCGGTGTAGCGTCCATTCACCGAATGGTTCGGCAGCCGGGTTCGTCCGATGCGGTCCAGGAGGAAATGTTGGGTGATGCGAGCACTATAAACATTCAATGTGCACACCCAGTGACAGCGGATAGTAGGAGAGATCGGAGGAAGCCTTCGAGTCCGGTTCCTAGCTCGTCCAGGTCCAGTCGGGCCGCGAGCGAGAGAGGCCCCTCTCTCGTACAACAACATCTGGGACCAGATGTTGTGGTACAAAATGTGTCGCAAGCGGAGCACACGTCCGTCGCTCGGGACGCTCTGTTGTATAGGCAGTCCGCGGAGACTGCTCAGGCTTCTTCCTCTCATCAGCGCACACGACCGCACCTTGGCTACGTGACCGCCGATATTTTACCAGCTTCGCCGATCAAGGATTCTTCGGCGACCAGGTCACGCCATCCGGTAGCCAGGGACACGAGGCCGGTGGACTCCGGACGTTCGCATAGGAAGAGTATGCGGGAGTCACCACATGCGGAGCTGCCCTCGGCGAAGCAGTGAAAGACTGCGCCTCTGCAGGCCTCGATGTCGGATGTGCTTGTGCAAATAGCACAACTTATCGCAGCATCCCAGCAACCGACAGAAACGGTGTCGGATCGGGAATTATCCGACGGCGCTGGGTCGGTACGCTCCGCCGAAGCATCGGGGGCGGACGACCGGGAGCATCATGAGGTCCGACCGGATGGTGAAAGGGATACGGATGATTTGGAGCTATCCCTTTCGGAACAACATAAAGCTGCCGTGGACTTCATCCGGCACTTTCTTCCTCAAGTTGTTCCGTCGGGCCAGACTGCTTCGGTTCCGAACAAGAGAATTATAGCGTCATTGGACTCTGATTTCTTTGAGCGGTTCAGGGACATCGCTCCCGAGTTTCCGTCTCAGTCCAATAATGTTGCAAGAACATTTGAATTATTGAACGACGATATATTCAAACTTGCTTCCAAGACAGGTAAAGCAGGTTTCTTGTCCGCCAATACTCTCAACCTGCCTTTCATTAATGCAAGGAATAAATTCGATACGGCAGGACAGGGTATCCCGAGAGTTCCTCTGCGTATGGACGACGAGGCGGAAGACTTAGAATTATCATTACCGTCGTCGGCGTCTATTCCAACCGCGGTGTTGGAGACAACTATTTCGTCTAACAGAGCCAGTTTAGATGCTTTATCGTACGCAGACCACCTTACAAAGGCGTTATCACTGCGTCTTCAAGGGAAAGAATTCCAGGATATACAATCCTCTTTAAGACTTCTTTCAAGGGCAGTAGCTTATTCCACGTGTAACTCCGCCCTTTCAGTGGCAAACCTGGAGTTGGTTAGACGTGACGCAGCCCTAGCTACATCCACACTCGTGGATAGTAAGGTGAAGAACTCTCTCAGAGTCGCTTCGGTCTCCGGAGAACTTCTCTTCGACGGCAAGCTTTCTGCAATTTACGATAAAATTACTAAGAAAGCTTCGGATTCTCTGCTGTTCAAATCTGCTTCCAAGAAGTCGGACACGGCAGATAAGAGTAAGACAGGCACTTCTGGGTCTAATGTGCCCAAGAGAGGTTCCTATAGAGGTTCCGGTGCGTCCTCTTGGTCTTATTCAAGAGACCGTCAAGGCAGCGACTCTCGTTCGGGACTTCCTTCGGGCCGGGACAACCGGTCAGACGCCCCGAGGTCGACGGGATGAGGTGCGGGTCGTGGAGGACGTGGTTTCTCCTCCCGCAGGCCTCGCAGGTCCAGGAGGTGATGGTTTCAACCTCTATCGTGTTCCGGTTGGCGGAAGGTTGTCGAGTTTTTCAGAACAGTGGGCGTCGATTACGGACGACCCTTGGGTGATAGGGGTGATTTCGGAAGGTCTAAGAATATCCTTCAAACGAAAGCCTCCTTTAACTCGAAGTCCAAAATGGACTCAACTTCCGTCAAATCCGCAGAAAAGAGACGCTCTGTTATCGGAGGTGCAGTCTCTTTTAATGAAGAACGCGCGAGTATTTGGGTGAACGATTATGCAACAAGCATAGATCTCAAAGATGCGTACTTTCACGTCATGGTACATCCGACATTCAGAAAGTATCTACGTTTCGCAGTCCTAGGGGTGGTGTATCAATTCCGGACGATGTGCTTCGGATTGAATCTAGCACCCTGGGCTTTCACTCGGGTAATGAACTCGGTAATGATGTATTTCCGCGCTTATTCGTCTGCGATAATGTTGGCCTACCTGGACGACATTCTTCAGAGGTACGGCAACGAGTTACGCTTCAGAACGATGTGCAGAATCTGCTTCTATTGCTCCGACGTCTCGGTTTTATAATAAACGAGGAGAAGTCGGATCTGGTGCCGTCCCAAGTCATTCACACATCTGGGAATGAGCTTCGAGACGCACAACAATCTCGTTCGTCTGCCGTTAACCAGAGCGAAATTAGTCAGTTGTTATGCTCGCTATTGTCTGCACGCAGACAAAGTCACAGCGAGGGAGTTCATGAGACTGATAGGTCTGTGTGGAGCCGCTGCGGATCTCATTCCGATGGGGCGGTTACGCACGCATCCTCTCCAAATTTTCTTGACTCAGAATTGGAGTGTGAAAATTCATTCGCTCGACATAGACGTTCTCTTGTCAGATCAAGTGAAACGAGAGATTCAGACTTGGGCAAACATTCAGTGGTTAACTCAGGGAGTTCCGCTGCAGTTGCCGGATCCGAGTTTTACCATTATGACGGATGCCAGTCAAACAGGTTGGGGTGCATCATTGATCCCAACGGATTCGAAATGCCAGGGTCTTTGGGATCTGCAATTCCTGGGCAAGCACATAAACATCAAGGAAATGATGTCAATTTGGCTTGCGTTACGTCATTGGATGGACATTATTCACAATGCTCATGTCCAAATCCTATCTGACAATACGACAGTAGTGGCGTATATACGGAATCAGGGAGGCACTCATTCAATTCCGTTGTTCAATCTAACGGAAAGAATCCTTCTGTTTGCTCTAGAGCATCAGGTTCTTCTTTCGGTCTGTCATATTCCGGGTTGTCTGAACGTACTAGCAGACTCCCTTTCACGAAAGGGTCGCTTGTTGCCGTCGGAGTGGACTCTCAACAAACAAGTGTTCAATCAGATTTGCTACCAATGGGAACGGCCAATGATAGACTTATTTGCGACACATCTCAACAATCAGTTGCAGACGTATGTGTCTCCGTGCCCGGATCCGAGAGCATTTGCAGTAGACGCTCTGTCGATCCCTTGGTACGGAATGATAGGATATGCGTATCCTCCAGCGCCGTTAATTCAGCAAGTATTGCTAAAGATAAAACAATCTCAATGCAAGATTCTGTTGGTAGCATCTCTGTCGCCACAGAGACCGTGGATAAATCTACTCAGGTGTCTGTTGTGGGACCTACCGCGAAAGCTTCCTCCACGGGCGGATCTTCTTTCGCAGGGGAAATCGCGTCAACTCCATCACAACCTGCAAGGTCTCAACCTTCACGTTTTTCCGTTGTGCGGTCCTTCTTGCATGGCAAGCACTTTACAGGACGAGCAGTGGACGCGATTTCTAACTGTAGGAGGACCTCCTCTTCGCTAAACTATGCGGCTAAGTGGAAGGTTTTTCGTCGTTGGTGTAGGGATCATTCTGTTGATATTTTTGATCCCTCCATACCAGACATTGCAAACTTTCTAGTATACTTGTTTGACGAAATCAAACTGCAGCCTGTTACTATTAAGGGTTATAGGTCTATGTTATCTGATACCTATGCACATCATGATAGTTTACAAATTGGATCTAATGTCTCTTTATCTAAGTTAGTAAGAAACTTCTCGATAAATAGACCCAGAACTCTTAGGTTAATTCCTAAGTGGAATTTAGCTTGGGTTCTTCTTAAACTGAAGGAAAAGCCATTTGAACCTCTTGGGACAGTAGATTTCAAATTCTTATCTTATAAGACAGCTTTTCTCTTAGCTTTCTCTTCTGCTAGAAGAGTCAGTGAGCTTCATGCACTGTCGGTGGATGATTCTCACTATCGTAGTGTCGGGAACACTATCACCTTCACTACTAATGTGGGATTTTTAGCTAAGAATCAGGCTCCTAATAAATATCCGGAACCTATTGTTATTAAGGCTCTTCCGTCTTCAGACGGGCGTAGGCCTTTACTCTGTCCTGTTAGAGCGTTACGTATCTATAAACAGAGATCTCGGTTTATTAGAAAGGGACGAAAACGTTTCTTTCTGTCTCTGATGCCTAATAGAAAGGTCATTTCAGTCCATTCTATTGCTAGATGGATTCAATTAACTATCCGTACTGCTTATGAAGATTTATCTTCTTCTCAGCAGTCTGTGCTTAAGATTTCGGCTCATGAAGTAAGAGCTCTTGCTACTTCTTGGGCTTACGCTAATAGTATTGCTATTACAGATTTAATGAAGGCTGCTTATTGGTCTCAGCCATCCACATTCACAAATTTTTATCTCAGAAATATTGAGTCCATTTCTGGAGACCTGCATTGTTTAGGTCCGTTATCTGTTGCTCAGAATGTCGTCCACTAAACAGTTGCAACTATAGTTATGCAGGCTTTCTGTTCCGGCAGTGACTCCGTCCGGCTGCCCTCTTCGCTCTGGGCTATTTGACCCAGGGCA
Source organism: Pictodentalium vernedei (assembly GCA_031216915.1). Taxonomy (NCBI): domain Eukaryota; kingdom Metazoa; phylum Mollusca; class Scaphopoda; order Dentaliida; family Dentaliidae; genus Pictodentalium; species Pictodentalium vernedei. The sequence continues at coordinate 184,598,076 of CM062291.1, forward strand.
AGGGGAAGGGGGGGGGGGGGAGGGTGTTCCCTTAGGTCACCTGCTTTATAGTGAAAAGCAAGGGAATGCCTCCTCCAAGTCAGTATTTCTGAATCGTTTCCGGGATGGTTTTAAAGTGTAATATTAATGTTAAAATTCATTCATGTCATATTTTTAAAGTGTAGCTCGGTGTGAAGCATTTGTATATGTCAAGTGTCAAACGGGCGTTAATATACAATCCTCGGACACTTTTAAAGAATATAAAGAGTCTCAATTCTCTGGACTAACTTTATTTATTGGCTTACTTTAAAAATAATTAGTATAAAGGGTTATATTGGATGTTAATAGAGAACATGAATGTTATTGTGCTCAATTATGAAGGGTATTGTATCTTTCTAATTTAACATAAAATAAGAAAGATACATGTAAAGCCTAATACTCCTTTTCTCCTTGAGGGGTTGCCTCTATATTATATAGTTGAGCTTATTGGATTTTCCTCTATGTCCTAGGCCCTCCAGCCTTTTTACTATTCAGCTAAGTCTGGGTCATTGGTACAGTATAAAAATGTTAAAAAATTTATAGTAATTTATATATTTTTTATACTTACCAATGACCCAGACGGGGATGGCCCTCCCCGGAGTTGGGAACTCTTACCTCCCTGCTGAGTACATAGCGCTGACCAGGCACTGCCAGTAAGAATGATAATTGGCGCCAATTTCAGAACGTCCTTGACACTGCGCATGCGCAGTAAGGGCAAAGTATGGAGGTCCTTTAGGACATGATTTCTTTTGGTTTTAGATGCAAATTTTGGGGATTGGGGGGCAAAATTTGTGTTTGGCCCTGGATTTTTTAGAGTTAGCACCAACTAAGCCTGGGTCATTGGTAAGTATAAAAAATATATAAATTACTATAAATTTTTTAACTTTCCTGATTGTGTTCGATGATTAACTGTGAACAATTTGGATGTAAACAAACTGATTGCACCTAGTAATACATCTAACTTGGTTCATATCAGCTGAGATCGGCATCATATCAGCCTAATTTGAAGCCATATCTGCCAGGTTTGATAATGGGCAATTCGGAGTAAGAAAATCATAGCTAATAAATAAAAACATTTAGTGCATTGAATCTTGTTTGACAGAGCTCCATGCTTTCTGTGAAACAAGATGTAATAGAATAAATGCAAAGTTTTATCAGTAGGTTATTGGGAAAAATAAATGCCACTTGATTGAATACGCTTGTTAACTGGTAGAGTGCTAAATTATTTTTGGTCCTTAAAATTTGTTTGTGCATCTTTGCCTTGTAACAATTTATGGGAGAGTGCCAGTGGGCACTCTCCCATAAATTGTAACAAGGCAAATCCCAACAGATAAAATAATATCATTTCAAAGACAATATGAAGCACATCCACAGAATATGAAGCCTTTATATTGCGGTATCGGCACTTCAGAATAAAGCCCAAATATGGGCTTCCAGCACTCTACCAGTTAATTGAATGTTTTTTACTGACAAAGTTGCAAATCTGTTGAGAGGTTTACCATTATTCTCCATCATGTGAGCTGTCATTTTAACAGGTATAAGTGAACACATTTTCAGTCCCTTAGATGGATAAATGGTTGGTCAATTTAACCCTAAATGCCTAATCCTGACTTTAATCACTTTTACTGCAATAGAATAGCTGCATCAACTTGCAAGGTACATTCTAATTACTGTGGCAGTTGTTTGTAGACAAGTCTTGGCTACAGACAGCCACAAAGCTGCAAGATGTTGACTCTCAAACTACAGCAGAAATGTAAAAAATATCCAGGCCTTTAAGTTTTAAGCCTCTGTAAGGGAACTTCAGGTGTGATTCATTCAATAACCAATACCTTAAATTTTAGTCATTAGTATATTGGGGTACTGGAAAGAACAGATACCAGATAGAGGTTCCAGAATCTGCCTTCAAGCGTGTTCCAATTGATTATGAACTAATGTCATCAAAGAAAGGAGCCAAAAGATACAGAACAACACAGATTGAAACCTATTTGAGTCAATTAGTTGACGCTGAAGACCAGAAAGACAATGCACTAAAAGATACAATGAGGAGAATATTTTTCAACTTTGATGAAAGGTATTTAACTTTTTATAGTTACAGATACAGATCAGGTCCTAACCAAGTTTTAGGTCTTTGCAAACTGGTTTTGTTTGTCATGTATCTCAATAGATTATAAGGATCGATTTTTCGTTCACCTACATTTTTAGACCTCCAACAATTGACAAGAACAGTTTTTATGTGTACCCATACTATGTATGGTACACATAATGCCGGCATCCGGGTGGCCATCCGTCGTTCGTCCATCCTTTGTCCATCCGTCTGTCCGTCCTGTGTCCGTATCCATTTCTTTGTCATTTGATAACTTGCAAAATATTGCTTGGATTGTCAAGTTACTTTATATTTGTGTTCAGGTTACTGATGTGCCGAGCTGTATAGTTTTTGGTGTAAATCTGATAATTTGATCCTGAGATATTAACCCTTTATCCTTCAAATTGAAAATTCCTCCAATTCCTTTGGCCTACGATAACTTGAAAAATATTGCTTGGATTGTCTAGTTACTTTATATTTGTGTTCAGGTTACTGATTTGCCGAGCTGTATAGTTTTTGGTGTAAATCTGATGATTTGATCCCGAGATATTAACCCTTTATCCTTCAAATTGAAAATTCCTCCAATCCCTTTGGCATTCGATAACTTGAAAAATATTGCTTGGATTGTCAAGTTACTTTATATTTGTGTTCAGGTTACTGATGTGCCAAGCTGTATAGTTTTTGGTGTAAATCTGTTATTTTTATCCTGAGATATTAACCCTTTATCCTTCAAATTGAAAATTCCTCCAATCCCTTTGGCATTCTATAACTTGAAAAATATTGCTTGGATTGTCAAGTTACTTTATATTTGTGTTCAGGTTACTGATGTGCCGAGCTGTATAGTTTTTGGTGTAAATCTGATAATTTAATCCTGAGATATTAACCCTTTATCCTTCAAATTGAAAATTACTCCAATCCCTTTGGCATGAGATAACTCAAAAAATATCAATCCATTTGTCATGTTACTTTATATATTTATTCAGGTTACTGATGTGCTGTGCTGTATAGTTTTTTTATGTAAATCTGATAATTTGATCCGGAGATATTAACCCTTTATCCATCAAATTAGACACTCCTCCAATCCATTTCTATATGTACCCATATGGTGGCCCTCCGTCATACAGCTTTCTACTAGTTGCGCGTATGGGTACACATCTGACAATTTCATCGGCCTATTTTTGTACTGATCTCCATAAAACTGGATTGCTGGAACGTCAACAGAAAATGTTGTAACTCTGTCTGCCCCCCTAAAATGGCATCAGGTTAATCAGTGAAGTCACCCCTCCATTTGATGAGGTGAAAGCTGTTATGGTGTGACCGTATTTACAGCTTTCTCTTCGTCAAACATGATGGCAGCTTTCTCTTCGTCAAACATGATGGTGTTTACCAAGCATGAAAACTTGTTACACTGTATCAAATTTCCAATCTCTGCACTTGTTTTTACCTGCCTCGCCAGCGGCAGAGCAGGTCTAGTAACCGCTCGACTCCGTCCATCCGTCAGTCAGTCTGTCCGTCAGTCCGTCCAAAACACTTCTTCTGTCAAAGTTTTCTTGGCTTCTATGAAAGGGAATGATTTTATATTTGGTCTGCTGCTTCATAATGATGAGTTGTATCGTGTATCTAATTTTCAGATCTGTCGTGCAGCCACTTCCTGTTTGCCGAAACTTTGAAGTCTGTTATCTCTGTAATCAATTGCATGCAGCGACGCAGGTCCAGACCCGGTATTGGTCTTGGCTTGTTTATCAATAATAACTAAAATATGCTGTCCCCAATACATGTACCTCAGAACATTTTTATATCCCCACAAAACAAGAAGTTTTAGGGGTGGGGGGGTGGGGGTATATAGGAGTTGACTTGTCCATAGGTCAGTCGGTCTGCCATCGTTGGTCCGTTGCACATGTAAACTTGTGAAGCGAACTACTTCCACAGTTTTAGCCACATATTTTTATACTGTACCAATGACCCAGACATAGCTGGTGCTAACTCTTAAAATATAGGGCCAAACACAAATTTTGCCCCCCAATCCCCAAAATTTGCATCTAAAACTAAAGAAAACATGTCCTGAAAGGCCCTCCACACTTCGCCCCTACTGCACATGCGCAGTGTCAAGGACGTTCCGAAATTGGCGCCATTTATCATTCTAAGTTTGGCCCTTCATCAGTTAACATCTGACTGATCTTTGTGCTTTTAAATCTCAGTTTAAATGATGCCAGACACATAAATATTAGTGAAATGGTGATTCTAAGGAGGATAGAAAAGGAGGAGAGGAAAAGAATGTGTGACAGAATATTATCAGGGCTGTAACTTAAAATTTTTTAATGAAATTATGTTAAGTTACCTATTTTCAAGGCAGCAGCCATTTTGTTGTCATTCTGATTATTTAGTTACACTGTTTTTTCAAGTGTTTTTCCTCTCTCCCTGTCCTTTAAGTTCCCCCTTGCTATTCTCCCATGCTTTTGGCATAGTTTCTGTAATTATTATTACTAAAATTTCTTGGGAGTTTTAGCTGTATAACAGAATGAATTCTGTTCTTTCCCCATGTTTACGTCTTCACCTACGGGTGGTTAGGCGTTGTGTTCTGCATCTACCATCTGATGTTCTGCAGTTTCTTCCCTGGAAGTCTCTGTTTTGCATCAGATGGTGTATTTTTAGTAACTGATTTCGGGCCTGGGTGCCTGGAGTCTTATTTTAGTGTTTTTACACTCATTGTTTACATTTACAACAGCCCTCTGTGTGAGGGGGGGATTTCTAAATAATAATATCTTTATGTTATTTTAATCATAACTAGATACATTATTATTGTTCGTAAGTGTTGAATAAATTGTTTAAAATATTTTTAAAATTTTTGTCCACACTTAGGCTTGGGATCCATTGGGGCTCAACGTTACTTTTCAGAAACTTGGGCTGTTCTGAAAAAATATTTTTTCAAAATATTTTGATTTCAATTATTTTTTCTATATTAATGGATCATATTATTATTATGTATTTTGATTGCCAGGGGTTAGTGCGAGTACCAGGACTTGTTTTCTTTTCACATTGAAAGGATATTGATCTATTGCTTTAAGAGGAAGTCTTCCTCTGACCTTATTATCATTCTATATGTGGTCAGTGTACTCCCATTAACTCCTGTTCTGTATCGTATGATTTCGATGACAATATGGGAAGCGTATGTCACGGTATGTTGTTGGGGATTTGGACACTCCGGTCCTTTCCCCGCAAGGTCACTCTACTTTATCAATTTCTATTTCAGACGATCAAGATTAGGGTGATGTATCTGTGATGTCTTCCAACAGTGTGCCTCCGTCGTCACAATTAATGAAGGGCTAGCGGAAAAGTGCTCATGTAATACGCCAATTGCCTAAGAGGACCCTAGTAGGTTCGACGGCCTTTGACGTCCGCTAGCTCGCCCGGTGTAGCGTCCATTCACCGAATGGTTCGGCAGCCGGGTTCGTCCGTTGCGGTCTAGAAGGAATTTTGGGGTGATGCGAGCACTATAAAATTAACCTAATGCACACCCAGTGACGGCGGATCGGAGGGAGAACGGAGGAAGCCTTTTAGTCCGGTTCATAGCTCGTTCCGGTCCATCCGGACGGCAAGCGAGAGAGGCCCCTCTCTCGTTCAACAACATCTGGCCCCAGATGTTGTGGTACAAATGTGTAGTTAGCGGAGCATACGTCCGTCGCTCGGGACGCTCCGTTGTATAGGCAGTCCGCTGAGACTGCTAAGGCTTCCTCTTCTCGTCAGCGCACACGACCGCACCTTGGCTGCGTGACCGCCGATATATTACCAGCTTCGCCGATCAAGGATTCTTCGGCGACCAGGTCACACCATCCGGCAGCCAGGGATTCGAGACCGATGGACTCCGGACGTTCGCATAGGAAAAGTATGCGGGAGCCATCTGATGCGGAGCTGCCCTCGGCGAAGCAGCGATAGACTGCGCCTCCGCAGGTCTCGACGCCGGACATTCTTGTGCACATAGCACAGCTTATCGCAGCATCCCAGCAGCCGACAGAAACGGTGTCGGATCGAGAATTATCCGACAGCGCTGGGTCGGTAGCCGGGGACTCGAGGCCTGCAGACTCCGGACGTTCGCATAGGAAGTGTGCGGGAGTCAACGTACACGGAGCTTCCAGCGGCAATGCATCGTAAGTCCGCTACTGCACAGGCCTCGGGAACGGATGTGCTTTCCTTAATAGCACCGTTTATCGCAGCATCCCAGCATCAACTGAATCTGTCGCATATATTTTATCCGACGATGCTGGGTCGGGACGCTCCGCGGAAGCGGGTACGGACGTCCGAAAGTTTCATCCGGTCCGATGGGATACCGAAAGGGATTCGGTGGATTTCAAGCTTTCCCTTTCGGAACAACATATGCTGCGATGCCGGATAAGAAACTGATAGCGTCGGTGGACTTAGAAATTTTTGGTTCGGTTCAGGGACATCGTCCCTCAGTTCCGACATAGTCCAATAATGTCACACTAACTTTCGAATTATTGAACGACGCTATATATATTATTATTTTATGCTTGCTATCCAAGCATTTCTGGTTTCTTGTTCGAAGAATTATGGAGATGTCTTTCAAAAGTGTGCCTCTGTCGTCATAGTTAATGAAGAGTTAGCGGCAATAAGTGCTCATGGAATATGTCTATCGCTTACGGAGTGACATTCGCTAGCTCACCCGGTGTAGCGTACATTCATCGAATGGTTCGGCTGCCGGGTTCGTCCGTTGCGGTCTAGGAAGAAGATTTGGGTGATGCGAGCACTTTAATTACTTTAGTACTCACCCAGTGACGGCAGATTGAGGACAGATCGGAGGAAGCCAACAACATAGGGGACCGCATGTTGTGGTTCAGATATTTTACATTCGGAGCATATGTCCGTTGCTCGGGACGCTCCGTTATATTGACAGTCCGAGAGACTGTCTTTAATGCTTCCTCATCCTCACAGCAGGGCACACGACCGCACATTGGCTACGTGACCTCGAGTATCCGATCAGTTTCGGCATTCAGTGATTCCACAGCGAATAGGTCGTGCCATCAGGTAGCCAAGGGACACGAGGCCTATACACTCCGTTCGCTCGCATATTGGAAGTATGCACGGGGTAACGATCTCGGAGCTTCCTGCGGCAATGCATCGTAAGACCGCTGCTCCTCAGGCCTCAGTGACGGACGTGCTATCCGAGTTAGCACAGTTGTTTCGCAGCATCCCAGCAATTGAAGGTTTCTCGGTCGAATCAGGAATTATCCGACGGCGCTGGGTCGGTGCGGTCCGCGGTTGCATCAAGCTACGGACGACCGAACGCTTTATAGGGTCCGACAGGATGGCGAAAGGGATTCGAAAGATTTCGAGTTTTCCCTTTAGTAGTATCGGAAGATGCCTTTCATATCTTCTGGCATTTCTTCCAGTGATTATTTTTCGGACTTCATTGCTGCGATCTTGGATAAGAGACTTATAGCGTCATTGGACTCAGATTTTTCGATCGGTACAGGGACTTTGTCCCTGTCTTACCGACGCAGTCCAATATTGTCATTACAACATGTGTTTTATTTTTCGACGCTATATATTTATATATATTTACAAGCCTGCTACTAAGCATGATAGTTTAGTTTCTTGTCCGCGTGGCTCATTTCTGCCATTTTATCTTTTTTACATATAGTTTATTTTGGCAGAGCAGGGCATACCGAGAGTTCATATGCGTCTAGACGGTGTGATTAAAGACTGCATATATTCTTTTCGCCGTTATGTCTTTTCCAATTTCAATGTTGGGAACGACATTATGTATAGTAGACTTAACTTAGACGCTTTATTATACGTAATCCGCCTTACTGAGGCGTTATCATTACGTCTTCAAGAAAAGATTTACGGGATATTATTCTCAATGTAATTTCTTTTGAGGGCAGTAGTTTGTTCACGTATAACTCCGCCCTTCAGTGGCTGATTGGAGTTGGTTAGACGTGATGCAGCCCTAGCTACATCCACGCGTGGATAGTAGGTTAAGAACTCTCTCAGAGTCGCTTCGTTCTCGGAGGAGCTTCTCTTCGACGGCAACTTTCCGGCAATCCATGAATTGCTTGATTTATACATTCTCTTGTCTATCTAGTGTTACAAGAGATTCAGACTGGGGCAACATTCGGTGGTTGACTCAGAGAGTGCCGCCGCAGTTGCCGGACCCGAGTGTGGCTGTTATGACGGTTGCCAGTCAAACAGATTGGGATATATACTGATCCCTACGGATTCGAAGTGCCAGGGTCTTTGGGTTCCGCAGTCTTTTAACTATCAGTTTAACTTCCGCGGAATAATGTTTTTTAGGCTTGCTTTATGTCATTGCATGAACATTATTCAGAAACGCATGCCCAAATTCCTGTCCTTTAATTCGACAGTAGTGGCGTATCTCCGGAACCAGGGAGGCACTCTTTCGTTTCCGTTATTCAATTTAATGGAAAGAATCCGTCTGTTGGTTATACTACACCAAGTTCAGTTTTGGTCCGTCATATTCTGGGTCGTCTGATTGTTTTATCGCACTCCCGTTCTCTTACGGGTCGCTTGTTGCTGTCAGAATGGACTCTCAACAAACAAGTATTTAATCAGATTTGCTATCTATGGGAGCGCCCAATGATGTTTTATTTATGACACAGCTTGCTAATCAATTGCAGACGTATGTGTTGGCTTGTCCAGATCTCTGAGCTAATACTGTTAACGCACTATTGATCTATAGGACGGAATGATAGGATACGCGTATCCTCCGGCGCTGTTGTTTTAGCAGGTATTGCTAAGATAAACAACCACAATACATTTCTGTTGATAGCATCTCTATCTTCACAGAGATCATGAGTAATTTACTCTCTTGTCTACTGTGGATCTTAACGTGAAATCTTCCTCTATGTGAGGATCTTTTTTCACTGGGTAAATCGTGTCATCTTTATCACAACCAGCAAGGTCGCAACCTTCATGTATTCCGTTGTGTGGTCCATATTGCATTGTAAGCACTGTACTGGACGAGCTTTGGACGCGATTTCTTACTATAGGAGATCCTCTTCTTCGCTATTCTATGCGACTAAAGTGGAGGCTCTTCCGTCGTGGTGTAGGGATCATTATGTTCATATGGTTGATCCCTCCATACTACTCATTGCTATTTTTTAGTATACTTGTTTCACAAGATCTACTGCAGCCTGTTGTTATTTAGGTTATAGGTTTATGTTACCTCATACCTATGCACTCTACGATAGTTTACATTTGAGTCTTTTGTCTCTTTATCTAAGTCAGTTAGTAACTTTTTGATAAATAGACTTAGAATCTTTAGATTAAATTCCTATACGGATTTTAACTTCGGTTCTTATTTAGCTAAGTAATCATTTGAGCCTCTGGAAACAGTAGTTTTCAAATTCTGACCTTTTAGACAGTAATTCTGTTGGTTTCTCTTTTACTGTAGAGTCAGTGAGTTTCATGCACTATCGATGGATGATTTTCACTTTCATAGTTTCGGAATCAATACTTCCGTTACTATTTAGGTTGGATTGTTGCATAAGAGTTAGGCTCCTATTATCCGGAACCTATTATTTTAAGGTCCTTCCGTCTTCGTATGGGCATAGGCCTTTACTCTTTCCGGGTACAGTTTATGTATTTATAAACAGATATCTGTTTATTACAAGGGCGTAAGCTTCTTCTGTCTTTGATGTCTAGTAGAAGGACGTTACGCTCCATTTTATTGTTAATGGATTCTATTAACTAGCGTACTGCTTATGGTATATCATTGGCTTAGCAGTTGTGCTTAAGTTTTCGGCTCATGAAGTAAGAGTTCTTCTACTTCTTGGGCTTACATTAATAGTGTTGCTATTATAGATTTTTGAAGGCTGCTCATTGCGCTCAGCCATCCATTCATGAATTTTATCTCAGAAATATCGAGTCCATTTCTGGAGGCCTCTGTTGTTAGGTCTATTCTCTACTGCTCAGAATGTCATTCACTTAACAGTTGCTACTATAGCTAGGTAGGCTGTCTGTTTCGGCAGTGTCTCCGTTCGGCTGCCCTCTTCGCTCTGGGCTATTTGACCCAGGGCAAGAAAAAGGGGGGGGGGGGGGGGGGGGGGAGTGTGTTCCCTTGGGTCACCTGTTTTTTACTATGAAAACAAGGGGATACCTCCTCCGGAGTTAGTAATTCTGAGCTGTTATTGGGATGGTTGTTTAGTGAGAAGTTTAAGTTTATAAAATTCATTCAAGTCTTAGTTTTTAAAGTATAGCTTTTGAATATTGCATATGTCAACGGACATGATTATGCAATTCTCACACACTTTTAGGAGTATAAGAGTCTCTATTCTCTAGACTTACTTTATTATTGGCTTACTTTAAAAATTATTAGTATAAGGATTATTGGATATTAATAGAGTACATGGATGTATGAAGCTCAATTTTTGGAAGGTGTTGTATCTTTCTAATTTATCATAAATAAGAAAGATACATGTAAGGCCTATTACTTCTTTTCCCTACAGGGGATGACTCTATTTTATTTTATTGAGCGTATTCCATTTTGCTCTATGTCCTTGGCCCTCCAGCCTTTTTACTATTCAGCTATGTCTGGGTCATTGGTACAGTATAAAAATGTTAAAAAATTTATAGTAATTTATATATTTTTTATACTTACCAATGACCCAGACGGGGATGGCCCTCCCAGGAGTTGGGAACTCTTGCCTCCCCGCTGAGTACATAGCGCTTACCAGGCACTGGTTATTAGAATGATAAATGGCGCCAATTTCGGAACGTCCTTGACACTGCGCATGCGCAGTAGGGGCGAAGTGTGGAGGGCCTTTCAGGACATGTTTTCTTTAGTTTTAGATGCAAATTTTGGGGATTGGGGGGCAAAATTTGTGTTTGGCCCTATATTTTAAGAGTTAGCACCAGCTATGTCTGGGTCATTGGTAAGTATAAAAAATATATAAATTACTATAAATTTTTTAACTTTCATGAAACTTCACAAAAATGATCAACATGATGAGAAGCAGAGCGTGACATAATTTTTTTTCCGACTGGATACAAGATTGCTGACTGGTGGCCATAATGGATTTTTTTTATGTGAACTTGTGGAGTGAACTGCTTCCACAGCTTTAGCCGCATTTTCATGAAACTTCACCAAAATGATCAGCATGATGAGGGGAAGTGCGTAACATAATTTTTTTCCCGCTCGGTTTCAAGATGGCCGAATAGTGGCCGTATTGGATTTTTTTTTACTTAGAAAAATTGAATGCCCCTTTTCTGTCACCCACACTAGGCGGTATGCCACGGTGGGGGTATAGCGGGTGACAGACCATCTCTAGTTTGACAAGTTAGTAATTCATGTTGATTATTATGAGCATGCTGCGTAATGAACTCTTTAGTATCTGTTAGCATGAACATGGTTTTTGGAGTATATAGATTAATGTTCTTTATATTTTTTAGTAAAGAAGAGAAAAAGAAACAACATTTTAATGCTTGCTGTCCATAAAATATACTTTCTGGTGGAAACCACTCACAAAATCTGGCTTTCTCATGATTGCAGATGATTGGACAGGTGATTTTTTGGGAAACGTATTATAATTAACCTTAATAAATCTTAAGAAGTTTGTTTTTGAAGGATTATAGTATGAGAAGATGTGTTAACAGTGACTAAAGTTATGGCTGTGCATTATGAAACAAGATTCTATTTATTCTGTTTATTCTATTTTTCAACAGGTATGATAGATGGGATGCAGCCACCCAGTGTTTAGCAGTCTTAGATGTTTTAATCTGTTTGTCTCAGTACAGTAAATGCTGTGATGGGGTCATGTGTCGCCCGGAGTTTGTTATTCCAGACTCCCAAACACAGGTACTACTTATACATTTAGGGACTGATTGATTACCATTGAATTTCTGTAGTTGTGAATGAATTGAGAAAGCATGTTAATCTTTTGAAAGCTGCTGTGTTTCAAGACACATATATGTAAGATTATTTTATTCATGACCCAAGGAAGATATTAAGGATTAACTCAATTTCTGTGCTTTTTTCAAATATATTGGAAAAGAATGTTAAGGCCTAAAAAAATTGAAAATCTGTTTCTTTTGGCTACCACACGCTCTCTTTTTATAACCAATGTAAACTTAAAAAAAATAAAAATTAAATGGTTTATGTAGTATATTTTACCCAATTTAAAAAAATTGATGAATTTGTCCCTTGAGTGTAAAGTATTGCAAAGCCTTCTTGCTCTCAAGGGACGAAATACACCACCACCTATGCTATTCCGTAGATTATGAGGCCTAAAACATAAATCAAGAACATGAACTTTTGATGGCAAAGAAATAATTAGAAAAATAAAAAATAAGTAAAAAAACGCTCGGCTGCTTGAAATTTTACAAAAAATGGCCTGAGAAACAGATCTAGTTTGTGTGGCCTAATTTTAAAATTGTAGAGACAACACTTTTGTAATATCATGAAGTAAAATACACTGATGTCAAATTAAATCGTGCAGTTTTTGTTGAAGTTTAAACTTAAGTTGATCATCGTATGAGGGTATGTTCCACATGTGTCATTATTATTCCGCATCGTCACCACTTGGTGTCTAGTAACTTCTGTAGTGATGTGATTCTTTTCAAATGTTGCACATGGATCTTGAATATGCACAATGAATGCCTCTCTCTGTGTGTGAACTGGGGACACTCATCATAATGCACAGCATTAACCATTTATTTTATGTGCCAAGATTTTTAAGACTCCCCACCCCACACACACACATACACATGCATGCTCTGAAAGCTCTGTGAGTGATCAGCAACAGATTTGGTAGGAATTGTGACTTCATGTATATATGAAGTAGAAAGAGTGATGACTGGGGTAAATGATAACTGTTCCCAGCTTGAGCCTCAGCTGTGATATCACCAATATCTGAACACTCTGACAGCTTCATTTGTGGGGATCAATGCTATCACAGCATGCTGACCTATTGCAGTAGAGGTGTATACATCCTCCAGAAATTGCATGCTTATACTTAAGATATCAGTTTCAAAAACAGAATTTTCATGAAAAAAATTCAGTATAACCAGGTATGTACCTTTTCATTGTCAGTGTAGACATAGCCTCAAAAAGAAGTAAGTATATGCAAGTCACTTCACCCTACTTGCTCTAGAGAGCATAATGTGCTAAAATATATGGCACATTGGTATTCTGCAAGCCTTTTGGCAATGCAACATGAATTTAACATCTCAGTCTAATGAGTAAGGCTATTAACAAAAATTCTTATTACTCAGGCCCCTCTCATTAAAAATCTGCCTTAATATTTATATTTCCTGGAAATGTGTGATACTATTCTGCACTTGTAGGACTAAACATCTAACCAACTATATCTTGTTTTATGAAGCTCATTGAGCCACGTCAAGCAAGATATGGTTGGTTAAATTTGCAACTGCAGTAAGGGAAATTTTCACCACTGAAAACATTGGTTTTTCTACAAAATAGTGGTAGGAGTTAAATTAATAATTCCGACTATTTTGTGGATTAACAACAACAGCAACAAAAAGCCTCCCTTCCTCATCATAAAATTGTGCAGAAATTGCCAATTTTTGGTAGGCCCAATCCTAAAATTTGAACCGGGAGAAAAATAAACAACTGTTTTGAATATATTGACATGCAGATACATTTAATTCATGAAAATCTAGTACTTACTAAGTAACACAATCTAAAAAAAACTTGAGAAAGTTCATATTTAATTTTTCAGCCTTTCATTGAATTGAGAGAAGCTAGGCATCCTTGTGTTACAAGAACGTTCACCGGAGGAGACTTCATTCCAAATGATACAGTTATTGGAACTGCTGATGTATGTATATCACTCCTCTAATAACATGCCATTGCATGAAGATTTTAAATTTTAGTGCATGCTTTGAATTTAAATATGTTTTCCAGTGTAATAATCTGACATGTGAACCTGTTGGATCATTTTAATTTAGGCCTTGTTACAAATAGGTTGGAGCAATAAAAATTCTTGCTCTTTGCCAATATGTAGATATTCGCTTGAAATAATGAGTGAGGGTAGTTGGTTTTAACGGCTACTGATGGTGGGGGAGGGCTTGGTTTACCCATTGTACATAGATAAGACTTTGGTTTGAGATGCTGCGAGTACAGGTTTGACCTGAGTTCCTTCAATTGGGAACATGAGTAGGACTCTTGACAACATTTGTTGCTGGTGAAGCAGGCTGGAGCAAGGCATACAGCAAAGGCCCTGGTTGTGTTGCATCAGTGTTATTCTGGAGCAGAATTGAGATATGAGAAAGTTATAGAAGTTTTAGTCTAGTGTGGTCATCCATGTACTTTGGGTAGTCTGGGTTTCACATCTCAGCCTCACAGTGGTAAACATATCTATTATTTTTTGTAATGTCTTTTGCTTAAAATTCTGAAAGGACATTACTGATTTGTATATTTGAACACTGTTAATTGAATAGCCAATTTGCCACTGACAATTATTCAATTAACAGGAGTATTCAATTAACGGATTGTGTCACTTTCCTGTATTCTAGAGATAAACTTAGCATTTATTTTAATTTATCTTGTTTGACAGAGCCAGAGCTCCATGAGCTCTGTCAAACAAGATATAATAGATTAAGTGCCTGTATTGGATGTACTGAGTCCAAATAGTTCAGTAAACAAAGGAAAACTGAGGAGAGTCAAGGTAATTTCTCGACAGGTTACAAGATTTTTTTATTCAATTAACGGGAGTTACTCTGTAACCAATATTTGATTAACAGGTCAAATTTGCACTGGAGGTATGTTAAATGGTTTTGTGTTGTGAAATTATATTCAATTAACCGGGTTATTCAGTTAAGAGATATCCAATTAAGTGGGCTCCACTGTACTGGCTTCAAGGTGGGTCACCAAGACTGGTTTCATGAATTTGCAGATGTACTGATCAGATTTAAATTTTCCTTTTAAATTTACTCTTATATCATGGTAACATGTTCTATCTTCTTTTCAGTGACATTGATAAAAGAAAGAGGTTGCATTTTAGACCTAAGTACCTATATTTCTTTTTGACAGTATTAGATCTCTGAAGTACTGCTTTTCAGTAAGGAGTCTGAAACATTAATAAATATGAAAAAATTACATACTTCCCAAGTTCAGGGAAGTTACTTTTGTTTTACAAATTAAAAACTTTAAAGATTGCTGTCATCATGTAAGAGTCAATTCAGATTGAGATAGATGTTCTCTTTCAGGAGAATGACATGGAGACTGACAGTTCAGATAGTGACAGTGAGATTGTGTTAGTAACTGGACCAAATATGGGAGGCAAGTCTACACTAATGAGGCAGGTCGGACTCATTACTATTATTGCACAAATGGTAAGTTTCAGTTCTACACATTGGAATATAATTTCAACAACTTGGCTTATTTTTTTTTTGAATGTGCTTTATTAAAAAATGTTTTTTTTTTGGTTTTTTTTTTATATTCAGATAAGAAGTAAGTACATTTGACTAAAAAAATACAAATATAAATACAGAAGTAGGTACAAAAGTAGATTCTGGAGTATACATCACAATTCACAGCGCTTATTGTTGCACAGTTCAAGGTAGTTGTTGCAGGATAGAGCTACAAATAAAAAAGATTGTATTTTGGACCAAAGTTTATTTAGTCGCAAAAAGTCCTTGGAGGCTTAGTGGAGACTTGTTGTCTGTCATGTTAAATGGACCTTTGTATATTGATTCCCAATCCCCTGAGTTCAGGTTTATGTCCAAAAGTGTGGTCCATTTGTTCTGGGATGGTGAGGGTGGTGTCGTAACTAGCTTCAAGAATAGTGGGTAGAAAAGTTTATTCACCTTATTTGTCAATTTCAACTTTTCAATGTTGTGCAATAAAATGATGTTTCAGGGTGTGGTACATTTAAAGGAACTTCACTTCTGCAACCTCTCACTTAAGTAGTCAATTCATGAAATGGAGTGATGTGGCACTCATGACAAAAGACTGTTGCTTTCAAACCAGATTAGCTTTCTTTACCCACATTCAAGGTAAAGAAACAGGAAACAGTCCAGTCATAACAAAATTACATCAGTGGGAAATTAGGAGGAAGGTCAGCCATTTTTACCATTTATTTTGGGTTTTTTTAACCCTTCATGTCTGGGATAGGTTTGCATGCAGGCCGTTGTTTGGAAGTACTTTCTTCCAAAATATTGGCTTCCTTTACCGGCAGCTATGGCTGGTACTGACATAAGTGTTCTACTCTTGACCAGACATTAACCAGCTGTCTAGAAAATAACATTGGTGAGTAATGCTCAACACTGTTCATTTGTACATGCACTAATAGTTGTTTCTGCAAATACTCAGTGCTTGCAGACATGGTGCAGAGCATTAAAGAAGTAAAGGACATCTGATTTTTTTTTTATTTCAATCTCCTCAAAGGGAAAATATAGCAAATGACGGCTGCATGACCTTTTCTTGTTATACTTTAGATGCAATTGCAATAAAGCCATAAATGCTTACATTTGAACTCCAATAAATGAACAAACTCCCAAGAGAAAGAATAAAGGAAGCACATGCAGGGTGTTCCTTAGTTTAAAATGTTCCTTGGGCATGTCTGGCTTTTTAATAAGGATTTCTTCGTGGTAATAAACTCTCCACATATTTTTTTAGTTGTGCAGAGAATTGTCGTCTGTTAAAAAAGGATCAATAAAATCTAAAATTACTAGTGCCCAGTTACAAACTGTTTTCTTTTTTCAGGGTTGTTATGTACCTGCTGAAAAATGTAAGCTAACTCCCATAGATCGTGTTTTTACCAGACTAGGAGCAAGTGACAGAATAATGGCTGGTATGTGCATTCTTGCATTGAATTACAAGACAAGTGGATAGTGACCACAAGTATTAGAGTAAAAAAACTGACATTTTTTAACTTTTTCATTGATTTATGCCCCATTTGTATCAAAAGTTGTTGAATCATGCATTTCTTGGAAGAAAACTCAGAGGTCTGTTATTATTCTTTATGTAGATTACCTTCTTGTGATATTCGGACCAATTATAATTTGATTGGCAGAGCCCTACTAGTTTCGATATTGTTCCTTGAGTGCAACAAATCCCCATCTGAATGCTTCAGAATTGCAGATGGCACCTGGTTTCGCTCGACAAGGGATGTTGTGTTTCTGTATTGTGAGTTGTATTTCTAATACTGTTAACCCTTTACCTAACATGAAAAGCAGACGACACTTGCAAAAAAAATTCTTGAATAACTAATTTTTTTCATTTTTTGTCTCAAAAACATAGGTTATGACCCCTCGTTGGAACGAGCTCGACGAGCTCCTTCCAACGAGGGGTCATAACCTATGTTTTTGAGACAAAAAATGAAAATATTTTGAAAATTAATTGGCGATTTTTGAGAATAGCGCTGGCCGGTTTTGGCCGTTACGTTGGGTAAAGGGTTAAAGCTAAACCAGACTTAATGGTTTAAGAATTTTGGATGATTAAAGGGAACTAAATGTTATAAATGCTGAAATTTGGATTCTTTATTCAGCAAACAGTTTAACCCTTTATCCAATGCACAACCATGTTTGGTCAACCCTATTCACAAAAAAACTATGCTTTGAAACCCAGAAATGAATATTTCTGGTTATTTTGTAAAATCTTTTGAAATGGACATTCATTGGCCTGTCATCTTCATTAAAGAGTGATGTTGACAACACTTGGATGCTTTCAAGCTGACCAGGCAAGTTGCTTGTTATTTTTAAGATTATCATATCACAGGGGTTCTGCGAGAGAGGCAGGAGGTTCCTGTTAGGGTCCCATTCACCTGGCCAAATTTTCCCCCAAACCATATATTACCCTCATAGAATGTTCCTGTGTGAGTTTGACACATACAACAAGCAGTGTTAAAAGACAGAATGTGCCTACCCACAACCAATCTGATGTTGATTACATTGTGGATTTCATCTTGTGAATGGCTTTGATGATGTTAGCTACATGCTACATGAATGTTTGATGTAGTATGGTTCATCAACTGACGTCATTGATAACGCGGCCGAATTTGTGTTGTCCTCTTGGCACCAAAGGGCCCCAGCATTTTACCTCTAGAGGAATCCATGCATATCGTCTACTTGTATTATAACTTTACATATATGTGTTTTTTTGTAGGTGAGAGTACATTCTTTGTGGAGTTGAGTGAAACTTCCTCAATTATTCAACATGCAACTAAACATTCACTTGTTCTTGTAGATGAATTAGGTAAGTGTTTAGATTAAATCAGGGTTCAAACGAGTCCTAGAGACCAGGAAAACTAATGAAAATTGAAATTGATAAATATATTTTCCAAGCCTGGAAGTCATGGAAAAATGGGGTATTTTTGCTTGTATTCTTGAAAGTCATGAATTGGTGACAAAACATTGTATCATGTGGTGGCATAATCCCCCCATTGCCCATATTTTACCTTTATTTGAATGTCCATTTCCAGAGTGTTTCACCCTGGTATTGTGTGACCTCGTTTTAAGCCAGACACATGCAACCTCATTGTATTTTGTCAAGGCTTTTATCAATCCATGAAACATTTATTTACAATGCCAGGAAAATATTCATTCAAAACTGTTTCGATGACAATGGAAGCTTACAAAGAGGGGCTTATCCCAGATGCGAATTATGGTTTAATAAATATGATAAACTATCCTCAGATGATAAAGCTGAAGTCTGGCACTGAGCCTCAAATTCAGAAATAATTTGTAATCCATCGATCGATGCGAACATGAACTTGTACATGTACCAAATACCAAACAAAAAGACGAATAGGCTGATGAACTGCAGTCAATTTTCTCATCTTTCAGCAAAGAAAATTGGGGAATGAACTTTTTTTCTCCAGAATTCATATATGAAAAAACAAACAAACAAATGCTATCACAGGGCTAAAAATATAGATTGCGGCTTTTTATGAAACTAGGCCACATGCCGTGAGGAGCTGGAATTTGAATTGTTGTATATTCAGAGTTCCAATGCCTGTCACATAATTATCCCTGCCAAAAACAAAGTTTGCTGGGGATATAGAAATGGTGTCCGTCCATCCTTTTGTCTGTCTGTAACAACTGTGGACCTTCATATGTAAGTCAGTGGATGTTGGATTTAAATGATCTTTGGTATGCATATAGACCACAATGGGGGGAAGGATATTCACAAGTAACAGGTTTAGTCCATTTTTAGCTCACCTGACTGTAAGTCAGTGTGAGGTATTGCCATCACTTGGCATCCGTCGTCCGTTAAGTTTTGCAAACCTGGCTTCTTCTCCACAGCCATTCAGCCAAATTCAAACATGTATTGCACAAACCATCCCTGGGGTATACCCTTTGTATTTTGTTCAAATGGCGCGGCTGCCTTCTTCGGGCTCTGGGCACTGATGCCAAAGCCGAAAAATCTTTAAAAATCTTCTCAAGAACCACCAGAGAGATTGCCTTGATATATGGTATGTAACACTCTTTGGTGTTGAAGATTAAAGTTTGTTCAAGAGAAGTTGGTAGATTAATATTTGGGCTCTCTGTGGGCACATATCCATTTTGGGCTCCACCCAAAATTGAACCAATGGGCCAATTTAAACCAAATTTGGCATGTAGCATAAGTGGGTCCAAAGTACTTGACTGATGCCCGAAATATTTTTTTTCGTTGCCCCGTGGGTACCCCAGGAATAGAATGGATTAAAAAAAAAAATTGGTTGTGTTAGGGTGTTCTGTAGGGGCGTTTGAAAAAATGCTGAGTCAGCATATTTGAAAAAATTGAAAAAAAAATTTCTTCAGAACCGCTGATCAGAATCTTTTGATATTTGGTATACAGCATCCATAGGATGGTCAAATACAAGCATGTTCAAATCTCTCAACAGAGGAGCCCAAATAATTAACTTTGGGCGCTATGGGGAATAAGCTTTAAAAATCTTCTTCTTCAGATCATACAGTCAGATTCTTTTGATACTTGGTATACAGCATCTCTACAGGGGTCAGATTGAAGTTTGTTCAAATTGAGTCCCTGGGTTAATATTTGGGCTTCCTATGGAAGCCCCAATATTAACTTGGTGCAATATGGGGAATAATCTTTAAAAATCTTCTTCTTCAGATCCACCAGTAAGATTCTTTTGAAATTTGGTATGCAGCATCTCTAGGGGGGTTAGATTCAAGTTTGTCCCCAAAATGACCCAAATAAAAACTTCAAAGTCCAGGCGGTGCTTTGATTTTCACTTGTGTTTTCAGGATTTTGAACCGCATTTACTTGTACCTCGCTAAATGTTCCACTGTATATTATGCTTAAAAGTTAGAAATTTATTTGTTAGAAATTGTAGTATTTTTATACTGTACCAATGACCCAGACTTAGCTGGTGCTAACTCTAACAAAACCAGGGCCAAACACAAATTTTGCCCCCCAATCCCCAAAATTTGCATCCAAAACAAAAAGAAATCATGTCCTAAAGGACCTCCATACTACGCCTCTACTGCGCATGCGCAGTGACGCAGTCGTCCCGAAATTGGCGCCAATTATCATTCTCTGTTTGGCCCTTCATCAGTCAACATCTCACTGATCTTTGTGCTTGTAAATCTCAGTTTAAAGGATGCCAGACACGTAATTTTTGGAGAAAATGTGATTCTAAGGAGGATAGAAGGAGGAGAGGAAAAAGAAGTGACAAAAAATAATCAGGGCTGTACTTAAAATTTTTTGATGAAATTATGTTAAGTTGCCTATTTTCGAGGCATGGGCCTCTTGTTGTCATTCTTGCTAATTGTTGCACTGCTTATTCAGTGTTTCCTCTCCCCTAGCCTTCTAAAGTCCCCCCTTGCAATTCTCCCATGCTTTTGGCATATTTTTGAGAAATTTCATTTCTAAAATTTCCTGGGAGAGTTGCTTGGTTACAGAATGTTTTCTGTTATTTTCCCCATAGTTACGTTTTCACCCATGGGTGTATAACGTTTGTGTTCTGCATCTTCCATCTGATGTTCTGCAGATTCTCCCCTGGGAGTCTCTGTTTTGCATCAGATAGAGTGTAATTGATGACTGATTCCGGGCCAGTTTTTTCAGTGCCTGGAGTCATGTTTTCTGGTGTTTTTACACTGTTTGTTTTCATTGGCAACAGCCTTTTTTGAGGGGGGGCTGTTTGCTTTTGCTGTAGTTTATCTCGCTATAAGATACATTTATATTATCCGAAAGTGTCTCATTAATTATTTAATGTAAATTTAAAATTTTTGACCACACTTTGCCATCGGATCCATCGGGGCTCAACGTTACTTTTCAGCAACTTGGGCTTCGCTGAAAAAATATTTTTTCAAAATTATTTTGTTTTGCAATTGTTTTTTCATTTATTAATGGATCATGTTATTATGTATCTTTGTGTCAGGGGTTTTTGCGAGTAACTAGGACTTATTGTTGTTCTTTCACAATGAAGGGACGTTGTTCAAATTGTAATAGGAAGAAATCTTCCTCTGACTTTCATGATCATTGTATTAATTGTAGTCAGTGTTCTCGCATTAATCCCTGTCCTATATGTGAACATTGGGATGAGAAACATTGGAAACGTGTGTCACGATATGTTGTTTCTGGAGAAAGAGCGATGCCGGCTCTTTCTCCGTAAGGTCACTCTACTCTCTCAGTTTCTATTTCAGAGGAACCAGAACAGGGTGATGTTTCCATGTTATCTTCTTCAAGTGTGCGTCCGTCGTCACAAATGAATTCAGAGCTAGCGGCAAAAGTGCTCATGGAGATTAGACAAATGTCGTCCGCTAGCTCGCCCGGTGTAGCGTCCATTCACCGAATGGTTCGGCAGCCGGGTTCATCGGATGCGGTCCAAGAGGAAATTTTGGGCGATGCAAGCACTATAAACATAATAGATGCACACCCAGTGACGGCGGATAGTAAGCGAGAACGGAGGAAGCCTTTTAGTCCGGTTCCTAGCTCGTCCAGGTCCAGCCGGGCCGCGAGCGAGAGAGGTCTCTCTCTCGTACAACAACATCTGGGACCAGATGTTGTGGTACAAAATGTGTCTTTAGCGGAGCATACGTCCGTCGCTCGGGACGCTCCGTTGTATAAGCAGTCCGCAGAGACTGTTAAGGCTTCCTCTTCTCGTCAGCGCACACGACCGCACCTTGGCTGCGTGACCGCCGATATATTACCAGCTTCGCCGATGAAGGATTCTTCGGCGACCAGGTCACACCATCCGGCAGCCAGGGATTCAAGACCGATGGACTCCGGATGTTCGCATAGGAAAAGTATGCGGGAGCCATCTGATGCGGAGCTGCCCTCGGCGAAGCAGCGAAAGACTGCGCCTCCGCAGGTCTCGACGCCGGACATTCTTGTGCAGATAGCACAGCTTATCGCAGCATCCCAGCAGCCGACAGAAACGGTGTCGGAACGAGAATTATCCGACGGCGCTGGGTCGGTACGCTCCGCCGAAGCATCGGGGGCGGACGACCGGGAACATCATGAGGTCCGACCGGATGGTGAAAGGGATACGGATGACTTGGAGCTATCCCTTTCGGAACAACATAAAGCTGCCGTGGACTTCATCCGGCACTTTCTCCCTCAAGTTGTTCGTCGGGCCAGACTGCTGCGCTTCCGGACAAGAGAATTATAGCGTCATTGGACTCTGAATTTTTTAAGCGGTTCAGGGACATCGCTCCCGAGTTTCTGTCGCAGTCCAATAATGTTGCTAGAACATTTGAATTATTGAACGACGCTATATTTAAACTTGCTTCCAGGACGGGGAAAGCAGGTTTCTTGTCCGCTAATACTCTCAACCTGCCTTTCATTAATGCAAGGAATAAATTCGATACGGCAGGACAGGGTATACCGAGAGTTCCTCTGCGTATGGACGACGAGGCGGAAGACTTAGAGCTATCATTACCGTCGTCAGCTTCTATTCCAACCGCGGTGTTGGAAACAGCTATTGCATCTAACAGAGCCAATTTAGATGTCTTATCTTACGCAGATCACCTTACTAAGGCGTTATCACTGCGCCTTCAAGGGGAAGAGTTTCAGGATATACAATCCTCTTTAAGACTTCTTTCAAGGGCAGTAGCTTATTCCACGTGTAACTCCGCCCTTTCAGTGGCAAATCTGGAGTTGGTTAGACGTGACGCAGCCCTAGCTACATCCACACTAGTGGATTCTAAGGTGAAGAACTCTCTTAGAGTCGCTTCGGTCTCAGGAGAACTTCTCTTTGACGGCAAGCTTTCCGCTATTTATGATAAAATTAAAAAGAAAGCTAATGATTCTCTGTTGTTCAGATCTGCTCCTAAGAAGTCGGATACAGCAGACACGAATAAGACAGGCACTTCTGGGTCTAATGCGCCCAAGAGAGGTTCCTATAGAGGTTCCGGTGCGTCCTCTTGGTCTTATTCGAGAGACCGTCAGGATAGCGACTCTCGTTCGGGACGTCCTTCAGGCCGGGACAATCGGTCGGACGCCCCGAGGTCGACGAGGCGAGGTGCGGGTCGTGGAAGACGTGGTTTCTCCTACCGCAGGCCTCGCAGGTCCAGGAGGTGATGGCTTAAACCTCTATCGCGTTCCGGTTGGCGGAAGGTTGTCGAGCTTTTCACAAGAGTGGGCGTCGATTACGGACAACCCTTGGGTGAGAGGAGTGACTTCGGAAGGTCTAAAGATATCCTTCAAACGAAAGCCTCCATTAACTCGAAGTCCAAAGTGGACTCATCTTCCGTCAAATCCACAGAAAAGAGACGCTCTGTTATCAGAAGTGCAGTCTCTTTTAATGAAGAACGCGGTAGAGGTCGTAGAAAACCAGGAATCTCCGGGATTCTACAGCCATCTGTTTCTGGTTCCGAAACCAGACGGCTCGTTCCGTCCAGTCATAGATTTGAGCTGGATAAACAAGCTGATCGTCGCTCCGAAGTTTTATATGGAGACGATTCGATCGGTCAGAGCGAGTATTCGGGTGAACGATTATGCAACGAGCATAGATCTCAAAGATGCGTACTTTCACGTCATGGTACATCCGACATTCCGAAAGTATCTACGCTTCGCAGTCCTTGGAGTGGTGTATCAATTCCGAGCGATGTGCTTCGGATTGAATCTAGCACCCTGGGCTTTCACTCGGGTAATGAACTCGGTAATGATCTACTTCCGAGCTCATTCGTCTGCGGTAACGTCGGCCTACCTGGACGACATTCTTCAGAGGTACGGCAACGAGTTAACGCTTCAGAACGATGTTCAGAATCTTCTTCTATTGCTCCGACGTCTCGGTTTTATAGTAAATGAGGAGAAGTCGGATCTGGTGCCGTCCAAGTCATTCACTCATCTGGGAATGAGCTTCGAGACGCACAACAATCTCGTTCGTCTGCCGTTAACCAGAGTGAAATTAGTCAGTTGTTACGCTCGCTATTGTCTGCACGCAAAGTCACGGCGAGAGAATTTATGAGACTGATAGGTCTGTGCGGAGCCGCCGCGGATCTCATTCCGATGGGGCGGTTACGCACACGTCCTCTTCAAATTTTCCTGACTCAGAATTGGAGTGTGAAAATTCATTCGCTCGATGTAGACGTTCTCTTGTCAGATCAAGTGAAACAAGAGATTCAGACTTGGGCAAACATTCAGTGGTTAACTCAAGGAGTTCCGCTGCAATTGCCGGATCCGAGTTTTACCGTTATGACGGATGCCAGTCAAACAGGTTGGGGTGCATCATTAATCCCAACGGATTCGAGATGCCAGGGTCTTTGGGATCCGCAATTCCTGTGCAAGCACATAAACATCAAGGAAATGATGTCAATTTGGCTTGTGTTACGTCACTGGATGGACATTATTCACGATGCTCATGTCCAAATCCTATCCGACAATACGACAGTAGTGGCGTATATACGGAATCAGGGAGGCACTCATTCAGTTCCGTTGTTCAATCTAACGGAAAGAATCCTTCTGTTTGCGTTAGAACATCACGTTCTTCTTTCGGTCCGTCACATACCGGGTCGTCTGAATGTGCTAGCAGACTCCCTTTCACGAAAGGGTCGTTTGTTGCCGTCGGAGTGGACTCTCAACAAACAAGTATTCAATCAGATTTGCTACCAATGGGAACGGCCAATGATAGACTTATTTGCGACACATCTCAACAATCAGTTGCATACGTATGTGTCTCCGTGTCCGGATCCAAGAGCATTTGCAGTAGACGCTCTGTCGATCCCTTGGGACGGAATGATAGGATATGCGTATCCTCCAGCGCCGTTAATTCAACAAGTATTGCTAAAGATAAAACAATCTCAATGCAAGATTCTATTGGTAGCATCTCTGTCGCCACAGAGACCGTGGATAAATCTACTCAGGTGTCTGTTGTGGGACCTACCGCGGAAGCTTCCTCCACGGGAGGATCTTCTTTCGCAGGGGAAATCGCGCCAACTCCATCACGACCCGCAAGGTCTCAACCTTCACGTTTTTCCGTTGTGCGGTCCTTCTTGCATGGCAAGCACTTTACAGGACGAGCAGTGGACGCGATTTCTAACTGTAGGAGGACCTCCTCTTTGCTAAACTATGCGGCTAAGTGGAAGGTTTTTCGTCGTTGGTGTAGGGATCATTCTGTAGATATATTTGATCCCTCTATACCAGACATTGCAAACTTTCTAGTATACTTGTTTGACGAAATCAAACTGCAGCCTGTTACTATAAAGGATTATAGATCTATGTTATCTGATACCTATGCACATCATGATAGTTTACAAATTGGATCTAATGTCTCTTTATCGAAGTTGGTTAGAAACTTTTCGATAAATAGACCTAGAACTCTTAGATTAATTCCTAAGTGGAATTTAGCTTGGGTTCTCCTTAAATTGAAGGAAAAGCCATTTGAACCTCTTGGGACAGTAGATTTCAAATTCTTATCTTATAAGACAGCTTTTCTCTTAGCTTTCTCTTCTGCCAGAAGAGTCAGTGAGCTTCATGCACTATCGGTGGATGATTCTCATTATCGTAGTGTTGGGAACACTATCACCTTCACTACTAATGTGGGTTTTTTAGCTAAGAATCAGGCTCCTAATAAATATCCGGAACCTATTGTTATTAAGGCTCTTCCGTCTTCAGACGGGCGTAGGCCTTTACTCTGTGCTGTTAGAGCACTACGTATCTATAAACAGAGATCTCAGTTTATCAGAAAGGGACGGAAACGTTTCTTTCTGTCTTTGATGCCTAATAGAAAGGACATTTCAGTCCATTCTATTGCTAGATGGATTCAGTTAACTATCCGTACTGCTTATGAAGATTTATCTTCTTCTCAGCAGTCTGTGCTTAAGATTTCTGCTCATGAAGTAAGAGCTCTTTCTACTTCCTGGGCTTATGCTAATAGTGTTGCTATTACAGATTTAATGAAGGCTGCTTATTGGTCTCAGCCATCCACATTTACGAATTTTTATCTCAGAAATATTGAGTCCATTTCTGGAGACCTGCATTGTTTAGGTCCGTTATCTGTTGCTCAGAATGTCGTCCACTAAACAGTTGCAACTATAGTAATGCAGGCTTTCTGTTCCGGCAGTGACTCCGTCCGGCTGCCCTCTTCGCTCTGGGCTATTTGACCAAGGGGAAGGGGGGTGGGGGGGTGTTCCCTTAGGTCACCTGCTTTATAGTGAAAAGCAAGGGAATGCCTCCTCCAAGTCAGTATTTCTGAGTCGCTTCCGGGATGGTTTTAAAGTGTAATATTAATGTTTAAATTCATTCATGTCTTATTTTTAAAGTGTAGCTCGGTGTGAAGCATTTGTATATGTCAAGTGTCAAACGGGCTTTAATATACAATACTCGGACACTTTTAAATGACTATAAAGAGTCTCAATTCTCTGGACTACTTTATTTATTGGCTTGCTTTAAAAATAATTAATATAAGGGTTATACTGGATGTTAATAGAGAACATGAATGTTATTGTGCTCAATTATTAAGGGTAGTGTATCTTTCTAATTTAATATTAAATAAGAAAGATACATGTAAAGCCTAATACTCCTTTTCTCCTTAAGGGGTTACCTCTTTACTATATAGTTGAGCTTATTGGATTTTCCTCTATGTCCTAGGCCCTCCAGCCTGTTTACTATTCAGCTTAGTCTGGGTCATTGGTACAGTATAAAAATGTCAAAAAATTTATAGTAATTTTTATACTTACCAATGACCCAGACGGGGATGGCCCTCCCTGGAGTTGGGAACTCTTGCCTCCCCGCTGAGTACATAGCGCTGACCAGCACTGCCAGTAAGAATGATAATTGGCGCCAATTTCGGGACGACTGCGTCACTGCGCATGCGCAGTAGAGGCGTAGTATGGAGGTCCTTTAGGACATGATTTCTTTTTGTTTTAGATGCAAATTTTGGGGATTGGGGGGCAAAATTTGTGTTTGGCCCTGGTTTTGTTAGAGTTAGCACCAGCTAAGTCTGGGTCATTGGTAAGTATAAAAAATATATAAATTACTATAAATTTTTTAACTTTCCGTATTTGTATCATTAAACTGATTAGCATTTTATTTCGTGGCTTTATATTATTATTTCATAATTGACAAAAGGTCGTAATTGCATCCCCCTTTTCCTTTTTATGCACTTGGAGGCGTTTTCCCAAATCAGTGTGACACCAAAGAAACCGCGTGCCTTGGGGTCATCTTGGGCATGCAGTGTATAGCACGCCTGGATTTTTTTTAAAAATGAAGTTCTCATATTTGGGCTATCTATTGGAGCTCAAATTTAACGTTGTGCAATATGAGAAAATTTCTTTAAAAATCTTCTTCTTCAGATCCACCAGTCAGAATCCTTTCATATTTGGTATACAAAATCTCGGGGGAGATCAGATTCAAGTTTGTTCAAATTGAGTCCCTGGGTTTAACTATTCTAATCAAAGTTTCCCCAGTTGAAGCGAGCTAGTCAGGGGTCAAAGGTTATTAACACCTTGATGTTTCTCATGCAACAAACCACTAACAACAGCGCTAGCTCTTGTTTAATATTACCTGCATGTTTTGGACTGTCCAGGGGTAATTGCTATTTGTTTTGATCGCTTCAACCAATCGAAAGAAACGTTCAATACTATTAAAGGGGCAATGTTATTTATTACTGCTATCTGCGTGTTCATATTTGGGTACTCTGGACTTCGTCCAAATTTTCATCCTTTGACATTGGTGGTGTATGGTTGGTTGTTTTACTAGTTGGAAAGCCCCTAAACAATTAAATATGATAAAACATTGTATATTGTCATTGAAATGTGATTGATGATGTTGTCTTATGTATTATGTATATATTATTACAGGTAGAGGTACAGCTACATATGATGGAACTGCTATAGCATGTTCAGTTGTGAATGAACTTTCACAGAATATACAGTGTCGAACATTATTTTCTACACATTACCATTCATTGGTAGAAGAGTTCTCCCATGATCCAAATATACGTCTTGGACATATGGTGAGTTTTTGTCATTACGTTTACAGTCTCTTTGAGCTTGAAGATTGAAGCACCACCCAAGCCCTTTAAACCTTTAGCTCAACCAACTAGAAAATATAAATTAAAATCTTTCCTGTTGAGCCCAAACGGTAGCAATGTCCGCAGGTGGTAGATCCAGTTGATTTCAGTTTCTTTTCTATGTCCCGTAGTTGTATCTGAGTCGGGGTCTGACTGCAAGATTTGTATGATTCGGAAGTTCAGATCGTTAGTTATGATCTGATTGGGAAAAATGCAATGCTATTATTTTGTCTCTGTTGTGTCGAATATCTGACATGTGTTCTGTTAATCTGGTGCAGAAATTCCGTTTTATTTCCCTCACGTATTGTTTTAACATCGGTTGCACGTGAGCAGATAAATACAGTTTCTGCTGGCACATGAATATCTTCTGGGGTCAATCAACTAGAAGACTACAATAGCATAAAAATTCTTCGAGCAACTGGTTCTCTTTTCATTTGTGGTCTCAAATACTTAGCTTATGGCCCCCTCCTTTGAATTAGTGTAATGAGCCCATTACAGTGGGAATTATAAGCTATGTTTTGGAGGTAAAAATCTAAAGAATAAACAAAATATTGCTGTTGATTTTTGTCAACAGCACTTTCCAGATTTGGCAGTTACATTGGGTAAAGGACCCATTTCCCCAAGCCTGGAAATAAGCAATCTGTCATTTGCAGAATGAGGCCCCAGAGGGGGAATTTGCTGATGTTCTCCCATACAGTGGGTAAGAATCCCCTGATTTATTCTCTGGGTACCTCTTTCTGTTTAGGCCTGAGGGGGGCAGGAAATATGATCCAAAATTTTTCTCAAGAACCAGTGGGTACAATGACTTGATATGAAGCTTCCTTTTGAGATGTAGAATCATGTTTATTCAAACGAAGTTCGTGGAGCATTATTTGCCGTTGTGCAAGATTTTTGACCTCACGGCACCCCAAGAGCTTCAAATTCCCATACTTCCCAAACTGCAAGGAACAGAGAACTGTTATTTGGTATGAAGTATGAAGCATCCTTTGGAGCAGTAGAATGGAATGGTAAAAAAAATATTGGCATTGGTTGTGTCAGAGTGTTCTGCAGGGGAGGGGGGTGGTCGAAAAGACAGCATATTAATTTTGCAAAAATTAAAAAACTTTTCTTCCCAAGAATCACTGATCAGAACCTTTCGATATTTGGTATACAGCATCCATAGAAGGGTCAGATACAAGTTTGTTAAAATTAAACCCCTTGGTTCATTTTTGGGCTCAATACGGGAACCCAAATTTTAACTTAGGGCAATAGGGGGAATATTCTTTTAAAAATCTTCAGAACCATCATTCAGAATCTTTTAATATTTAGTATGCGCCATTTTTACGAGGGTCAGCTTCAAGTTTGTTCAAATCAAGTCTCTCTGTTAATATTTGGGCTTCCTGTGGGGGCCCGAATTTTTACTTAGAGCAGTATGGGGAATAATCTTTAAAAATCTCTTTCTTCAGACCCACCTTCAGAATCTAATGATATTTGGTGTACAGCATCATCAGGGATGGTAGATCTTATTTCGGTCAAACCAAGTCCCTGGGTTAATATTTGGGCTCCCTGTTGGAGCCTGTTTTTACCTTGGTCCGGTATGAGGAATAATCTTTAAAACTCTTCTCCAAAACCACTGGTCAAAACCTTTTGATATATGGTATACAGAATCCTTGCACTGTTCAGTATCAAGTTTGTTCAAACCAAGTCAGTCGGTTAATAATTGGGCTCTCTATGGGAGCCCAAATTTTAAATGAATGATATATGGGGAATAATCTATAAAAATCTTCTTCTTCAGATCCACTGTTCAGAATCTATTGATATTGGGTATACTGCATCCTTACGGAGGTCAGATTCAAGTTTGTTCAAAGCAAATCCATCAGTTAATAGTTTGGCTTAGTTTAGGGACCCAAATTTCAACTCAGTGCAATATGAGGAATAATCTTTAAAAATCTTCCTCAGTTCCACCAGTCAGATTCTTTTGATATGTGATATACAGCATTCTTAGGGAGGTCATATCTACATTTTTTGAACTGAAGTCTCTGGGTTAATATATGGCCTCCCTATATGAGCCTGAATTTTAACTTTGTCCAATATGATGAATAATCTTTAAAACGCTTCCTCTTCAGAACCACTAGTCACAATCTTTTGATATATGGTATACTGATTCAAGTTTCTTCAAATCAAATCTGTTGGTTAATATTGGCTCTCTATGGCAGTGTGAATTTTAACATAGTGCAATATGGGGATTAATCTTTATATATCTTCTTCAGATTCACCAGTTTTAACATAGTGCAATATGGGGATTAATCTTTATATATTTTCTTCTTCTTCGGATTCACCAGTCAGAATTTTTTTGATATATGGTAAACAGTATCCTTATGGAGGGCAGATTCAAGTTTGTTATTCCCCTACGGGAACCGTAAGGGGACTATAGGATTGCACTCCGTCCGTCTGTCTGTCTGTCTGTCTGTCTGTCTGTCCGTCCATCTGTCTGTCCGTCTGTCTGTCTGTTTTTTATGTTACCACCTCTCCCTCCAACATGCTTTAAGCTACACCTTTCATATTTGGTACATGGATAAATGGTTCTGAGGGGATGATGCACGCTCAAAATTTTTTTTTTTTCATAATCCAAGATGGCGAAATGGCGGCCATTTTTATTGTGTTTTTTAAGCTTTTTTTTCTCTATTTTCATGTTACCACCCCTCCCACCAACATGGTTCAAGCTACTCTTTGCATATTTGGCACATGGATAGAGGGTTGGGAGGGGATGATGCACATTCAATATTTTTTTTTCAAAATCCAAGATGGCGGCATGGCAGCATGGCGGCCATTTTTGTTGTGTTTTTTTTAAGCTTTTTTCTCTATTTTATGTTACCACCCCTCACTCCAACATGGTTCAAGCTACACTTTTTATATCTGGCACATGGATAGAGGGTTGTAATGGGATGTTGCACGTTCAATATTTTTTTTCCAAAATTCAAGATGGCGCCATGACAACCATTTCTGTTGTGTTTTTTAAGCCTTTTTCTCTATTTTATGTTATCACTGCTCCCTCCAACATGGTTCAAGCTGCACTTTTCATATATGGTACATGGATAAAGGGGTTGTGAGGGGATTATGCACGCTCAATATTTTTTTTCAAAATCTAATGTCTGTCTGTCTGTCTGTCTGTCTGTCTGTCTGTCTGTCTGTCCGTCTGTCCGTCTGTCTGTTTTTATGTTACCACCTCTCCCTCTAATATGCTTCAAGCTACACCTTTCATATTTTGTACATGGATAAATGGTTCTGAGGGGATGATGCACAGTCAATATTTAATTTTCAAAATCCAAGATGGCAGAATGGCGGCCATTTTTGTTGTGTTTTTTAAGCTTTTTTCTCTATTTTATGTTACCAACCCTCCCTCCAACATGATTCAAGCTACGCCTTTCATATATGGTACATTGATAAAGGGTTGTGAGGGGATTATGCACGCTCAATATTTTTTTTTCAAAATCCAAGACGCTTATATACTCTAGTGTCTTCTGTGACAAAAACACCTTATGTCACAAAAGCACTGTAGGGGACTAATACCACCCCGGTGGTCAAACACTTGTTCAAATCATTTCCTTTGAACAATATTTAGGCCACCAACTGGAACCTGAATTTTTAATTTCTGCAATATGAGGAATATTC
This sequence comes from Pictodentalium vernedei, assembly GCA_031216915.1. NCBI lineage: Eukaryota > Metazoa > Mollusca > Scaphopoda > Dentaliida > Dentaliidae > Pictodentalium > Pictodentalium vernedei. Next base: position 184,630,227 of record CM062291.1, read on the forward strand.
TTTACAAATTTTCTTTTCACAAACCCCCAATCAGAATCTTTTGATATATCGTATACACCTTTCTTAGGGTAGTTAGATTCATATTTTGAAATATCAAGTCCCTGGGTCAATATTTGGGCTCCCTATTGGAGCCCAAATTTTAACTTAGTCCAAATATGAGGAATAATCTTTAAAAATCTTCTCCAGAACCACTAGTCAGAATCTTTTGATATATGGTATACAGCACCCTTATGGGGGTCCGATTCAAGTTTGTTCAAATTAGGTCCTCTGATTACTATTTGGCCTCCCTATTGGAGCCCAAAGTTTTATTTTGGGCAATATGTGGAATATTCTTTAAAAATCTTATTTTCAAAAACCCCCAGTTAGAATCTTTTGATACATGGTTTGCACCACTCTTAGGGGAGTCAGATTCAAGTTTGTAAAAATCAAGTCCCTGGATTAATATTTAATATTAATGTTGGCGTCCAAATTTTAACTTTGTCCAATATGAGGAATAATCTTTAAAAATTTAGAATTTGAGAATCTTTTGATATTTGGTATACAGCATCCTTAGAGGGTTCAAATAAAGTCCCTGGGTTCATTTTTAGCTCAACTTTGGCAAAGCCAAATTTGAGGTATTGTCATGGTCTGTCGCACCGTCAGCACGGCTCGGGCTTGAGGCCGTATTTATGAACCGATCTTTACGAAACTTCTTGGGTACCTTTGTTATCACCGTGGGACGAGAACGAGTGTTTTAGGTGCAATCAGTTTTTTGTACAGGACTTCTATATGAAAGATCTGATATGGATAAATTTTTGTACGAATATTTAGTAGCATGGAATACATCACATATATTACGTTTTCTTTTCTCGTGCATATATTATGTGAATTGCTCTTTTTCTCTTATTCATTATTGTTGACTTGGTTACAACAAATACTGATTCCTGTCATATTCATTATTGTTGACCTGGTCACAGCAAATACTAATTCCTGTCATATTCAAAGTTGAGCTACAGTGTCATTGACACTTTCATTGTGTTCCCAATGTGTGTGTGGGGGGGGGGGGGGGGGGGGTGCAAATTTTAACATATTGCTAAATTTCTAATATTCTCAAAATCATCTTCCCCTGAACCACCATTCAGGAACCCTAATTTTCATTGCAGAAGAGGATTATTCTTTGAAATCTTGAGAACCACCATTCAGAATGTTTTGATACTTGGAATACAACACCCAAGCCAGGCTCAAATTCAAGTTTGTTCAAATTAGGTCCCTAGGAGGGCCCAAATTTCAACTTGGTGTAGTATGATGAATAATCTTTAAAAAAAAAAACCCTGCTTCTTCAGATCCACCATTCAGAATCTATTGATACTTCTATACAGCAACCTGGGGGTGGAGGGGAAGGGCTCAGACTCAAGTTTGTTCAAGTTAAGTCCCGAGGTTAGTATTTGGACTCCCTAGTTTTGCATTACTGGAAATCTGGGCATTATTTCTTATCAGCCAACTCACAATTCTTTACAACAGGCTTGCACTACAGTGGAAGTCCCTAACTCAGAAGCCATTTGGGAAAGAAAATGTTGTGCCAAAGCACCAAGCAGAAATAAGCTGAGTGCGACTGGTGCACACCTAGTAGGGGACACTTTTCTCTGTACCAATCCACGGCTTATGGTACCAGTGTACAGACTTATAACCAACATGTCATTCTTTTTTCTTCTGCCATCTTGTAAAGATATGTTTCGTGTTGCTCTCATCAGTGATACCTATTGACTCGATATTGACGATGTCCCTGTTCTCAGTTGTGGACTCATAGCTGTTGCTTCACCATCCAGACATACAGGGCTGTGGTTTTTGTATATTCTCTCGATTATTCACCGTATTTTTTGTAATATATTATTTTTTTCTCTGTACCAATTTAGCGCCAGATTTTCGCATACCATGCTGTTCAGTCTCTTATTCATCAATGCTTACCCCTTGGATACTGCTTTTATTGGAGCTATGTGTCAGTGGGGGCCTGTTGTGGTAGCATTTCTCCCCTCTGTTGAGGGTCGAATTTCTGCCAGTTTTTCCCCTTGTGGCTGTTGGGGTACTTTTTTGTTCATGTCGGTCCTTCCTGCCACCTTCCTCTGGTAGCTGGGGGTGTCCTGATTTATTTTTTCTTTGGGTTCACCTTCCCATCTACATTGCTCTCACCGGATATGCCTAGGACGGTTCCTTGCGGTGAATGTTTGTTACCCAAGCATGTTGAAGACTCCCATGCTTCATGCTCCACTTGCAATGGGTGTTCTGCTGAAAGACCCTGTGGGCTGTGTGGTTCTTGGTCTTCCACCTTTTGGGCTTTAGTCAATCGTGTTATACTTGCATGTGGCCCTTCCTCCTGCACCTGCAGAAAAGGGGAACGCAGTCATCCAGGACCTCCCAAAGCAGCCCGTCTGGAGAGGGTTCTACCCCCTCCATGGGGGATTTGCAGTCTTTTCTGGTGGTGGATACCGAAGTAGCTGCTGACATTTCTGGTGAAGAGATGCCTGGTTCTGGGATTGTTGTCCCCCTCCAGTAGACATCTGAGGCTGTCACTAGGGTTGTGACTCCTCCTTTGGAGCTGAGCTCGGTTGCTCTCTGCTTTTCTGCCATTGTCAACAGCCATCGATGTATCCACTCCTGCTGCTCCATCGATGACGTCTTCGGTGTCTGTTTCAGCCAGCCTCGGCTTATCCCTGCAGGAGTTTCTGCTCCTTTGGACGTGGGATATCGGGCTCAACCTTCAATGACTATAGGCGAAATCGGAAGGGGTTGCCAACCGGCCCTTCTGCTTTGGTCTTTGATTTGGATTCAGATGTCCATGACGGGTCCACCATGGACTCGGTTGTGCTTATGTGCACGCATTCTGGCTGTTCGGCCAATTTAGCAAGACCAGTGCAATCTGTGCAGCCAGGACCATCTGTCCCTCAGAAGTCTCTCCCGAGTTCCCGCACTCCAGATCCTTGGGGTAATTCATACCCCTATCGGCATCTGCCTTCGGATGCTTCGTCTGCAACCCGTCATTCCGCGTTTGGTGTTTTTGAGGATCGTGAACCTTCGCTGGTTAAAAGAGCCAGAAGTGAACCACTTTACCTGCTCCTTCCCATGTTGGGCCGTCAGATTCAGGGCATGAGCTTAGGGAGGCCCTCTCCTTGCTCACGCAGGAGGTTCTTTACAAGAGCCATCCCATCACCTCCAGTGAGGCTACTGGTGGTTTCCAAGTGTCCTCGGTGGCTCTGCCTCCTGGGATTGGAAGCAGGCTGCTTTCCGATCTCGTTTGTGTTCTTACACCATAGGAGGATTTAGCTGGTATGTCTGAGATGGGCTATGTGTCTTCCAACTCAAGATCTAGGTCTGACACACTGGAGCTTAAACCATCAGACCAGGTGGAGATTTCAGCCAGGCCGTGATTGTCGGTTGTGCGCCTACAGGCTGGGGAGCAACCAGCTTCTGGGCACCTTCGACCGTACCAGTTGGTGCAAGTGGTCGAGGCTTTTGCAGCCTTAGACTCTAGGCTGAGTTTCAAGGCTTTGAAGATGTTCTTCACTAGGGCTGATACCTTCTTACCCCCGGGTGTTATTCTTACTTGTACATCTGTCTGCCAGCCTTTGACGATCAAGTCTCTTCTTCCCTCGGGCTTTCCAAGTCCCAAGTATGCCATTCCAATGGCAACTTTGGAGTCCCTGTTGGGCTTATCCAGAGAGACCCCAGGCATGCTATCTCTCTTGGATCATGTCATCTCTACCTTAGCAGATCGTCTGCCTCCAGATAAGTTTGACAACATACATGTTTCTTTGCGTGTGCTTTCCAAGGTGCTCATGCACCTAACACGCATGCCTGTAACATGGCTAATCTGGAATTAGTGCACTGGGATGCTGTGCTTGACACTAGCAGTTCCCTTCCTGAAGTGCAGCGTGCTTCTCTTTAATCCACTTCTTTGGTGGGTCAACGTCTGTTCCTTGATACCTTGGGGATGATCGGGGATGACGTTCTGCATCATTCCAAGGATCAGCTATTGCTTTGCCAGCTTGGTCCACCTTCTGTTGGATGTCATGGCCGTTCCAAGCCTAACAATCGTCTTTCTGCTTCATCTGTTGCGAAGCCAAGGACTGATCCTCCTGCCTCTGCTACTTCCTCTTACTCATGCGGTAAAGGTGTTAAGACGTTCGGTCCAGTCTGCGGATATCCTTTCTGAGGTACTCCTCTCTGTCACGGGTGACGCTTCCAACCCCAGTTCCTTCAGACGTTTCACCTCAGGAACTTTTGATCACAGAGATAGACAATCTCCTGTCAAAGGGGGCTATCAAGGTCGCCAAGAACATTCATTCAGTGGGTTTTGATACCCCCACTTTCGAAGAAAATGGGAGTATACTGGATTACATGCATCTGTCTGTCTGTCCGTCCATCCGTCCATCCGTCTGTGCATCCATGTGTGAGTCCGTCCGAGACTATTCATAACATAAGTAAATTATTATTTTTAGCTCACCTGAGCGAAGCTCAAGGGGAGCTTTACTAATCACTTTCTGTCCGTCGTTGTCCGTCCGGCGTTAACTTTACATTATCGACTTCTCCTCCTAAACCACTAGCCCAATTTTATTCAAATGTTGGCTAAATGTTTATTACCTAATGCCAATTCAGATTTGTTCAAATGAAGTTGCCCCTCCTCCTGGGTGGTGCCACGCCCCCAAGGGGCACCAAAATCTTTGTAAATCTTCTTCTCATGAACCAGCAGTAGCAGAGACTTGATATATGGTGTGCAGCTTCCTTTTGAGGTGTAGACTCAGATTTGTTCAAGAGAAGTTTGTGGGGCTATACTTGGCGTCGTTATGGGAGGGGCAAAATTTTTTGCCCCGCCCAAAATTTCTATTTTCCAAACCGAGAGGCTAATTTGAACCAAATTTTATGTGAGGGCTTATTGGGTCATGAGTACTTGATTTATGCAAAAAACAATTTCCCGCAGCCCCGTGGGAACCGCAGGAGCTAAAAATAGAAAAAATTTAAAACGCCCATATCTCCAAAACTGCATGCCATTGAGAATTTTTATTTGGTGTGCAGCTTCCTTAGGACCAACAGAAAGGATTGGTAAAAAAAAATTGCCATCGGTTTTATCATAGGGTACAGTTTCGGGACTTTGAAAAAGTGCTGAGTCAGCACTTTTTAACACTAGGCAATGGGAAAAACATTAAAAAATCTTCTTCTCCCAGATCCAGCAGGCAGAATCTTTTGATATTTGGTATGCAACATTGTAGGGTGGATCTGATTCAAGTTTGTTCAAATCGACCCCCTGGGTTCATATTTGGGCTCAGTATAGGAGCCCGATTTTGAACTTAGTGCATTTCAGGCAAATTTCTTAAAAATCTTCTTCTCCAGATCCAGCAGGCAGAATCTTTTGATATTTGGTATGCAACATTGTGGGGTGGATCTGATTCAAGTTTGTTCAAATCGGCCCCCTGGGTTTATATTTGGGCTCAGTATAGGAGCCCAAATTTGAACCTACTGCATTTCAGGCAAATTTCTTTGAAAATCTTCTTCTCCAGATCCAGCAGGCAGAATCTTTTGATATTTGGCATGCAACATTGTAGGGTGGATCTGATTCAAGTTTGTTCAAATCGGCTCCCTAGATTCATATTTGGGCTCACTATAGGAGCTCGAATTCGAACTTAGTGCATTTCAGGCAAATTTCTTCAAAAATCTTCTTCTCCAGATCCAGCAGGCAGAATCTTTTGATATTTGGTATGCAACGTTGCGGGGTAGATCTGATTCAAGTTTGTTCAAATTGGCCCCCTGGATTCATATTTGGGCTTACTATAGAAGCCCGAATTCGAACTTAGTGCATTTCAGGCAAATTTCTTAAAAAATCTTCTTCTCCAGATCCAGCAGGCAGAATCTTTTCATATTTGGTAAGCAACATTGTGGGGTGGATCTGATTCAAGTTTGTTCAAATTGGCTCCCTGGGTTAATATTTGGGCTCAGTATAGGAGCCCGATTTCGAACTTAGTGCATTTCAGGCAAATTTCTTAAAAAATCTTCTTCTCCAGATCCAGCAGGCAGAATCTTTTGATATTTGGTATGCAACATTGTAGGGTGGATCTGATTCAAGTTTGTTCAAATCGGCCCCCTGGGTTCATATTTGGGCTCAGTATAGGAGCCCGATTTCGAACTTAGTGCATTTAGGCAAATTTCTTAAAAAATCTTCTTCTCCAGATCCAGCAGGCAGAATCTTTTGATATTTGGTATGCAACATTGTGGGGTGGATCTGATTCAAGTTTGTTCAAATCGGCTTCCTAGATTCATATTTGGGCTCACTATAGAAGCTCGAATTTGAACTTAGTGCATTTCAGGCAAATTTCTTTAAAAATCTTCTTCTCCAGATCCAGCAGGCAGAATCTTTTCATATTTGGTAAGCAACATTGTGGGGTGGATCTGATTCAAGTTTGTTCAAATCGGCCCCCTGGGTTTATATTTGGACTCAGTATAGGAGCCCAAATTTGAACTTAGTGCATTTCAAGCAAATTTATTAAAAAATCATCTTCTCCAGATCCAGCAGGCAGAATCTTTTGATATTTGGTATGCAACATTGTGGGATGGATCTGATTCAAGTTTGTTCAAATTGGCTTCCTAGATTCGTATTTGGGCTCACTATAGAAGCTCGAATTCGAACTTAGTGCATTTCAGGCAAATTTCTTAAAAAATTTTCTTCTCCAGATCCAGCAGGCAGAATCTTTTGATATTTGGTATGCAACATTGTGGGATGGATCTGATGCAAATTTGTTCAAATTGGCTCCCTAGATTCATATTTGGGCTTACTATAGAAGCTCGAATTCGAACTTAGTGCATTTCAGGCAAATTTCTTAAAAAATCATCTTCTCCAGATCCAGCAGGCAGAATCTTTTGATATTTGGTATGCAACATTGCGGGGTGGATCTGATTCAAGTTTGTTCAAATTGGCCCCCTGGATTCGTATTTGGGCTCACTATAGAAGCTCGAATTCAAACTTAGTGCATTTCGGGCAAATTTCTTCAAAAATCTTCTTCTCCAGATCCAGCAGGCAGAATCTTTTGATATTTGGTATGCAACATTGTGGGGTGGATCTGATTCAAGTTTGTTCAAATCGGCTTCCTAGTTTCATATTTGGGCTCACTATAGAAGCTCGAATTTGAACTTAGTGCATTTCAGGCAAATTTCTTAAAAAATCTTCTTCTCCAGATCTAGCTTCAAAATCTTTTCATATTTGGTAAGCAACATTGTGGGGTGGATCTGATTCAAGTTTGTTCAAATCGGCCCCCTGGGTTTATATTTGGGCTCCGTATAGGAGCCCAAATTTGAACTTAGTGCATTTCAGGCATATTTCTTAAAAAATCTTCTTTCTCCAGATCCAGCAGGCAGAATCTTTTGATATTTGGTATGCAACATTGTGGGGTGGATCTGATTCAAGTTAGTTCAAATCGGCCCCCTGGGTTTATATTTGGGCTCAGTATAGGAGCCCAAATTTGAACTTCGTGCATTTCAGGCAAATTTCTTTGAAAATCTTCTTCTCAAGATCCAGCAGGCAGAATCTTCTGATATTGGGTATGCACCATGCTTAGAGGGGTGAGATTCAAGTTTGTTCAAGCCAAGTCCCTGGGTTCATATTTGGGCTCACTGTGGTAGCCCGAATTATAACTTAGTTCAAAATGAGGAATTTTCTTTAAAAATCTTCTTCAGATCCAGCAGTCGGAATGTTTTGATATTTGGTATGCAGCATCCTTAGGGGGTGAGATTCAAGTTTGTTCAAGCCATGTCCCTAGGTCCATATTTGGACTCACTGTGGGAGCTCGAATTGTAACTTAGTTCAAAATGAGGACTTTTCTTTAAAAATCTTCTTCTTCAGCCATGTCCCTAGGTCCATATTAGGACTCACTGTGGGAGCTCGAATTGTAACATAGTTCAAAATGAGGACTTTTCTTTAAAAATCTTCTTCTTCAGATCCAGCAGTCGGAATGTTTTGATATTTGGTGTGCAGCATCCTTAGGGGGGTGAGATTCAAGTTTGTTAAAGCCAAGTCCCTGGGTTCATATATGGGCTCCCTGTGGGAGCCTGAATTATAACTTAGTTCAATATGAGGAATATTCTTTAAAAATCTTTTTTTTTTACATCTACTGGTCAGAATCTTTGGATATTTGGTATAAGCTTTTCTTAGGAGGAGCAGATGCAACTTGTTGAAATCAATTCTCTGGGTTGATATAAATTTAGGCTACCATGTCAGGTGAGCGCCCTCAGGCCCCTTGGGGCCTCTTGTTTATAATATTTGTTGGTCATAGGTATGCTCACACTAGTTATTTTTTTTTAGCCTGACTGTTTACAGTGAGGGCTATAGTAATGCAGGGCTCGATTTAACTGGATTAGCATAGCACTTTGCTCTCCAATTTCTGAATTTTGCTATTCAAGATTTATTAGTTTCAAGTGCTTTTGGATCAACTGCTAATCAATTTTCCAGGGTGAATAGTAAATTGCTATTCAAAATTTTCAGATTAAATCAAGCCCTGTAGTAATGACTTTTGTCCGTCCATCCGTCCGTCTGTCCGTCTGTTAACTTTTAGAGTTTTGGTTAAAGTTTGTGGTTAAAGTTTTTTATTCAACCTTCAGGTACAGGCTATACCCAGTAGTTCTTGTCTGATCATCACAGAATTTCATATGCAGGTTTTAGGTCATGTCTACATGAGAACGTCCCCTTTTGGCCATGATCGGTCAACCGGTATGGCTGCCCGAGCCCAAAACCCGGAACCATTAGCACAGTCTACAGGTCGTATTTATGAAGGGATTTCATTACAACTTCATAGAATGCCTCTGTATAATGCCTAGATGACAACATCTCCAATTGGGCATGATCTGTCAACCGTGATGGCTGCCCAAGCCCGAAACCCAAAAACTTTTAGCGCAGTCTGCAGGTCATGTTTAATACAGATGGATTTCATTGTAACTTGATATCATGACTCCGTATGATGTCTACATGAGAATTTCCCCATTTGGGCGTGATCTATCAACCGTGACGACTGCCCGAGCCCAAAACCCGAAAACCTTTAGCACAGTCTACAGGTCATATTTATGGAGGGATTTCATTGTAACTTGATAGGTTGACTTCATATAATTTCTACATCAGAAAATCCCCTTTTGGACGTGATTGGGCAACTGTGATGGCTACAGGTGCCCAAAGCCCGAAAACCTTCAGCACAGTCTACAGGTCATATTTATGAAGGGATTTCATTGTAACTTTGTAGGATCAATCCACATGATGCCCAGATGAGAATGTCCCCTTTTGGTTGCGATTATTCAACCATGATGGCTGCCCGAGCCCGAAGCCCGAAAACCTTTAGCACAGTCTACACGTCATATTTATGAAGGGATTTCATTGTAATTTGATAGGTTGACTTCATATAATGTCTAGATGAGAACATCCCCTTTTGGGCAACTGTGACGACAACAGGGGCCCAAAGCCCGAAAACCTTGAGCACAGTCTATAGGTCATATTTATGGAGGGATTTCATTGCAACTTGATATGTTGACTTCATATAATGTCTAGATGAGAACGTCCCCTTTTGGGCAACTGTGATGGCAACAGAGGCCCGAAGCCCAAAAACCTTTAGCACAGTCTACACATCATATTTATGAAGGGATTTCATTGTAATTTGATAGGTTGACTTCATATAATGTCTAGATGAGAACGTCCCCTTTTGGGCAACTGTGATGGCAACAGAGGCCCGCGAAGCCCGAAAACATTTAGAATTTAAATAAAAATTATAAAGGGATTTCATTGTAGCTTGGTAGGATGACTCCAAGTTTGTAGTTAATAACCCAAACAAACACCACCACCCCCTACCACCCCATCCCCCACCCCCCCCCCCCACCCCCAATTAGGCTTTTTTTCCCTTTTTTCTCCAATATGCATTTTGAACTATTTACAGTCACTACATGTGGAACCTTTTTTTAAACTTACGTAACCCCCCCCCCCCCCCCCCCCCATCTCCCCCCTCCACCCACCCACCACACCCCACCCCAGGGGGCCAATTAGGCACTTTTTTTTTTCTTTCGTAAAAAATGCTGGTTTACAGTTTTGGTTAAAAACCCAGACAAACACCACCGCCCCCACCCTACCCCAAATTAGGCATTTTTTTTTTTTTATTTCCCCCAATATGCATTTTGAACTATTTACAGTCACTACATGCAGAACCATTTTTTTCCTTTTGTCAAAAATGCTTTTTTACAGTTTTGATTAAAGTTTGTGGTTAAAAATCCAGACAGAAATTATTACCCCCACCTCCCTTCCCACCCCCCCCCCCCCCCCAATTAGGCATTTTTTTTTCTTTCCTCGAATATGCATTTTGAACTATTTACAGTCACTACATGCAGATCCTTTTTTAAAACTCATATAATCCCCCTCCCCCCACCCCACAGGGGGGAATTAGGCACCTTTTTTTTCTTTCGTCAAAAATGCTTTATTACAGTTTTGGTTAAAGTTTGTGGTTAAAAACCCAGACAAACACCCCCACCCCAGACCCCCCCCCCCCAACCCCACCCCACCCCCACCCCCATGGTGCCAGTTAGGTATTTTTTTTTTCTCTGCTCAAAATGCATTCTGAAGCATTTTGACTGACCACATGGAAAAAAAAATGGACTCCCCGTGACACACCCCCACTCTCCCTCACCCCCAGCCTACCTCCTCCTCACCCAGGGCCATTCATGCAATATTTTTTCTTTGGTACAAAATGCATTTTTAGCCTGACAGTTTATAGTCAGGGCTATAGTCATGACTTTCGTCCATCCATCTGTCCGTCCATCCATCTGTCTGTGAACAATTGGTTTCCGACTGATAACTCCAGTTTGGATTATTTGATTTCAACCAAAGTTGATATGTGTATTTTCCAGCTAGTAATACAGGCCAGGTTTGAATATAGGTTCCACAACTCCCTCCCCCCCCCCCCACACCACACACACACACACTCACACACACACACACACACACACACACACACACACACACACACACAGTCTTGTTTTCCCTACATACCGAGGTACCCCATTGTTTGTCCTTTGTGTGGACTAACGGTTTCTACCTCGTTTTGCCGGTACAGTTCTGGGAAAACAACCGAGGTAAAGGGTTTGTTTTGTCTTTTGTACCTCGGTAAGGCGAAACACGCAAACTCTTTTGTCTAGTTACCTCGTCAAGTTGGTAAGACAAACCCACACACACACACACACACACAAACGTGTCACTTAGGCAATTATTCCCAAAATGCATTTTGAAGCATGGGTTATTACATGCAATAAAGAAAATTGACTCATAGCCCAGCATTGCTTTATGTCCTGCATCTTTCATCCTTTACCTAACACAAGTTGAAGCCAACAGTACAAATTATTTTTCTGAAACATCAGATTTTTTCATTTTTTACTTCTAACCATGGCTTATTAGTCCTTATTGGAACAAGCTCATCAAGTTTGTTCCATTAATAGGTCATGAGGTATGTTTTGACGTAGAGAAATGAAAAAATAAAATTTGAATAGCAAATTTTGTATATCACGAGTGCAGATATGGCAGATTCGTTAGGTAAACTATTAACAAAAAATGGCTCCGACTATTTTGTGTCTAAGCATTGCCATTCCTGGGAAAGTCGGGCTGCATGCGTGACATCACTCTAGTTTTATTATTTTTTTTTTATTCCTTGTTCACTTAAAAATTGTGTCCGTCCGAGCCAAATTTTGTCTCTTCAGCCTGTATCTCGGGTATCAAATATTCTATTGCAATGAAATTTGCCATGAACACTGCTTATGGTATAGGCTTTAAAAAAAGGATTCAACGATATTTCTCACATTCTCCTTTTTAGAGTTATCTCCCTTTTTTGACTTAGAAATTGTAGGAAATAGGCATTATTTGTCTGTTCAGCCTGTATCTCGGGTGTGGGTTATCGGATTTCAGTGAAATATGGCATGCAGTTTGCCTATGACAAAGGCTTCTGCATCATTGCATAAAACTTCCAAACACCAAACAATTTACCATACCTTTTGACTAAGAAATTGTTGGAAATTGTTGAAAACTTTCGAAGATAATGGAATGGGGGGGGGGGGGGGGGGGATACTGGATTGGGGTTATCAGATTTCAGTGAAATATGGCATGCATTTTGCCTATGACAAGCTTCTGCCTCATTGCATAAATCTTCCATACACCAAACAATTTACCATACCTTTTGACTTAGAAATTGTTGGAAATTGTTGAAAACTTTCGAAGAAAATGGAAGGGTGGGGGGTATACTGGATTGCATCCATCCATCTGTGCATCTGTCCGTCAGTCCGTACGAGAATATTCATAAATAATATTTGTTGGTCATAGGTATGCCCACACTAGGCGCTACACCACGTGGGGGTATGCACCGGACGAAAGTCCAGCTCTTGTTCCAGCCTGTTCTTGATGCCGAAGAAGGATGCCTGGCTCAGGACGGTTATCGATCTTAGTACATGTATCCTGAACCAGTCCATCATTGCTCCCAAATTCAACATGGAGTCTTTCAGGTCAGTCCGCCGCTCCATTCACCAGGAAGACTTCACTTCCAGCATCAATCTGTGAGATGTTTACTTTCACGTGCCTATTCATCAGACATCACAAAAGTATCTCCGGTTCACTTTTCTGGGGCAAGTTTTTCAGTTCAAGGTCATGTTTTTTGGCCTCAATCTGGCTCCTTGGGCCTTAACCCGACAGTTGTCACATGTGTTAGCTTTCCATCGAACTCAGTCCATGATGGCCACTTTGGCTTATCTGGACAACATCCTCCAGAGACACTCCAATGCTACTCTTCTGGATTCCGATGTCCACACTCTGTTGAAGCTACTTCCATCACTGGTCCTCGGTTCGAATCTCACCTGCGGCATCCGCGTTGTGTCCTTGGGCAAGACACTTCACCCCGAATGCCTACATGGGGGCACGATGACGCTGTGTACTGAGGCGTACTGCACGTCGATGGTGCGCATGTCTTCAACCACTCTAACCCTGCCTGTGCTGCGGTGCAGAGTTCAGAGTTACGATGTTGGAGAGCTGACAGCTGCTCGTCGTTGCTCGGTGGTTCTCTCCGGGTACTCCGGCTTCCTCCACCCGTCAAACTGTCACGATTAGCCATTGTGCATAAGTATGTGACCTTAAACACCAATAAATAAATAAATACTTCCATCACTAGGGTCCAGAGTTAACGAGGAGAAGTCAGACCTGGTTCCTTCTCAGTTGTTTTGTCATCTGAGGATGGACTTCCATACTCGTCTGAAAATGGTGATTCTCTCTGCTTTTGCCCTGACTCTGCCCCTGTCCACGTCTACGACAGCCCAGAGTACTTTCTGGCTGCTCGGTCTCTGCGGTTTGGTGACCGATCTCATTCCTTTCGGTCGGCTGCATGTGAGATCTTTCCAACAAGTCGGTGGAGGCCAAATGTCGATCCTCTGTATCTGGTGCTTCAGTTACCAGCATTTCTCAGTCGTGCAGGGAGTTTCATTTGGATTTCCCCACATCTGATGGTGTTCTGACGGCAGATTCCAGTCATCTTGGATGGGGCGTGACATTGAATTCTCTAGGTCTTTCCATTCATGGTGTTTGGGACCAGGATCAGGCAGCTCTTCACATCAACCAGAAGGAGCTTCTTGCTCTTCTTCTGAGTTGCCTGCAGTGGATCCCCCACCTTTCGAATCGTTAGGCCCTCCACTTGTCCGACAATTCGACCGTGGTAGCTTACATTCGTAACCAGGGTGCCACGCACTCGGTTCCCATGTACGAATTGACTCAGGATCTTCTACTGCTTGCTCGGGACATCAACTCTGGTGTCAGTGGTGGTTTGCCACATTCCCGGTCGTCTGAATGTCCTAGCCGACTCTCTGTCCTGATGGGGCAGGGTCATTTTCACCAAGTGGATGCTTTGCAGAGCAGTGTTCCAGTCGCTTTGCAATTTCTAGGGGTCATCCCCACATCCATCTATTCGCTATCCGTTGGAACCATCAGGTGGACACTTTCGCGTCCAGATCCTCTGGCCTTCGGCGTGGATGTTCTGTCACTCAATTGGAAGGACTAGTCGGCTACCCCTTCCCGGCAATTCCGATTCTGCCTCAGGTTCTAGCCAAGGTATGAACCTGCCATTATCAATCATTCTGATCGCACCCCTGTTGCCTCAGCAGGTGTGGATCAATTGGCTCCACCTTCTGTTGGCGGTGGTTCTGGTATGTCTCCCTCTACATCACGTCCTTCTCTGTCAGGGTCACCCAAGGTTAGGAGGTTTCATGTCGACTCGACATTGTGCCTTCACACATATTTGTCTGGTGCTGCAGAGAGGTTTTTCGAGACTAGCAGTGAGTGCATTTCTTCTACAAGGCGTAACTCCACTTGTTTAGCCTATTCAGCTAAGTGGAAGGTCTTCTGTCATTGGTGTGCCGATCACTTGATTGATTATGCCAATTCTTTGATTGCTCAAATGCAGAGTTAGTGGTCTGTCTGTTTGATTCTCAAGGTCTCCATCAAGGGGTACAGGTCTATGCTTTCGGAGACCTTTTCGTATGTGGGAAAGCGTCATATCGGCACTAATCCGTACCTCTCCAAGTTCATTTGGCACTTTTCTTGATCTAGAGTTTTGCAGCCGACCCCAACATGGAATCTTTCTTTGGGGGGGGGGGGGGGGGGGTGGTAGGGTAGGGTGGGGGAGGGGTAGGGAGCCAGGAGAGTTAACGAGTTTTACGCTCTCTCAGTTGATTTAGCTTTTTTCAGGAGCTCCGCCAACAGAGTTACTCCTTTTTAGCCTAGAATCAGATACCAGAAACATCTCTGCCTCTTATCTGTGTCAGGGTTCTTCCTTCGGTTGATGGTAGTCATGCTTTGCTCTGTCCGGTTCGTGCCATTCACATGTCCTTGATTCCTGGTCGGCAGAAGATCTCTCCTCAATCCATCTGATAATGGATTAGTCTTGCTATTAGGCAATACGCATGTTTGGCAAGGGACGATTGTATTACGAATCGCATTTCTGCCCACAAGGTGCGTGGATTGTCTACCTCGTGGGCTTATTCTAACTCCGTCAGGTTGTCAAACTTTATGCAGGCAGCCTACTGGAGAAATGCTTCTACGTTCTCCTCCTATCTGCATCAGTTGCAGGAGCAGTCTGAGGACTTTTTTTCTCTAGGACCTCTTTCGTCTGCTCAGACTTTTATCAACCCTAGCCGTTAGCCTTTTCTTTTCAGGACCAGTTCAATCCTTGTATATTGTTACTGCCCTTTCTCTCTTTGTGTCACACATGGCCATACGCCTCATCTCCCATTGTTCTATTTTTAGTCCCCTACCGGCATCGCCAGAGGGGACTATAGGTTTGCACTCCGTCCATCTGTCAGTCTGTCCGTCTGTCAGTCACACTTTAGTTTTCCGGAGTTTTTTTGGAAACGCTTCAACGGAATGATTTCATTTTTGGTAAACTACTGTAGAACGATGACTTACAGATCAGGTTTGAGTTTCATGCTAATTGCATTATTCTTGTGTGAGTTACGGCCCTTGGAAATATGGGAAAAAGCACCAAAATATCAGTTTTCCGGAGTTTTTTTGGAAACGCTTCAACGGAATGATTTCATTTTTGGTAAACTACTATAGAACGATGACTTACAGATCAAGTTTGAGTTTCATGCTGATTGCATTATTCTTGTGTGAGTTACGGCCCTTGGAAATATGGAAAAGCACCAAAATATCAGTTTTCCGGAGTTTTTTTGGAAACCCTTCAACGGAATGATTTCATTTTTGTTGAACTACTATAGAACGATGACTTACAGATCAAGTTTGAGTTTCAGACTGATTGCATTATTCTTGTGTGAGTTACGGCCCTTGGAAATATGGAAAAGCACCAAAATATCAGTTTTCCGGACTTTTTCTGGAAACGCTTCAACGGAATGATTTCATTTTTGGTAAACCTACTATAGAACGATGACTTACAGATCACGTTTCATTTACACTCTGTCCATCCATCTGTCAGTCTGTCATTCAGTCTGTCGGTCGTACTTTAGTTTTCCGGACTTTTTTCTGGAAACGCTTCAACGGAATGATTTCATTTTTGGTAAACCTACTATAGAACGATGACTTACAGATCACGTTTCATTTACACTCTGTCCATCCATCTGTCAGTCTGTCAATCAGTCTGTCGGTCGTACTTTAGTTTTCCGGACTTTTTTTTGGAAACGCTTCAACGGAATGATTTTGGTTTTGGTAACCTACTATAGAACGATGACTTACAGATCAAGTTTCATTTGTACTCTGTCCATCCATCAGTCTGTCAGTCAGTCTGTCAGTCATACTTTAGTTTTCCAGACTTTTTTTGGAAATGCTTCAACCGAATGATTTCATTCTTGGTAACCTACTATAGAACGATGACTTACAGATCAAGTTTGAGTTTTATGCTGATTGCATTATTCTTGTGTGAGTTATGGCCCTTGGAAATATGGAAAAGCGCCAAAATATCAGTTTTCTGGACTTTTTTTGGAAATGCTTCAACGGAATTCATGCTGATCACATCTAGGTTATAACATTTGTATAATTATTAATGCTCATTAGTCCGGTAGGGGACATTGTGTTGCTTCAGCGATACGAGCGCTCTTGTTATGTTTGTGATGTGTTGGCTCTAAAGGCCTTGGGAACACTTCTCCTGTTCACGGTTCCTGCACTGTCGGGTTATGTGAGGGTTGGTTATGTGATTCCCGCCTACTATTATTGTCTTTTCAGCCTGTTGTAAACAATTGTTAGTAGGTTGATAGGAAATTTAGATTTTACAATAAATTTCCTTTCTTATTATTCGTATCACAGTTGTCTACCCTGAGGCCCTCTCATCTTCTTATTCTGGTGTTGACTAGCCATAGATGCTAATTAAATCCTTCTTTAAACAACTTTGGTCAGGTGAGCATCTCATGCCCCTTGGTTCCTCTTGTAATTTAAATTAAACTCTCTCATCGGTGGACAGTACAAGTAAAATGATTGGTTATACCTTACTCTACACTTGTGTTGCAATCCTGGTATAAGCATTGATGCTGATGGTTCATTAAGCACTAGTAAATACAACAATAATTTATATTAAAAGAGATTTCTTTCACTGTATTAAGTCAAACAGGCCCGATGGCAATCTAGGGAAGAGGAGTTGTGCTTATTTTCAAGAGTAAACTAATTGTGCTTTGCTGGTGAAATAGGACCAGGGTGGATGTCCTCTAAAGTGGGCAATAGAAGTAAAATGATTGGTTAGGCTTAAAAAAGTTAAAATCTTTTTCTCTGGCCCTCCCGCATGGTCCTTTGGCTGCCACATGCCCTCTTTTTATAACCAATGCAAACTTAAAAAAAATAAAAATTAAACACTTTATGTCGGATATTTTACCCAAGTTAATAAAATTGATAAATTTCTCCCTTTAATGCATGCAACAAAGCTTTGCAATGCTTTAGTAAATAACAATAATAATTTACATTAAAAAGGATTTCTTTCACTGTATTGTTTTCAAACTGCCCCATTGCTATGTAGGAAAGGTGAAGCTGTGCTTGTTTTCGGAAGTAAACAAGTTGTCTTTTACTTGTAAAATAGGACCTGGAACCTAATACCTGAAGTGGATGTCCTCTAAACTGGGCAGATTGGTTATACTTGTGTTGCAATCCTGATATAATCATTGATGCTGAAGGTTACATTAAGCACTAGTAAATAACTATAATAATTTATATTGAAAGGAATTTCTTTCAGTGTATTATTTTAAAACCAAGGAAGTGAAGCAATGCTTGTTTTTAATAATAAACAAGTTGTGCTTTACTATGTAGTAACCAATTCCGTGGGTGGACATCCTTTTGAATAGGTATTATAAAGTACAAATGATTGGTTAGGCCATAAAAAAAAGAACCTCTGTTTCTCAGGCCCACGCTTGGTCATTTTTGCTGCGCATGCAACCTTTTTATGACACCAAAAAATCTTGAAAAAAAAAAATTGAGATATTGTGCTCATTTCGGTAAATCGATATCGATGCGTTGGCGAATTTTAAATTAACACACTTCAAGCTTTTTCTACATCATACTTTAATAAAGTGGGTGGATTTTAGCAATATTCACGACAGAAAGTGTTTTATTCTGTAAAAGGTAAGTCATAATGACAGCAAGAAGGAAGGTGTCTTTCAGTCTGACAACAAACAGTCACAAAGGGGAATGGTCGATTCGCACCACGTTTGATTCGCACCAACCCTCAGAAAGTCTGCAAAGTCAGGTGCTGTGTTGAATGGAACACAGTCTCCTGGCATTTATTTTTAGTAACATTTGTATTGTAAATGGCCGTCATTGGGAATTTGTGTACTGTTATTTGAAACCGTTACGAGTTTCCCAGTTAATTTAAATAAATGCATTTGAGATGAAGGATAATTGGATAACTAATAGTAACCGTGGCTTGATATAAAAGTAAGTCATAGTTGAAAATAAATCGCATATAGGCAGGTATGTGCGGTCGAATTGGTTAATAAAAACACACAAACATTCGTTTTGTATTTCATTTTCAGATTTCCAAAAATATGATTTATGGATGAACTGCCCGTTCAAATGGGTTGTGATAATTTTGAATATAATGGGGAAAAATTGTGATTCACGATTTTATTAGGCAGGTTGTGAAAGGATTTTTTTTTTGTAAAATAAATCTGTGAAAGTTGGCACTTCGACATTTGATTTGTCCCAGAGACGTTTCATCCCGAGACGTTTCACCCACGAGGCATTTCGTACTGTGTCATAATTTTCACGTTTCACTGAAAAAACAAACATTCAAACCCCACTTCATTTATTACCCAACACCCCTGTGGTGAATAACCAATATATTTGCGAAATTTTGCGTGGTCCACCAGACGTTTGGGTGGGGTCAAATTACCACAAACAACCTCTTGGGGAGAAATAAAAAGAAAAAAAAGACCGCCCACCCGCATGCTTTTTTTGAAAAAATGGCCTGAGAAACAGACAATCAACTTTGTATGGCCTTATACTTGACTTTATACTTGTGTTGTGATCCTGATACAACCCATACAGTTCAAGGCTACCTTAAACAACAATAAATAATAATAATTTTTATTATATGCTAGCCTGTGAATTATCGCAAATTATCTAAAAGATATTTCGCGATATCCATCAACACCGATGGATATCGAGAAATATCCCTCAGTAGCTTTCTAATTGATGTCACGCTACGCCACATCATGTCACTTTGAAGGAACGATCAGCTGATCTTTGTTATTGTTTTGAAATGTATGCATTTCTCGTCGAATTGGGCTGAATATTGTGCAATAAAATGTCTTGTAGCATATAATAATATAAAAAGAAAATCTACTCTTGTTTTAGTGAATATCAAGAATTATCTCATGAGTGTGGACCTGAAAGTTCTTTTTTTCATGTCCGATATTCACTAAAACAGCGTAGATATCCTCTATGTATGAAAAAGAATTCTTTCACTGTATTAGTTCAAAATAGCATGTTTTTTTTTTTTTTTATATCATTTCACTCACTTCTGTAAGTAAGTACATGTTCCTCTTGCTGTTATTTTACTTCTTTTAGGCATGTATGGTAGAAAATGAAAGTGATGACCCAACTCAAGAAACAATTACATTCTTATATAAATTTGTTAAAGGAGCTTGTCCAAAAAGTTATGGTTTCAATGCAGCTAGACTTGCAGACATTCCTGATGATGTAAGTATTGTCTTTTATTTGAAAGCCTGAAATACCAATGGTCTGTCCATGCAACATCATTGTCTTTTTTTTCCATCGTCTGATATTCTCCCTTTTCTGTTTCTTTTGAGGATTGTTACAAGCTGACAATATTTTTCTGCTATAAACCTATGGCCCAGACTATCAGTTGCAAACTAAAAGTTAAACAAATTTTGAACCCCCCCAAACCCCAAAATTTGCTTGCAAAACGGAAAATTAAAAGTCCTATCTGGCCCTCCATACTTTTACTCTCGGCGCATGTGCAGCCATCAGGAAGTGACCGGAATTTGCGCCAACATCATTCTTTGTTTGGCCCTAAAGTCAACAACAATGAACTGACATCTGTGCTTTAAAATCTCCTTTTTTGAGGATGCCAGACACAAATCAATGCAAGAATTGGTGGATCCAAGGCTGTTATTGGATGTTTGAAGTGTTCAACGGTGGTTTTTGACGTTCAGGGCTGTAACTTTATAATAATTATAAAATTATTTTATGTTTCCCAATTTCGGGACACATGCCCGACGTGTCCTCATTTTTGATAATTTGCTCACCTGACTGAAAGTCAGGGTTAGCTTTTCTTATCACTCTTCGTCCGTCGTCCTGCGTGAAGGTGGTGTTTGAGCCTCTTTCTCCTAAACCACTGGCCACATTTTAATTAAATTTCATGTATATGGTGGTTATATAGGGGCATTTTGATTTTTATCCAAATTAGGTTTCGGCTCATATTGAGCAGAGGTGTGGGGAAAAAATGGCCAAATTTTTTGAAAGTCTTCTTCTAATGAACCACCAGTAGCAAAGACTTGATATGTGGTATACAGAGTCCTTTTGAGGTTTAGAATCAAGTTTGTTCGAGAGAAGTTTGTCGGGCATTATTTGCCTTCGTTATGGGAGGGGCAAAAATTTTGGCCACTCCTAAAATTTCTATTTTCTGAACCGTGAGGTCGATTTGAACCAAATTTGATAGGAGATGATAATGGGTCATAAGTAGTTGATTGATGCAAAAAAAAATTTTCTCATTGCCCCGTGGGAACCTCGGGAGCTAAAAATAGGAAAAACCTTAAAACTGCCATATCTCCAAAACTACACGGCACAGAGAATTCTTATTTTGTATAAAGCTTACTTTTATCCAGTAGAATAGAATGGTTAAAAAAAATCCCTATCCGTTTGATCACAAGGTACTTTTTTCAGGACTTTGAAAAAGTGCGGAGTCAGAACTTTTTAACACTGTAGGCAATGGGAAAAACATTAAAAAATCTTCTTCTCCAGATCCAGCATGCAGAATCTTTTGATATTTGGTATGCAACATTGTAGGGTGGATCTGATTCAAGTTTGTTCAAATCGGCCCCCTGGGTTCATATTTGGGCTCAGTATAGGAGCCTGATTTCGAACTTAGTGCATTTCAGGCAAATTTCTTAAAAAATCTTCTCCAGATCCAGCAGGCAGAATCTTTTGATATATGGTATGCACTATGTGGTGAGGATCGGATTCAAGTTTGTTCAAATCGGCTCCCTAGATTCATACTTGGGCTCACTATAGAAGCTCGAATTCGAACTTAGTGCATTTCTGGCAAATTTCTTCAAAAATCTTCTTCTCCAGATCCAGCAGGCAGAATCTTTTTATATTTGGTAAGCAACATTGTGGGGTGGATCTGATTCAAGTTTGTTCAAATCAGCCCCCTGGGTTTATATTTGGGCTCAGTATAGGAGCCCAAATTTGAACTTAGTGCATTTCAGGCAAATTTCTTAAAAAATCTTCTTCTCCAGATCCAGCAGGCAGAATCTTTTGATATTTGGTATGCAACATTGTGGGATGGATCTGATGCAAATTTCTTCAAATCGGCTCCCTAGATTCATATTTGGGCTCACTATAGAAGCTTGAATTCGAACTTAGTGCATTTCAGGCAAATTTCTTAAAAAATCTTCTTCTCCAGATCCAGCAGGCAGAATCTTTTGATATTTGGTATGCAACATTGTGGGGTGGATCTGATTCAAGTTTGTTCAAATCGGCTTCCTAGATTCATATTTGTGCTCACTATAGAAGCTCGAATTTGAACTTAGTGCATTCAGGCAAATTTTTAAAAAAATCTTCTTCTCCAGATCCAGCAGGCAGAATCTTTTCATATTTGGTAAGCAACATTGTGGGGTGGATCTGATTCAAGTTTGTTCAAATCGGCCCCCCTGGGTTTATATTTGGGCTCAGTATAGGAGCCCAAATTTGAACTTAATGCATTTCGGGCAAATTTCTTAAAAAATCTTCTTCTCCAGATCCAGCAGGCAGAATCTTTTGATATTTGGTATGCAACATTGTGTGGTGGATCTGATTCAAATTTGTTCAAATCGGCTCCCTAGATTCATATTTGCGTTCACTATAGAAGCTTGAATTCGAACTTAGTGCATTTCAGGCAAATTTCTTAAAAAAATCTTCTTCTCAAGATCCAGCAGGCAGAATCTTCTGATATTGGGGGGGGGGGGGGGGGGGGGGGGGGGGTTCAAGCCAAGTCCCTGGGTTAATATTTGGGCTCACTGTGGTAGCCCGAATTATAACTTAGTTCAAAATGAGGAATTTTCTTTAAAAATCTTCTTCTCCAGATCCAGCAGTCGGAATGTTTTGATTTTTGGTATGCAGGGTGGATCTGATTCAAGTTTGTTCAAAACGGCCCCCTGGATTCATATTTGGGCTCACTATAGAAGCTTGAATTGGAACTTAGTGCATTTCAGGCAAATTTCTTTAAAAATCTTCTTCTCCAGATCCAGCAGGCAGAATCTTTTGTATGCAACATTGTGGGGTGGATCTGATTCAAGTTTGTTCAAATCGGCCCCCTGGATTCATATTTGGGCTCAGTATAGGAGCCCAAATTTGAACTTAGTGCATTTCAGGCAAATTTCTTTGAAAATCTGCTTCTCAAGATTCAACAGTCAGAATCTTTTGATATTAGGTGTGCACCCCATGCTTGGGGGTGGGGGGGGGGGGAATTCAATTTTGTTCAAGCCAGGTCCCTGGGTTAATATTTGGGCTCACTGTGGTAGCCCGAATTATAACTTAGTTCAAAATGAGGAATTTTCTTTAAAAATCTTCTTCTCCAGATCCAGCAGTCGGAATGTTTTGATTTTTGGTATGCAGCATCCTTAGGGGGGGTGAGATTTAAGTTGGTTCAAGCCATGTCCCTAGTTCCATATTTGGACTCACTGTGGGAGCCCGAATGATAACTTAGTTCAAAATGAGGAATTTTCTTTAAAAAATCTTCTTCAGATTCATCATTCGGAATGTTTTGATATTTGGTATGCAGCATCCTTAGGGGTGAGATTCAAGTTTGTTCAAGCCATGTCCCTAGGTCCATATTTGGACTCACTGTGGGAGCTTGAATTGTAACTTAGTTCGAAATGAGGAATTTTCTTTAAAAATCTTCTTCTTCAGATCCAGCATTCGGAATGTTTTGATATTTGGTGTGCAGCATCCTTAGGGGGGGTGAGATTCAAGTTTGTTAAAGCCAAGTCCCTGGGTTCATATATGGGCAGCCTGAATTATAACTTAGTTCAATATGAGGAATATTCTTTAAAAATCTTTTTTTTTAGCTCACCTGACTTTCAGTCAGGAGAGCTATAGTGATCACTCACCGTCCGTCGTCCTGCGTCCGTCGTCCGTGAACATGGTGTTTGCGTCTTCTCCTCCCAAACCGCTGAACCAATTTAATTGATATTTGAGATAATAGTTTGTTATGACATCGCAATTTGATTTTGTTCAAATCAAGTTGCCCCGCCCGTGGGTAGGGCCACACCCAAAAAGTGTGCTGAAATCTTAAAAAATCTTCTTCTCATGAACCAGCAGTAGCAGAGACTTGATATTTGGTGTGCAGCTTCCTTTTGAGGTGTAGACTCAGATTTGTTCAAGAGAAGTTTGTGGGGCTATACTTGGCGTCGTTATGGGAGGGGCAAAATTTTTGGCCCCGCCCAAAATTTCTATATTTTTATACTGTACCAATGACCCAGACATAGCTGGTGCTAACTCTTAAAATATAGAGCCAAACACAAATTTTGCCCCCCAATCCCCAAAATTTGCATCTAAAACTAAAGAAAACATGTCCTGAAAGGCCCTCCACACCTCGCCCCCACTGCGCATGCGCAGTGTCAAGGACGTTCCGAAATTGGCGCCATTTATCATTCTAAGTTTGGCCCTTCATCAGTTAACATCTGACTGATCTTTGTGCTTTTAAATCTCAGTTTAAATGATGCCAGACACATAAATATTAGTGAAATGGTGATTCTAAGGAGGATAGAGAAGGAGGAGAGGAAAAGAATGTGTGACAGAATATTATCAGGGCTGTAACTTAAAATTTTTTAATGAAATTATGTTAAGTTACCTATTTTCAAGGCAGCAGCCATTTTGTTGTCATTCTGATTATTTAGGTACACTGTTTTTTCAAGTGTTTTCCTCTCTCCCTGTCCTTTAAGTTCCCCCTTGCTATTCTCCCATGCTTTTGGCATAGTTTCTGTAATTATTATTACTAAAATTTCTTGGGAGTTTTAGCTGAATAACAGAATGAATTCTGTTCTTTCCCCATGTTTACGTCTTCACCTACGGGTGGTTAGGCGTTGTGTTCTGCATCTACCATCTGATGTTCTGCAGTTTCTTCCCTGGAAGTCTCTGTTTTGCATCAGATAGTGTATTTTTGGTAACTGATTTCGGGCCTGGGTGCCTGGAGTCTTATTTTAGTGTTTTTACACTCATTGTTTACATTTACAACAGCCCTCTGTGTGAGGGGGGGATTTCTAAAAAATAATATCTTTATGTTATTTTAATCATAACTAGATACATAATTATTGTTCGTAAGTGTTGAATAAATTGTTTAAAATATTTTTAAAATTTTTGTCCACACTTAGGCTTGGGATCCATTGGGGCTCAACGTTACTTTTCAGAAACTTGGGCTGTTCTGAAAAAATATTTTTTCAAAATATTTTGATTTCAATTATTTTTTCTATATTAATGGATCATATTATTATTATGTATTTTGATTGCCAGGGGTTAGTGCGAGTACCAGGACTTGTTTTCTTTTCACATTGAAAGGATATTGATCAATTGTTTTAAGAGGAAGTCTTCCTCTGACCTTATTATCATTCTATATGTGGTCAGTGTACTCGCATTAACTCCTGTTCTGTATCGTATGATTTCGATGACAATATGGGAAGCGTATGTCACGGTATGTTGTTGGGGATTTGGACACTCCGGTCCTTTCCCCGCAGGGTCACTCTACTTTATCAATTTCTATTTCAGACGATCAAGATTAGGGTGATGTATCTGTGATGTCTTCCAACAGTGTGCCTCCGTCGTCACAATTAATGAAGGGCTAGCGGAAAAGTGCTCATGTAATACGCCAATTGCCTAAGAGGACCCTAGTAGGTTCGACGGCCTTTGACGTCCGCTAGCTCGCCCGGTGTAGCGTCCATTCACCGAATGGTTCGGCAGCCGGGTTCGTCCGTTGCGGTCTAGAAGGAATTTTGGGGTGATGCGAGCACTATAAAATTAACTTAATGCACACCCAGTGACGGCGGATCGGAGGGAGAACGGAGGAAGCCTTTTAGTCCGGTTCATAGCTCGTTCCGGTCCATCCGGACGGCAAGCGAGAGAGGCCCCTCTCTCGTTCAACAACATCTGGCCCCAGATGTTGTGGTACAAAATGTGTCGCTAGCGGAGCATACGTCCGTCGCTCGGGACGCTCCGTTGTATAGGCAGTCCGCTGAGACTGCTAAGGCTTCCTCTTCTCGTCAGCGCACACGACCGCACCTTGGCTGCGTGACCGCCGATATATTACCAGCTTCGCCGATCAAGGATTCTTCGGCGACCAGGTCACACCATCCGGCAGCCAGGGATTCGAGACCGATGGACTCCGGACGTTCGCATAGGAAAAGTATGCTGGAGCCATGTGATGCTGAGCTGCCCTCGGCGAAGCAGCGATAGACTGCGCCTCCGCAGGTCTCGACGCCGGACATTCTTGTGCACATAGCACAGCTTATCGCAGCATCCCAGCAGCCGACAGAAACGGTGTCGGATCGAGAATTATCCGACAGCGCTGGGTCGGTAGCCGGGGACTCGAGGCCTGCAGACTCCGGACGTTCGCATAGGAAGTGTGCGGGAGTCAACGTACACAGAGCTTCCGGCGGCAATGCATCGTAAGTCCGCTACTGCACAGGCCCCGGGAACGGACGTGCTTTCTTTAATAGCACAGTTTATCACAGCATCCCAGCATCAACTGAATCTGTCGCATATATTTTATCCGACGATGCTGGGTCGGGACGCTCCGCGGAAGCGGGTACGGACGTCCGAAAGTTTCATCCGGTCCGACGGGATACCGAAAGGGATTCGGAGGATTTCAAGCTTTCCCTTTCGGAACAACATATGCTGCGATGCCGGATAAGAAACTGATAGCGTCGGTGGACTTAGAAATTTTTGGTTCGGTTCAGGGACATCGTCCCTCAGTTCCGACATAGTCCAATAATGTCACACAAACTTTCGAATTATTGAACGACGCTATATATATTATTATTATATGCTTGCTATCCAAGCATTTCTGGTTTCTTGTTCGAAGAGTTATGGAGATGTCTTTCAAAAGTGTGCCTCTGTCGTCATGGTTAATGAAGAGTTAGCGGCAATAAGTGCTCATGGAATATGTCTATCGCTTACGGAGTGACATTCGCTAGCTCACCCGGTGTAGCGTACATTCATCGAATGGTTCGGCTGCCGGGTTCGTCCGTTGCGGTCTAGGAAGGAGATTTGGGTGATGCGAGCACTTTAATTACTTTAGTACTCACCCAGTGACGGCAGATTGAGGACAGATCGGAGGAAGCCTGTTAGTCCGGTTCCTGGCTTGTCCAGGTCCGTCTGGGCTGTGAGCGAGAGAGGTTCCTCTCTCGCCCAACAACATAGGAGACCGCATGTTGTGGTTCAGATATTTTACATTCGGAGCATATGTCCGTTGCTCGGGACGCTCCGTTATATTGACAGTCCGAGAGACTGTCTTTAATGCTTCCTCATCCTCACAGCAGGGCACACGACCGCACATTGGCTACGTGACCTCGAGTATCCGATCAGTTTCGGCATTCAGTGATTCCACGGCGAATAGGTCGCGCCATCCGGTAGCCAAGGGACACGAGGCCTATACACTCCGTTCGCTCGCATATTGGAAGTATGCACGGGGTAACGATCACGGAGCTTCCAGCGGCAATGCATCGTAAGACCGCTTCTCCTCAGGCCTCAGTGACAGACGTGCTATCCGAGTTAGCACAGTTGTTTCGCAGCATCCCAGCAATTGACAGTTTCTCGGTCGAATCAGGAATTATCCGACGGCGCTGGGTCGGTGCGGTCCGCGGTTGCATCAGCTACGGACGACCGAACGCTTTATAGGGTCCGACAGGATGGCGAAAGGGATTCGAAAGATTTCGAGTTTTCCCTTTAGTAGTATCGGAAGATGCCTTTCATTTCTTCTGGCATTTCTTCCAGTGATTATTATTTCGGACTTCATTGCTGCGATCTTGGATAAGAGACTTATAGCGTCATTGGACTCGGATTTTTCGATCGGTACAGGGACATTGTCCCTGACTTACCGACGCAGTCCAATATTGTCATTACAACATGTGTTTTATTTTTCGACGCTATATATATATATATATACAAGCCTGCTACTAAGCATGATAGTTTAGTTTCTTGTCCGCGTTGCTCATTTCTGCCATTTTATCATTTTTACAAATAGTTTATTTTGGCAGAGCAGGGCATACCGAGAGTTCATATGCGTCTAGACGGTGTGATTAAAGACTGCATATATTCTTTTTCGCCGTTTATGTCTTTTCCAATTTCAATGTTGGGAACGACATTATGTATAGTAGACTTAACTTAGACGCTTTATTATACGTAATCCGCCTTACGGAGGCGTTATCATTACGTCTTCAAGAAAAGATTTACGGGATATTATTCTCAATGTAATTTCTTTTGAGGGCAGTAGTTTGTTCACGTATAACTCCGCCCTTCAGTGGCTGATTGGAGTTGGTTAGACGTGACGCAGCCCTAGCTACATCCACACGCGTGGATAGTAAGGTTAAGAACTCTCTCAGAGTCGCTTCGTTCTCGGAGGAGCTTCTCTTCGACGGCAACTTTCCGGCAATCCATGAATTGCTCGATTTATACGTTCTCTTGTCTATCTAGTGTTACAAGAGATTCAGACTGGGGCAAACATTCGGTGGTTGACTCAGAGAGTGCCGCCGCAGTTGCCGGACCCGAGTGAGGCTGTTATGACGGCTGCCAGTCAAACAGATTGGGATATATACTGATCCCTACGGATTCGAAGTGCCAGGGTCTTTGGGTTCCGCAGTCTTTTAGCTATCAGTTTAACTTCCGCGGAATAATGTTTTTTAGGCTTGCTTTATGTCATTGCATGAACATTATTCAGAAACGCATGCCCAAATTCCTGTCCTTTAATTCGACAGTAGTGGCGTATCTCCGGAACCAGGGAGGCACTCTTTCGTTTCCGTTATTCAATTTAATGGAAAGAATCCGTCTGTTGGTTATAGTACACCAAGTTCAGTTTTGGTCCGTCATATTCCGGGTCGTCTGATTGTTTTATCGGACTCCCGTTCTCTTACGGGTCGCTTGTTGCTGTCAGAATGGACTCTCAACAAACAAGTTTTCAATCAGATTTGCTATCTATGGGAGCGCCCAATGATGATTTATTTATGACACAGCTTGCTAATCAATTGCAGACGTATGTGTTGGCTAGTCCAGATCTCTGAGCTAATAGTGTTAACGCTCTATTGATCTATAGGACGGAATGATAGGATACGCGTATCCTCCGGCGCTGTTGTTTTAGCAGGTATTGCTAAGATAAACAACCACAATACATTTCTGTTGATAGCATCTCTATCTTCACAGAGATCATGAGTAATTTACTCTCTTGTCTACTGTGGGTCTTAACGTGAAATCTTCCTCTATGTGAGGATCTTTTTTCACTGGGTAAATCGTGTCATCTTTATCACAACCAGCAAGGTCGCAACCTTCATGTATTCCGTTGTGTGGTCCGTATTACATTGTAAGCACTGTACTGGACGAGCTTTGGACGCGATTTCTTACCATAGGAGATCCTCTTCTTCGCTATTCTATGCGACTAAAGTGGAGGCTCTTCCGTCGTGGTGTAGGGATCATTATGTTCATATTGTTGATCCCTCCATACTACTCATTGCTATTTTTTAGTATACTTGTTTCACAAGATCTACTGCAGCCTGTTATTATTTAGGTTATAGGTTTATGTTACCTCATACCTATGCACTCTACGATAGTTTACAATTGAGTCTTTTGTCTCTTTATCTAAGTCAGTTTGTAACTTTTTGATAAATAGACTTAGAATCTTTAGATTAAGTTCCTATACGGATTTTAACTTCGGTTCTTATTTAGCTAAGTAATCATTTGAGCCTCTGGAAACAGTAGTTTTCAAATTCTGACCTTTTAGACAGTAATTCTGTTGGTTTCTCTTTTACTGTAGAGTCAGTGAGTTTCATGCACTATCGATGGATGATTTTCACTTTCATAGTTTCGGAATCAATACTTCCGTTACTATTTAGGTTGGATTGTTGCAATAGAGTTAGGCTCCTATTATCCGGAACCTATTATTTTAAGGTCCTTCCGTCTTCGTATGGGCATAGGCCTTTACTCGTTCCGGGTACAGTTTATGTATTTATAAACAGATATCTGTTTATTACAAGGGCGTAAGCTTCTTCTGTCTTTGATGTCTAGTAGAAGGACGTTACGCTCCATTTTATTGTTAATGGATTCTATTAACTATCGGTACTGCTTATGGTATATCATTGACTTAGCAGTTGTTCTTAAGATTTCGGCTCATGAAGTAAGAGTTCTTCTACTTCTTGGGCTTACATTAATAGTGTCGCTATTATAGATTTTTGAAGGCCGCTCATTGCGCTCAGCCATCCACATTCATGAATTTTATCTTAGAAATATCGAGTCAATTTCTTGAGGCCTCTTTTGTTAGGTCTATTATCTACTGCTCAGAATGTCATTCACTTAACAGTTGCTACTATAGCTAGGTAGGCTGTCTGTTTCGGCAGTGTCTCCGTTCGGCTGCCCTCTTCGCTCTGGGCTATTTGACCCAGGGCAAGAAAAGGGGGGGGGGGGGGGGGGAGGGTGTTCCCTTGGGTCACCTGTTTTACTATGAAAACAAGGGGATACCTCCTCCGGAGTTAGTAATTCTGAGCTGTTATTGGGATGGTTATTTAGTGAGAAGTTTAAGTTTATAAAATTCATTCAAGTCTTAGTTTTTAAAGTATAGCTTTTGAATATTGCATATGTCAACGGACATGATTATGCAATTCTCAGACACTTTTAGGAGTATAAGAGTCTCTATTCTCTAGACTTACTTTGTTTATTGGCTTACTTTAAAAATTATTAGTATAAGGATTATATTGGATATTAATAGAGTACATGGATGTATGAAGCTCAATTTTGGAAGGTGTTGTATCTTTCTAATTTATCATAAATAAGAAAGATACATGTAAGGCCTATTACTTCTTTTCCCTACAGGGGATGACTCTATTTTATTTTATTGAGCGTATTCCATTTGGCTCTATGTCCTTGGCCCTCCAGCCTTTTTACTATTCAGCTATGTCTGGGTCATTGGTACAGTATAAAAATGTTAAAAAATTTATAGTAATTTATATATTTTTTATACTTACCAATGACCCAGACGGGGATGGCCCTCCCAGGAGTTGGGAACTCTTGCCTCCCCGCTGAGTACATAGCGCTTACCAGGCACTGGTTATTAGAATGATAAATGGCGCCAATTTCGGAACGTCCTTGACACTGCGCATGCGCAGTGGGGGCGAGGTGTGGAGGGCCTTTCAGGACATGTTTTCTTTAGTTTTAGATGCAAATTTTGAGGATTGGGGGGCAAAATTTGTGTTTGGCCCTATATTTTAAGAGTTAGCACCAGCTATGTCTGGGTCATTGGTAAGTATAAAAAATATATAAATTACTATAAATTTTTTAACTTTCCAAACCGAGAGGCTGATTTGAACCAAATTTTATGTGAGGGCTTATTGGGTCATAAGTAACTAATTTATGCTGATTTTTTTTTTCCTGTAGCCCCATGGGAACCGCAGGAGCTAAAAATAGAAAAAAATTAAAACGCCCATATCTCCAAAACTGCACGGCACCGAGAATTATTATTTGGTGTGAAGCTTCCTTAGGACCAACAGAAAGAATTGGTAAAAAAAAATTGCTATCGGTTTTATCATAGGGTACAGTTTCGGGACATTGAAAAAGTGCTGAGTCAGCACTTTTTAACACTGTAGGCAATGGGAAAAACATTAAAAAATCTTCTTCTCCAGATCCAGCAGGCAGAATCTTTTGATATTTGGTATGCAACATTGGAGGGTGGATCTGATTCAGGTTTGTTCAAACCGGCCCCCTGGGTTCATATTTGGGCTCAGTATAGGAGCCCGATTTCGAACTTAGTGCATTTCAGGCAAATTTCTTAAAAAATCTTCTTCTCCAGATCCAGCAGGCAGAATCTTTTGATATTTGGTATGCAACATTGTGGGGTGGATCTGATTCAAGTTTGTTCAAATCGGCCCCCTGGGTTTATATTTGGGCTCAGTATAGGAGCCCAAATTTGAACTTACTGCATTTCAGGCAAATTTCTTTGAAAATCTTCTTTTCCAGATCCAGCAGGCAGAATCTTTTGATATTTGGTATGCAACATTGTGGGGTGGATCTGATTCAAGTTTGTTCAAATCGGCCCCTTGGGTTTATATTTGGGCTCTGTATAGGAGCCCAAATTTGAACTTAGTGCATTTCAGGCAAATTGCTTTGAAAATCTTCTTCTCAAGATCCAGCAGGCAGAATCTTTTGATATTGGGTATGCAACATTGTGGGGTGGATTTGATTCAAGTTTGTTCAAATTGGCCCCTTGGGTTTATATTTGGGCTCAGTATAGGAGCCAAAATTTGAACTTAGTGCATTTCAGGCAAATTTCTTAAAAAATCTTCTTCTCAAGATCCAGCAGACAGAATCTTTTGATATTTGGTATGCAACATTGTGGGGTGGATCTGATTCTATTTTGTTCAAATCGGCTCCCTAGATTCATATTTGGGCTCACTATAGAAGCTCGAATTTGAACTTAGTGCATTTCAGGCAAATTTCTTCAAAAATCTTCTTCTCCAGATCCTGCAGGCAGAATCTTTTGATATTTGGTATGCAACATTGTGGGGTGGATCTGATTCCAGTTTGTTCAAATCGGCCACCTGGATTCATATTTGGGCTCACCTTAGAAGCCCAAATTCGAACTTAGTGCATTTCAGGCAAATTTCTTTGAAAATCTTCTTCTCAAGATCCAGCAGGCAGAAGGGGGGGGGCTGAGATTCAAGTTTGTTCAAGCCAAGTCCCTTGGTTCATATTTAGGCTCACTATGGGAGCCTGAATGACAACTTAGTTCAAAATGAGGAATTTTATTTAAAAATCTTCAGATCCAGCAGATGAATGCTTTTGATATTTTTTATGCAGCATCCTTAGGGGGGTAAGATTCAAGTATTTTCAAGCCATGTCCCTAGGTCCATATTTGGGCTGATTGTGGGAGCTCGAATTGTAACTTGGTTCAAAATGAGGAATTTTCTTTAAAAATCTTCTTCTTCAGATCCAGCAGTCGGAATGTTTTGATATTTGGTGTGCAGAATCCTTAGGGGTGTGAGATTCAGGTTTGTTAAACCCAAGTCCCTGGGTTCATATATGGGCTTCCTGTGGGAGCCCAAATTATGACTTAGTTCAGTATGAGGAATATTCTTTAAAAATCTTTTTTTTAGATCCACTGGTCAGAATATTTGGATATTTGGTTTCAGCGTTTCTTAGGAGGAGCAGATGCAACTTGTGGAAATCAATTCTCTGGGTTGCTATTTAGGCTACCATGTCAGGTGAGCGCCCTCAGGCCCCCTGGGGCCTCTTGTTTTTAGATCCACTGGTCAGAATCTTTGGATATTTAGTATAAGCTTTTCTTAGGAGGAGCAGATGCAACTTGTTGAAATCAATTCTCTGGGTTGATATTTAGGCTACCATGTCAGGTGAGCGCCCTCAGGCTCCTTGGGGCCTCTTGTGATTATTCCACTGTTTGTTAAGTATTCCTTCCCTATCCTTCCATGAACCCTTCCTGTTAAACTCGTAAGCTTTTTGGCTATTTTTTATTGAAATTTTTTGTTAAATTTCGTGGGAGTTTAACATGTATTACAGAATATTATTCTGTCTTTCCCCATAGTTACATCCTCACCCTAGGGGTGTTAGGTCGTTTCGTCTTGCATCTTCTATCTGATGTATCGTTTTTAGCTCAACTTTGGCGAAGCCAAATTTGAGGTATTGTCATGGCCCGTCATCCGTCGTCCATCCATCTGTCCATCGGCTTGGGCTAGAGGCCGTATTTATGAACCGATCTTTACGAAACTTCTTGGGTACCTTTGTTATCACTGTGGGATGAGAACGAGTGTTTTGGGGTCCGGTCTGAAATTCAAGATGGCCACTGGCATCCATTTTGTACAAAATTAGGTGCAATCAGATTTTTGCGCAGAACTTCCATATGAAAGCACTGATTTGAATAATTTTTTGTGTGAATCTTTAGTACCGTGGGATACATCACATATAATACAGGTTCTTTTCTCATGCATAAATTATGCCAATTAGACTAACTTTGATCTATTTAATGTTACTTTCAGCACTGTAACTGCAAATGCCAATACGGCTCGGGATTAGAGGCCGTATTTATGAACCAATCTTTACGAAACTTCTTGGGTACCTTTGTTATCACCGTGGGACGAGAACGAGTGGTTTGTTTGTGCGGTCTGAAATTCAAGATGGCCACCAGCAGTCATTTTGAACCTTAGTGCAATCAGTTTTTTGTACAGAACTTCTGTATGAAATTTCTGATTTGAATAAATTTTTATCTGAATGTTTAGTAACATGGAATACATCACATATAATACAAGTTTTTTTCTCGGGCAAGAATTATGCAAATTAGATGAACTTTGATTTATTCAGTGCTACTTATACACAGTAAGTACTCATGTCAATTACGGCTCGGGCTAGAGTCTGTATTTATGAACCGATCTTCACAAAACGTCTTGGGTACCTTTGTTATCACCTTGGGACAAGAACGAGTGTTTCTGGGTGCGGTCCTAAATTTGAGATGGCTGCCAGTGGACATTTTTTACCGAAATTAGGTCCAATCAGTTTTTTTGTACACAACTTTATACGGTTCAGGCTAGAGGCTGTATTTATGAACCGATCTTTACAAAACTTCTTGGGGTACCTTTGTTATCACCGTGGGACGGAGAACGAGTGTTTGGGGGTTAGTTAGTGCAATCAGTTTTTTGTACAGAACTTCTGTATGAAAGCTCCGATTTGAATAAATTTTTGTATGAATGTTTAGTAACATGGAATATATCACATATAATACAGGCTTTTTTCTCGTGCAGAAATTATGCAAATTAAATGAACTTTGATTTATTCAGTACTACTTATACACTGTAAGTGCACATGTCAATACGGCTAGGGCTGGAGGCTGTATTTATGAACCGATATTCACAAAACTTCTTGGGTACCTTTGTTATCATCGTGGGATGAGAACAAGTGTTTTTGGGTGCAGTCCGAAATTCAAGATGGCCACCAGCAGCCATTTTGTACCAAAATTGGTGCAATCAGTTTTTTGGACAGAACTTCTGTATGAAAGTTCTGATTTGAATAAATTTTTGTATGAATGTTTAGTAACATGGAATACATCACATATAATACAGGGTTTTTCTTATCGTGCAGAAATTATGCAAATTAGATGAACTTTGATTTGTTTAGTGCAACTTATACACAGTAAGTGCACATGTCAATACAGCTCGAGCTAGAGACTGTATTTATGAACCGATCTTCACAAAACTTCTTGGGTACCTTTGTTATCACCTTGGGAAAAAGAACAAGTGTTTCTGGGTGCGGTCCAATTTTTTGTACACAACTTCTATATGGATCAGGCTAGAGGCCGTATTTATGAACCGATCTTCACGAAACTTCTTGGGCACCTTTGTTATCACCTTGGGACAGGAACAAGAGTTTTTGGGGGTTCAGTCAGACCCACTCTGGGACTCAAAAGATTTCTTTTCTAGTTTAGCATCTGATGGTCGCCCACCTTTACAATACTTTACCTATACATTTGTTACAGGCTATGGTCAGTATTTATGTACAGACCGTTACAATACTTTATATGTACCTTTGTTATCAGGTCATCACCTAGATGTTTGTCATTGCTGTGTCACATACTATACATGTACATGTCTTAACAAGTCACAGTGTCATTGACACTTTCATTCCACTGTTTGTTAAGTATTTCTTCCCAAATTTAATATGAGGTATCATTGGGTTATAAGTACTTGATTTATGCCAAAAAAAATTTTCATACAGCCCCGTGGGAACTGCAGGAGCTAAAAATAGAAAAAATTAAAACGCCCATATCTCCAAACTGCACGGTATTGAGAATTTTTATTTGGTGTGCAGCTTCCTTAGGACCAACAGAAAGGATTGGTAAAAAAAAAAATGCCATCGATTTTATCATAGGGTACAGTTTCGGGACTTTGAAAAAGTGCTGAGTCAGCACTTTTTAACACTGTAAGCAATGGGAAGAACATTAAAAAATCATCTTCTCCAGATCCAGCAGGCAGAATCTTTTGATATTTGGTATGCAACATTGTAGGGTGGATCTGATTCAAGTTTGTTCAAATAGGCCCCCTGGGTTCATATTTGGGCTCAGTATAGGAGCCCGATTTCGAACTTAGTGCATTTCAGGCAAATTTCTTAAAAAATCTTCTTCTCCAGATCCATCAGGCAGAATCTTTTGATATTTGGTATGCAACATTGTAGGGTGGATCTGATTCAAGTTTGTTCAAAACGGCCCCCTGGATTCATATTTGGGCTCACTATAGAAGCTTGAATTGGAACTTAGTGCATTTCAGGCAAATTTCTTTAAAAATCTTCTTCTCCAGATCCAGCAGGCAGAATCTTTTGTATGCAACATTGTGGGGTGGATCTGATTCAAGTTTGTTCAAATCGGCCCCCTGGATTCATATTTGGGCTCAGTATAGGAGCCCAAATTTGAACTTAGTGCATTTCAGGCAAATTTCTTTGAAAATCTGCTTCTCAAGATTCAACAGTCAGAATCTTTTGATATTAGGTGTGCACCCCATGCTTGGGGGTGGGGGGGGGGGGGGGGAATTCAATTTTGTTCAAGCCAGGTCCCTGGGTTCATATTTGGGCTCACTGTGAGAGCCTGAATTATAACTTAGTTCAAAATGATGAATTTTCTTTAAAAATCTTCTTCTTCAGATCCAGCAGTCGGAATGTTTTGATATTTGGTATGCAGCATCCTTAGGGGGTTGAGATTCAAATTTGTTCAAGCGATGTCCTTAGGTCAATATTTGGGCTCACTGTGGGAGCTTGAACTGTAACTTAGTTCGAAATGAGGAATTTTCTTAAAAAATCATCTTCTTCAGATCCAGCAGTCGGAATGTTTTGATATGTGGTGTGTAGCATCCTTGGGGGGGATACAAGTTTGTTAAAGTCAAGTCCCTGTGTCCATATTTGGGCTCCCTGTGGGAGCCCGAATTATAACTTAGTCAATATGAGGAATTTTTCTTTAAAAATCTTCTTCTTCAGATTCAGCATTCGGAATGTTTTGATATTTGGCATGCAGCAACCTTAGGGGGCTGAGATTCAAGCTTGTTCAAGCCAAGTCCCTGGGTTCATATTTGGGCTCACTATGGGAGCCCGAATGACAACTTAGTTCAAAATGAGGAATTTTCTTTAAAAATCTTCTTCATTCAGATCCAGTAGATGAATGATTTTGATATTTTTTGTGCGGCATCCTTAGGGGGGGGGGGGTAAGATTCAAGTTTGTTCAAGCCATGTCCCTAGGTCCATATTTGGGCTCATTGTGGGAGCTCGAATTATAACTTAGTTCAAAATGATGAATTTTCTTTAAAAATCTTCTTCTTCAGATCCAGCAGTCGGAATGTTTTGATATTTGGTATGCAGCATCCTTAGGGGGTTGAGATTCAAATTTGTTCAAGCGATGTCCTTAGGTCAATATTTGGGCTCACTGTGGGAGCTTGAACTGTAACTTAGTTCGAAATGAGGAATTTTCTTAAAAAATCATCTTCTTCAGATCCAGCAGTCGGAATGTTTTGATATGTGGTGTGTAGCATCCTTGGGGGGGATACAAGTTTGTTAAAGTCAAGTCCCTGTGTCCATATTTGGGGTCCCTGTGGGAGCCCGAATTATAACTTAGTCAATATGAGGAATTTTTCTTTAAAAATCTTCTTCTTCAGATTCAGCATTCGGAATGTTTTGATATTTGGCATGCAGCAACCTTAGGGGGCTGAGATTCAAGCTTGTTCAAGCCAAGTCCCTGGGTTCATATTTGGGCTCACTATGGGAGCCCGAATGACAACTTAGTTCAAAATGAGGAATTTTCTTTAAAAATCTTCTTCATTCAGATCCAGTAGATGAATGATTTTGATATTTTTTGTGCGGCATCCTTAGGGGGGGGGGGGGGGTAAGATTCAAGTTTGTTCAAGCCATGTCCCTAGGTCCATATTTGGGCTCATTGTGGGAGCTCGAATTATAACTTAGTTCAAAATGATGAATTTTCTTTAAAAATCTTCTTCTTCAGATCCAGCAGTCGGAATGTTTTGATATTTGGTGTGCAGCATCCTTAGGGGGGTGAGATTCAAATTTGGTAAAGCCAAGCCTCTGGGTTCATATATGGGCTCCCTGTGGGTTCAATATGAGGAATATTCTTTAAAAATGTTTTTTTTTTAGATCCACTGGTCAGAATCTTTGGTCAGAATATTTAGTATAAGCTTTTCTTAGGAGGAGCAGATGCAACTTGTTGAAATCAATTCTCTGGGTTGATATTTAGGCTACCATGTCAGGTGAGCGCCCTCAGGCCCCCTGGGGTCTCTTGTTTACTTAATTAATATTAACAGCACATTAACAGCGCTCTTTTTATATACGTAGTTTCCGATTTATTATATGGTAGGTCTGTTGTAAGATACATTAAATATTCCGGTAGTGTAGCAGTTAATTTTTGGATAGAAAAATAATTTTTAGCTTAACTTGACAAAGTCAAGATAAGCTATTGCCATCACGCGTGCGGAAGTCTGTGAGTCAATTAGTCTGTGAGTCTGTTCACATTTTCCTTTAGCACAGAACATAGTTCTTTTGTCTGACTGCCACAAAATTTCATATGCAGTTTTGGGGTCATGTCTAGATGAGAACATCCCCTTTTGGTCGTGATCGGTCAACTGGTATGGCTGCCCAAGCCCAAAACCCCAAAACCATTAGCACAGTCTACATGTCGTATTTATGAAATGATTTCATTGTAACTTGGTAGGTTGTCTCTGTATAATGCCTAGATGAGAACGTCCTCTTTTGGTTATGATCTGTCAACCGTAATGGCTTGCCAAGCCCGAAACCCCAAAAACTTTTAGCACAGTCTGCAGGTCATGTTTAATATGGATGGATTTCATTGTAACTTGGTAGGATGACTCCATATGATGTCTAGATGAGAATTTCCCAATTTTGGCGCGATCTGTAAACCGTGACGACTGCCCGAGCCCAAAATCAAAAAACCTTTAGCACAGTTTACAGGTCATATTTATGGAGGAATTTCATTGTAACTTGGTAGGTTGACTTCATATAATGTCTAGATGAGAAAGTCCCCTTTTGGACATGATTGGGCAACTGTGATGGCTACAGGGGCCCAAAGCCCGAAAACCTTTAGCACAGTCTACAGGTCATATTTATGAAGGGATTTCATTGTAACTTCATAGGATCACTCCAGATGAATCCCAGATGAGAATGTCCCCATTTGGTTACGATCATTCAACCATGATGGCTGCCTGAGCCTGAAGCCCGAAAACCTTTTGCACAATCTACAGGTCATATTTATGAAGGGATTTCATTGTAACTTGGTAGGTTGACTTCCTATAATGTCCAGATGAGAACATCCCCTTTTGGACACGATTGGGCAACTGTGACGGTTACAGGGCCCCGAAGCCCAAAAACCTTTAGCACAGCCTACAGATCATAATTATGAAGGGATTTCATTGTAGCTTTGTAGGATGACTCCAAATGATGTCTAGATGAGAACATCACCTTTTGGTCGTGATCATTCAGCCTTGATGGCTGCCCGAGCCCAAAAACCTATAGCATAGTCTGTAGGTCGTATTTATGGAAGAATTTCATTGTAACTTGTTAGGTTGACTCCATATAATGCCTAGATGATGACATCCCCTTTTGGTCGTGATTGGTCAACTGTGATGGCAAAAGGTGCCCGAAAACCTTGAGCACAGTCTACAGGTCATATTTATGAAGGGATTTCTTTGTAACTTCGTAGGATCACTCCAGATGATAATGTCCCCTTTTGGTTGCGATCATTCAACAATGATGGCTTCCCGAGCCCAAAGCCCGAAAACCTTTAGCACAGGCTTCAGGTCATATTTATGAAGAAATTTCATTGTAACTTGGTATGTTGACTTCATGTAATGTCTAGATGAGAACAGCCCCTTTTAGACACGATTGGGCAACTGTTGGGCCTACAGGGGCCTGAAACCCGAAGATTTTTAGAACAGTCTACAGGTAATATTTATGAAGGGATTTCATTGTAACTTGGTAGGATGACTCCAAATAATGTCCAGATGAGCACATCCCCTTTTGGTCACGATCATTCAGCCTTGATGGATGCCCAAGCCCAAAAACCTTTAGCATAGCCTATAAGTTGTATTTATGGAAGAATTTCATTATAACTTGTTAGGTTGACTCCTAAGAATGCCTAGATGATGACATCCCCTTATGGTCATGATTGGTCAACTGTGACTGCTTCAGGGACCCAAAGACCTAAAACCTTGAGCACAGTCTACAGATCATATTTATGAAGGGATTTCATTGTAACTTCGTAGATTCACTCCAGATGATGCACAGATGAGAATGTCTCCTTTTGGTTGTGCTCATTCAACCATGATGGCTGCCCGAGTTCAAAGCCTGAAAACCTATAGCACAGTCTACAGGTCATATTTATGAAGGGATTTCATTGTAACTTGGTAGGTTGACTTCATATAATGTCTAGATGGAAACGTCTTCTTTTGGACGCAATTGGGCAACTGTGATGGCTACAGGGGCCCGAAGCCCGAAAACGTTCAGCGAGGTCTAGAGGTCATATTTATGAAGGGATTTCATTGTAACTTGGTTGGATCACTCCAGATTATGCCCAGATGACAACGTCCCCTTTTGGTCAAGATCATTCATAATGATGGCTTCCCGAGCCCAAAACCCGAAAAACTTTAGTACAGACTACAGGTCGTATTTGTGAAGGGACATTGTAACTTAGTAGAATGACTTAGTAGAATGACTCAGTATAATGTCGAGATGAGGACGTCCCCTTTTAGTTGCAATCAGTCTACTGTCATGGCTACACAAGCACAAGCCTGAAGCCCAAAAACCTTTAGCACAGTCTACAGGCCATATTTATGAAGGGATTTCAATGTAACTTGATAGGATGACTCGTTTTGGAATAATTTCACTCTAACTTGGTAACTTTCGTTGACATAAGTTAACTGTGAGAGCCACATACATTAACTGCGAGGTCATATTAACCCACCCCTCAGCTCTTAGTGCAGTGTACACCTCATATTATTTTTATCAAAAACATAGCATACAGGGAACAGAAATGAACATATTCCCAATTATCAAAATTCTTGTCTTATTTCATAATCCTTTCATAAACACTTTTCATCAAACACAACACACAAGTTAAGCTACAGTGTTATTGACACTTTTATTGTCCACACTTGGGCTCTATCGGGATACATTTGGGCACTTCGTTCCCTTTGGGAACTTGGGCTCTTGTCAAAATGTTTCTAAAAAAATTTTTTTTGTAAATTATTTTTCAATTTATATTTTGAATGTTTTTGTTATGTATCTTTTTATAATATTTAATGTGGAGTTGGTAAGAGTACGATCGACTTAGTTTGCTTCATTATGAAAGCATATTGCTCAATAAGCAAGGCGAGGAAGTCTTTCCTCTGATTTACATGTTGGTTGCCTTGCTTGTTGTCGATGTACTCCCACTAATTCTTGCTCAACATGTGTCACATGGGATGACAAACGTTGGAGACGGGTGTCACGGTGCTTTGTTAGCGAGGGGCCACTGCCGGTCCTCTCGCGGTGAGAGGCCGCCGCCGGTCCTCTCGCCAAAAAGTCGCTCTAGTTTTTAGCTCAAGTTGACAGTCAAGCTGAGCTATTGCCATCACTTCTCGTCTGTCGGCGTACGTACATACATACGTACGTCCACAATTTCCTTTGACACACCTCACAGGTCGCATTTATGATCAGATCGCTTTGAAACTTGGTATGCTTGTTTGGGGTGTCCTCTAGATGGGAGCTATCGATTTTCTTCAATTTCCATCAAAAAATGTTGCCGCGGCCAACGTTCTTAGAACTTAGTTTAGTCAGACCTCAATATTTCCCTTTAGCACACACTGCAGGGCATATTTATGATTGAATTGCTTTGAAACCTGGCATGCTTGTTTGGGGTGACCTCTAGATGGGAGCTATTGATTTTCTTCCATTTCCGTCAAAAAATGTTGCCACGGCCAATGTTCTTAGAACTTAGTTTAGTCAGACCTCAATATTTCCCTTTGGTACACCCTACAGGGCACTATTATGATTGAATTGCTTTGAAACCTGGCATGCTTGTTTGGGGTGACCTCTAGATGGGAGCTGTTGATTTTCTTCCATTTCTGTCAAAAAATGTTGCCACGGCCAACGTTCTTAGAACTTAGTTTAGTCAGACCTCATTATTTCCATTTGGCACACCCTACAGGGTACATTTATGATTGGATTGCTTTGGAACCTGGCATGCTTGTTTGGGGAGACCTCTAGATGGGAGCTATAGATTTTCTTCCATTTCTGTCAAAAAATGTTGCCGCAACCAACGTTCTTAGAACTTAGTTTATTCAGACCTCAATATTTCCCTTTGGCACACCCTACAAGGCACATTTATGATTGGATTGCCTTGAAACCTGGCATGCTTGTTTGGGGTGACCTCTAGATGGGAGCTATCGATTTTCTTCCTTTTCCGTCAAAAAATGTTGCCACGGGCAACGTTCTTAGAACTTTGTTTAGTCAGACCTCATTATTTCCCTTTGGCACACCCTACAGGGCACATTTATGATCAGAATGCTTTGAAACCTGGCATTCTTGTTTGGGGAGACCTCTTGATGGGAGGGAGCTATAGATTTTCTTCCATTTCCG
This sequence comes from Pictodentalium vernedei, assembly GCA_031216915.1. NCBI lineage: Eukaryota > Metazoa > Mollusca > Scaphopoda > Dentaliida > Dentaliidae > Pictodentalium > Pictodentalium vernedei. The sequence goes on from CM062291.1 coordinate 184,672,324, forward strand.
TCAAAAAATGTTGCCGCTGTCAACGTTCTTAGAACTTAGTTTAGTCAGACCTCAATATTTCCCTTTGCCTCACCCCACAGGGCACATTTATGATCAGATTGCCTTGAAACCTGGCATGCTTGTTTGGGGTGACCTCTAGATGGGAGCTATCGATTTTCTTCCATTTCTGTCAAAAAATGTTGCCGCTGGCAACGATCTTTGAACTCAGTTTAGTCAGGCATCAATATTTTCCTTTGGCATGCCCTACAGGGCACATTTATGATCGGATCGGTTTGAAACTTTGTATGCTTGTTTGGGGTTACCTGTAGATGGGAGCTATCGATTTTCTTCGATTTCTGTCGCAAAATGTTGCCTCTGGCAATGACCTTCGATGAACTTAGTAAAAACTTAGTGCAGTTAAGCATCAATATTTCCCTTTGACACACCCTGCAGGGCACATTTATGATTGGATCGCTTGCAAACTTGGTGTGCTTGTGTGAGGTGACATCTATATGGGAGCTGTCGATTTTCTTCCATTTCTGTCAAAAAATGTTGCCGCTGACCTTTGAACTTAAGTTTAGTCAGACCTCAATATTTCCCTTTAACACATCTTTCATGGCACATTTATGATCGGATCGCTTTGAAACTTGGTATGTTTGTTCGGGGTGACCTCTAGATGTGAGCTATTGCTTTTTAGCTCACCTGGCCTAAAAGGCCATGTGAGCTTTTCTCATCACTTGGCGTCCGTAAACTTTTCACATTTTCATCTTCTTCTCTGTAACCACTGAGCTGGTGTGAACCAAACTTGGCAGGAATGGTCTATGGGAGGTCCTCTACAAACGATCCTCATTTTGTTCCCGACAGATGAAAAATATGGCTTCCAGAGGCATTCTTTGATTCTGGTTGATGGTTTTTCAAAAATCTTCTCTGATGAAACTGCCAGGCCAAATGTTTTGAAACTTCGCATAAATGATGACTGGGACCTCCTCTACCAACGATCCTCATTTAATGTTGATTGGGCCGCAATTGCGGCTTATAGTTACTGTAGAAAACCAATGGGAAATCACATTTTCCTCTTCTTCTCTGGAAAAATCGAGGCAACGTGAAAACAAACCTGGCAGGGATAGTTTATGGGATGTCCTCTACAAATGATCCTCATTTTGTTCCCGTGGGTTGAAAAACATGGCCGCCTGAGGCATTCTTTGATTCTGATTGGTGGATTTTCAAAAATCTTCTCCTGAAACTGCCAGGCCAAATGTTTTGATACTTCACATAATGATGACTGAGACCCCTTCTACCAACGATCCTCATTTAATGTCAATTTTGAAAACTCTTCTCCTCAGAAATCGCAGGGACAAATGTTTTGAAATTTTGCATGATTGATGGCTGGGACTCCCTCTACCAACAATCCTCATTTTATGTTGATCGTTTTGCAAACATGGCCACAATTGTAGTTTATAGTTACTATAGAAATACCCTATTGGAAATCAAATTTTCATCTTCTAACTGGAACTACTGAGCCGACATGAACCAAAAACTTGTCAAGAATGGTCAATACGAGGCCCTCTGCAAATGATCCTCTTTTTGTTCCTGTTGGTTGGAAAATATGGCCACCATTCTATAATTCTGTTTGGTGGATTCAAATGTTTTGAAACTTCACGTCATTGAAGACTGGGACACCTACCAATGATCCTCATGTAATGTTGCAAGCATGGCCACAATTGCAGCTCATGGTTACCATGGAAAGCCTATGGGAAATCACATTTTTATATGTAGTTCCAGCTGAGCGATTACAGGCTCTGTAGATCCTCTAGTCTTCATTTCTACAAAAAATTTTGTCGTTATCACCGGCCTTTGAACTTACTGCATTTGTGCATCAACTTATCCCTTTTGCACTCTCTTGCAGGGGTATATTTATGAATTTCCATACAACCCCCTCCCCCCCCCCCCCCCCCAAAAAAAAAAGAACATTGCCACAAGCAATGACTTTTTACTTAGTGCATTTGTGCATTAACATCTTCCTTTGGCATGCCTCAGAGAGCACCTTCATTATCAGGTTATTTTGAAACTTTGTATGCTTATGCAGGGTGACAAAGGTAGGAGCTATTTTTTCTTTTCATTTCCATCAAAAACTGTTGTTGTTAGTAACAATGTTTGAATTTATTCATTTGTACATCAACATTCTTTGACATGGCCTGCAGGCCACATTTATCATAGGATTGTTTTTGAACTTGGTGTGCTCATTAGGCAAGACCTTTAGATAAGACCTATTGATTAGCATTCATTTCTGTGAAAAAAGTTGCCATTTACAACAACCTCAGAACATACTGCATTTGTGTATCAACATTCTTCCTTTAGCCAGTCTTACAGTTTTCATTTAAAAATGTATGGATTACTCTTTGACGTTGTGCACACACAATGCTGTTATGTTGAAATTTCATCAAATAACATTGGTACCAATGATCTTCAATTTTGCCATTTCATTTATAACTTACCAAGTTCAAGTTTGTCAAGTTGAGCTACAGTGTCACTTACACTTTCATTTAGTTTCTATTTACAGAAGAACAAGAACATGGAGATGTTTACATGACACCGTCAGAGCGTGTGCTTCCATCGTCGCATTTAAATAGTCAGTCAGAGCTAGCGGCTGAAGTGCTCATGAATATTAGACAGGGCAATATACCACAGCATGGTTTCAGCTCCCTGTCGCCAGCTAGCTCGACCGGTGAAGCGGTTACACCATTCGAGGGCACCATGATGCTGGGTGAATCTGTTGTGGTCGAGGAGTGCAGAAAGGATAGAGCGAGCACTATAAAATAATAACAGGCTCACCCTGCGACTACGGAGAGGAAGAAGCCGGCAAGTTCAACAGGAAGCTCGGCAAGGTCTGAAAGACAGCAAGCAAGAGAGCCCCCTCTCTCTTTCATAACAAAATCTGGGGTCAGATGTTGAGGTTCGGAACTTGCGTCAGTCGGAGCATACGTCCACGCCTCCCGTCCAGATGCTTCGTTCAGTTCACAGCTGGGGTCGGCTATAGTTGCGGCTTCTTCTTCAGCGTCTGCCAAGCACACACGATCGCACCTTGGCTACGTGACTTCTGATATCCAGCTGGCTTCGCCAAGAAGGTCCACTCTTCGTCAGAGAAGTCACACCATACAGTAGCCAAGGAGACGGGGCCTCATTCATCGAGACATCCGCAGAAAAGAGCCATCTCGGACACACTGTCCCAGGAGCAGCCGGCGGCCAAGCAACAGAAGACCGCTGCTCCTCGGGCCTCCGTAACGGACTTGCTGTCGCAGATTGCTCAGCTCATCACAGCATCCAAGCAAGTGCAGAAGCAGCCGACGGCAGTCTTAGAACCTGAGCTGTCGGATAGTGCTGGGTCAATCCAGTTATCTGCGCATTCAGATGCCGATGACTGAGTATAATCTGATTCAGTTGGATGGTGAAAGGGATTTGGAGGAGAATTACCCTTCCCTTTCGGAACAATACAGGGTTGCGATGGATCTAATGCATCTATACTTCCCTGAGTTCGTTCCTGAGAATCAGAATGCTGCGACCGCTCGAAAGTAGCACCATTCCGTAGCCAAGAGACGAGGCCTCATATATCGGGACGTCCAGAGAGAAGAGCCGTCTCGGACACACAGTCCCAGGAGCAGCTGGCAGCCAGAATAGAAGACTGCTGCTCCTCAGGCCTCCGTAATAGATTTGCTGTCGCAGATTGTGCAGCTCATCCCAGCATCCCAGCATCCCAGCAAGTGCAGAAGCAGTCTCAGAACCTGAACTGTTGGATGGTGCTGGGTCAGTCCAGTCATCTGCGTGTTCAGATGCCCCTGACCGTGATTTTCAACTGATTCAGACGAATGATGAAAGGTATATGGAGAGGGATTACTCTTCCCTTTTGGAACAACACATGGTCGCGATGGATTTATTCCATCAACACTACCCTGAATTTGTTCCAGCGAATCAGAATGCTGCGACTACTTGTAAGAAACCGCTAGCGTTGTTGAATGCTGACTTCATCCAGAAAAAGAGGAGGAAATGTCTTTTCCGGTTAAGTATAGACAGGTGTCGCAGGCCTTTGGCCTTTTAGATGACGCCATATTCAACTTTCCACTGGAAAGAAGTAAGGCGGTTTCTTGTCATCATCTTCCGTAATTTTACCGATTAACGGAAAACGGGGAAGATGTATTGAGAGTTCCTCTGCATTTGAATGAGCAGGCTAAGGACCTAGTTATGGCCTTACCTTCGTCATTCACTATTCGCCCGGACACAGTTGAGACGTTATTTCTTCATTCAGAGCGAATTTAGACTCCCTGTCTTACGCAGATCACCTTTAAGAACTGTGACACAAAGTCTTTGCGGAAAGGAATTTGAGGACGTTTGTACCTCATTTAGAGTCCTTTCCAGGGCTATTATATTTTTCACGTATAACTCGGTCTTAACAGTTGCTAATTTGGAGTTAATCAGAAGTGACGGAGCCCTTACGTCGTCATCCTTAATAGATGACAAGGTGAAAAACTCTCTTCGGGTCGCTCCGGTTTCTGGACACTAAGTTTTTGAAGATAAGCTTTCATTGGTTTATTACCAAGCTATAAAGAAAGCATCAATACTCTGCTCCTTAAGTCGGCGTCTTATCAACACGCAATAGCAGAAAGGAGTAAGGGAGGAAGTCCTAGACAGAAAGTCGTCTAAAAAGGACTCCTCGCGAGGGTATAGGTAACCCTCCTGTAATTACTCTAGGGATCGTCATACAGCGACTCGGATAGGGGACTTAGGTCTGATCGAGGCTACCGGTCAGACGGCCCTAAGCCGTTGTCTCGAAGCTCTTTGCGAAAGAGACATAGTTTCTCCTTCTGTAGGCCTCGCAGGTACTACAGGTGAGGGTTAGGACCTCGATTGTTTAGCAGTTGACGGATGGTTATCAAGATTCGCATCAAACTGGATAACTATTACGGAGCTAGCGGCTAAAGTGTGGTCTCGGACGGCCTACGGCTATCTTTCCAAAGAGAACCACAACAAGCTTAATGTCTGTGATGGACAATGCTTCCGTCAGATCCTTGCATTAGAATCTCACCAACCATAGGAAAAGGTTCTTTTGACAATGAAGTAATAGAGGTAGTCGAGAATCAAGATTCTGTAGGATTCTATAGCCACCTGTTACTCGTACCGAAGCCATAGAGCTCGTTCCGACTGATAATAGACTGGAGCTGGATAACAAGTTTATCAAAGCTCTAAAAATTTATTTATGGCTATCATTTAGTCAGTAAAAGCGAGCGTTCGAGTGATCGACTATGCTACAAGCATAGATCTAAGGAACCGTTTTTTCATGTCCTGGTATATCCGGCATTCAGAAAGTACCTACAGTTCATCGTCCAAGGGATAGTATTTCAGTTCCGAGTGATGTGCTTCGGTCTGAAGATAGCACCCTGGGCTGTCACTCGAATAATGAACTCGGTAATGTCTCTCAACAATCTGGTTCATCTGCCATTATCCAGAACGAAATTAGTCAGTTGTTATGCTCACTTTTGTCTACTATCAGTTACATTAACAGTGAGAAATTTTATGCGACTGATGGGGTTGTGCGGAGCGGCTAAGCATCTTGTTTAGATGGGTCGCTTACGCACACATCTCCTCCAGTTATTCTTTACCCAGAACTGGTGTGTGAAAATGCATTCACTCAGGACCAGTATTGTTTTAACGGATCTAGTAAACAAAAGGTCCATATTGGGGCAGATATTCAGTGCTTAACTGAGAGAGTTCTGCTGCAACTGCCAGATCTGGCTTTCACAATTATGATGGGTATGAATGGGGCACGACCCTGAGTCCAACAGGCTCGAAATGCAGGGGTCTTGGGACCCTCGGCTCCTGAAGAAACACATAAACATCAGAGAATGATGTCAATATTGTTAGCACTACATCAGTGCGGACACGCTTGTTCAGATATTGTTGAACAACTTGATAGTGGTAGCGTACATCAGGAAGCAGGACGGCACCCATTCATTTCCGTTATGATAACTAACGGAGAAGAATTTTCATGTTCATCTCTCTATCTGTCTTTTACCGGGTCGTCTGAACGTACTAGCAGACTCGCTCCTTGGAAAAGTCGCCTGTTTCATTTGTATTGGACGCACAACATTAGAGTATTTGGACAGTTTTGCTACCAGTGGGATCACCCCATGATAGTTCAGTTTGCGACGCACCGGAACAATTAGTTACCGTCATTTGTGTCGCCATGCCCAGATCATTGAGCGCATGCAGTAGACGCTCTGCAGAATTCATGGGGATGAATGATAGAATACGCATATCCTCCACTTCATTTGATACAATAGATTACGTTTAAGATTAAACAATCTCGTTGTGAATCCTACTAGTTGCACCTCTGTTGTCACAGAAACCTTGGATCAGTATTCTCAAGTGTCTGTTATGGGACGCTCCCCAGAAGCTTCCTCCATGAGAGGGTCTTCTTTCAGGTGAAGTTTTATTCCTCATGTCCTTCTCTGCCCATAGTGGCATAATGGAGTCAGATGTGAGGGAACCATTGCCTATATGTTTTGATAACTGACACAGGAACGATTAAATAATACTATGCATTTGGGTCGCCTTCTATGGCGACCTCATGGGCACATCCGCTTTTTAGTTGGATTAGTTTCCTGTGATTATTGTTAATTTGTTATATACGAGCGCTTATTTAAAAATCATCACAATTAAATTGCTACTCTTTGAGTACCTAGCAGGCTGCATCACCAGTTAACTGACACAGGAACGATTAAATAATGCGGGTGAGGAGATTTCGATATGACTTCGAATTCCCCCCTCCCTCCCCCCCCCCCTCCCTGACACACACACACACACACTGCCTATGTGTTTTGAGGCAATTACTGGGCAAGACATAGTTTTCTTCCTGCAAGTCTCATATAATTTAATACATACATACTATGCATTTGGGTCGCCTTCTATGGCGACCTCATGGGCACATCCGCTTTTTAGTTGGATTAGTTTCCTGTGATTATTGTTAATTTGTTATATACGAGCGCTTATTTAAAAATCATCACAATTAAATTGCTACTCTTTGAGTACCTAGCAGGCTGCATCACCAGTTAACTGGTATTCAGATGATTACATGCTAAATCTAAATGCTCTCGCGCATTTTATTATTAGGCTAATGCTTTATTGTATCTCGTGGACCTTGAAATCATAATCTATTTCGGGGGTGGTCCGTGTTGGAGCCTGTTAATCATACCTACTTTCATTTCTAGATCCCCATTTCTATTATGTCAGTACTCAATTTTGCACATGTTTACAATCATAGATATCGGATAGTACACGTTGGAGAGTGTTGTTACTGGAATTTATTGTACAGAGGCTGTCTGTGGATTACCTAGGAAGTGTGTTTTCTCTTCAGGGATCGTTCAGTGTGGCTCGATTGGATATGTGTATGTTATATTTTTTATATCACCGGTTTTCGATGTATCTGTGTATGCCGTCTGTGGTGTATGTGATATAGCGGGCAATATTAATTACCAGGATCGTCGCTATAGCCTTAACTTCAGAAGTGGCATTAAGTACCATTTATTAATCATGAATTAATATCTGAGTGCCTGTTCGACGATTAATATACCCCCCGCAAACAAAGTTTGGGGGTATATAGGAATCACCCTGGCCATCCGTCCGTCTGTCCATCCTTATAAGAGCAACTTCTAAACCATTTGAAGAATTTTCATGAAACTTTACACAATGGAAGAACTCCATATGAAGATGTGCATGAAGCAATATAATTCCGTTCTGACATTTCCAAGGGGAGATAATCTAACTTATACATTTTAATGTATCAAAAAGGCTACAACTGAGGCGCGGGGGGTATCACTTTGTGAGCTTCCTCACAGTACCTAGTTTATATTGTTTTTTGGTACCGCTCTTATTGATTCCAGAGCTCTCCCCTCTTTCTTTTGAAGATTCCTTCAAAAGAAAGGGTGGGGTGTGATTTTTACCTCTTCTCTGTTTTAAAAAGTATGTAACTATGAAGGAATCTGTTTTATCTGTAATTATATCCTGCATACTGCTGAAGTGTTATTGTGTGGCATATGTTTGTGGGGGATTTTCGCTCATTCTCAGATACGCCATTCTAATTTTTGGGGCTTAGTCTGGACTAGCCTTTAAAATTAGGAACTTGTCACATCCTATCAATTATTTTGATGACGTCTAATGCTTTTCTTCAATAGGAAAGCCTCTCTTGGAAGATTTGTCCAACAAGTAAACTTGTAAGTGGAGCTTGCTTGGGCTGATAGCCGCAGGCCTGCCGAGACTACATTCTCATCCACTGATCTTCCACAATTTATCCACTTAATTGCGAGGCTGATAACCTATTAATTGGGCTCCTTATTAGTCCCCTACCGGCATTACCGGAGGGGACTATAGGTTTGCACTCTGTCCACCCGTCAGTCTGTCCGTCCATCACTCTGTCAGTCACACTTTACTTTTCCGGTGTTTTTTTGGAAACGCTTCAACGGAATGATTTCATTTTTTGTAAACTACTATAGAACGATGACTTACAGATCAAGTTTGAGTTTCATGCTGATTGCCTTATTCTTGTGTGAGTTACGGCCCTTGGAAATATGGAAAAAAGCACCAAAATATCAGTTTTCCAGAGTTTTTAGCTTACCGAAGGGAGCTTAACTTATCACTTGCCGTCTGTCGTCGTCATCGTCCGTCGTGAACTTTACATTATCGACTACTCCTCCCAAACTACTGGATCAAATTGAACCAAATTTGGTGTGCATGTTCCCCATCATATGTCAATTCAAACTTGTACAAATAAACTTGACGCCCCCACAGGGGGCACCACAAGGGGCATAACTCTGATAGCACCCATGAATTTCTTTCCAAAATTCAAAAAAATCTTCTTCAGATCCACCAGGCAGAATTCTTTCCTATTTGGTATGCATCATCTCTAGGTGGGGGGAGATTCAGGTTTGTTCAAATCGGCTCCCTGGATTCATATTTGGGCTCAGTATAGAAGCCCGAATTTGAACTTAGTGCATTTCAGGCAAATTTCTTAAAAAATCCTCTTCACCAGATCCAGCAAGCAGAATCTTTGGATATTTGGTATGCAACATTGTGGGGTGGATCTGATTCAAGTTTGTTCAAATCGGCCCCCTGGATTCATATTTGGGCTCACTATAGAAGCTCGAATTCGAACTTAGTGCATTTCAGGCAAATTTCTTAAAAAATCTTCTCAAGATCCAGCAGGCAGAATCTTTTGATATTTGGTATGCAACATTGTGGGGTGGATCTGATTCAAGTTTGTTCAAATCGGCTTCCTGGATTCACATTTGGGCTCAGTATAGAAGCCCGAATTTGAACTTAGTGCATTTCAGGCAATTTTCTTTAAAAATCTTCTTCTCAAGATCCAGCAGGCAGAATCTGTTGATATTTGGTATGCAGCATGCTTAGGGGGGTGAGATTCAAATTTGTTCAAGCCAAGTCCCTGGGTTCATATTCGGGCTCACTATGAGTGCCCGAATGATAACTTAGTTCAAAATGAGGAATTTTCTTTAAAAATCTTCTTCTTCAGATCCAGCAGTTAGAATGTTTTGAATTTTGGTATGCAGCATCTTTAGGTGGGTGAGATTCAAGTTTGTTCAAGCCATGTTCCTAACTTCCTAGGTCCATATTTGGGCTCACTTGGGAGCCCGAATGATAACTTAGTTCAAAATGATGAATTTTCTTTAAAAATCGTCTTCTTCATATCTAGCAGTCAGAATGTTTTAATATTTGGTATGCAGCATCCTTAGGGGGGTGAGATTCAAGTTTGTTCAAGCCTTGTTCCTAGGTCCATATTTGGGCTCACTGTGGGAGCTTGAATTGTAACTTAGTTCGAAATGAGGAATTTTCTTAAAAAATCTTCTTCTTCAGATCCAGCAGTCGGAATGTTTTGATATGTGGTGTGTAGCATCCTTACGGGGGTGAGATTCAAGTTTGTTAAAGCCAAGTCCCTGGGTCCATATTTGGGCTCCCTGTGGGAGCTCGAATTATAACGTAGTCAATACGAGGAATTTTTCTTTAAAATTCTTCGTCTTCAGATTTAGCAGTCGAAATGTTTTGATATTTGGCATGCAGCATCCTTGGGGGTGAGATTCAAGTTTGTTCAAGCCAAGTCCCTGGGTTCATATTTGGGCTCACCGTGGGAGCCCGAATGATAACTTGGTTCAAAATGAGGAATTGTCTTTAAAAATCTTCTTCAGATCCAGCAGATGAATGCTTTTGATATTTGGTATGCAGCATCCTTAGGGGGGTAAGATTCAAGTTTGTTCAAGCCATGTCCCTAGTTCCATAAAATTTGTCTCTCATGACTTCATTCCTTTGTAGTGTTGATGAACCATGTCTAACTGAATGTGACCCCAAATACTTCTTTGAACCACTTTGGCCGGTGAGCGATTAATGCTCCGTGGGGCCTCTTGTTTTGGAAATGCTTCAACGGAATGATTTCATTTTTGGTAAACTACTATAGAACGATGACTTACAGATCAAGTTTGAGTTTCATGCTGATTGCCTTATTCTTGTGTGAGTTATGGCCCTTGGAAATATGGAAAAGCGCCAAAATATCAGTATTTTTATACTGTACCAATGACCCAGACATAGCTGGTGCTAACTCTTAAAATATAGGGCCAAACACAAATTTTGCCCCCCAATCCCCAAAATTTGCATCTAAAACCAAAGAAAACATGTCCTGAATGGCCCTCCACACTTCACCTCTACTGCGCATGCGCAGTGTCAAGGACGTTCCGAAATTGGCGCCATTAATCATTCTAAGTTTGGCCCTTCATCAGTTAACATCTGACTGATCTTTGTGCTTGTAAATCTCAGTTTAAATGATGCCAGACACATAAATATTAGGGAAATGGTGATTCTCAGGAGGATAGAGAAGGAGGAGAGGAAAATTGTGTGACAGAATATTATCAGGGCTGTAACTTAAAATTTTTTAATGAAATTATGTAAAGTTACCTATTTTCGAGGCAGCAGCCATTTTGTTGTCATTCTTGTTATTTAATTACACTGATTTTTCAGTGTTTTCCTCTCTCCCTTTCCTTTAAGTCCCCTCTTGCTATTCTCCCATGCTTTTGGCATAGTTTCTGTAATATTATTACTAAAATTTCTTGGGAGTTTTAGCTGAATAACAGAATAAATTCTGTTCTTTTCCCCATGTTTACGTCTTCACCTACGGGTGGTTAGGCGTTGTGTTCTGCATCTACCATCTGATGTTCTGCAGTTTCTTCCCTGGAAGTCTCTGTTTTGCATCAGATAGTGTATTTTTGGTAACTGATTTCGGGCCTGAGTGCCTGGAGTCTTATTTTAGTGTTTTTACACTCATTGTTTACATTTACAACAGCCCTCTGTGTGAGGGGGGGGGGGGGGGGATTTCTTAAAAATAATATCTTGATGTTATTTTAATCATAACTAGGTACATTATTATTGTTCGTAAGTGTTGAATAAATTGTTTAAAATATTTTTAAAATTTTTGTCCACACTTAGGCTTGGGATCCATTGGGGCTCAACATTACTTTTCAGAAACTTGGGCTGTTCTGAAAAAATATTTTTTCAAAATATTTTGATTTCAATTATTTTTTCTATATTAATGGATCATGTTATTATTATGTATTTTGATTGCCAGGGGTTGGTGCGAGTACCAGGACTTGTTTCTTTTCACATTGAAAGGATATTGATCAATTGTATTAAGAGGAAGTCTTCCTCTGACTTTTATAATCATTCTATATGTGGTCAGTGTACTCGCATTAACTCCTGTTCTGTATCGTATGATTTCGATGACAACATGGGAAGCGTATGTCACGGTATGCTAGTGGGGAATTGGACATTCCGGTCCTTTCCCCGCAGGGTCACTCTACTTTATCAATTTCTATTTCAGACGATCAAGATTAGGGTGATGTATCTGTGATGTCTTCCAACAGTGTGCCTCCGTCGTCACAATTAATGAAGGGCTAGCGGAAAAGTGCTCATGTAAATACGCCAATTGCCTAAGAGGACCCTAGTAGGTTCGACGGCCTTTGACGTCCGCTAGCTCGCCCGGTGTAGCGTCCATTCATCGAATGGTTCGGCAGCCGGGTTCGTCCGTTGCGGTCTAGAAGGAGTTTTGGAGTGATGCGAGCACTATAAATCAACCAAATGCACACCCAGTGACGGCGGATTAGAGGGAGAACGGAGGAAGCCTTTTAGTCCGGTTCATAGCTCGTTCTGGTCCATCCGGACGGCGAGCGAGAGAGGCCCCTCTCTCGTACAACAACATCTGGCCCCAGATGTTGTGGTACAAAATGTTTCGCATTCAGAGCATACGTCCGTCGCTCGGGACGCTCCGACATATAGTCAGTCCGGAGAGACTGTCAATAAGGCTTCCTCATTCTCATGGTAGCGCACACGACCGCTCTTGGCTACGTGACCTCGGATATCCAGTCAGCTTCGCCAGTCAGAGAATCATCGGCGACCAGGTCACACCATCCGGTAGCCAGGGACACGAGGCCTGCAGACTCCGGACGTTCGCATTGGAAAGTGTGCGGGAGTCAACGTACACGGAGCTTCCGGCGGCAATGCATCGTAAGACCGCTACTGCACAGGCCTCGGGGACGGACGTGCTTTCCTAAATAGCACAGCTTATCGCAGCATCCCAGCAACAACTGAATCTGTCGCATATGTTTTATCCGACGATGCTGGGTCCGAAATTTTCATCCGGTCCGACGGGATACCAAAAGGGATTCGGAGGATTTCGAGCTTTCCCTTTCGGAACAACATATGCTGTTGTGTATGTCATCTGACTTGATCTTCTACAGGTTCTTTCGTCGGACCAGAATGCTGCGATGCCGGATAAGAAACTGATAGCGTCGGTGGACTTAGAAATTTTTGGTTCGGTTCAGGGACTTCGTCCCTCAGATCCGACATAGTCCAATAATGTCACACAAACTTTCGATTTATTGAACGACGCTATATATTTATTATTATATGCTTGCTATTACCAAGCATTTCTGGTTTCTTCGCAAAGTTACGGAGATGTCTTTCAAAAGTGTGCCTCTGTCGTCATAGTTAATGAAGAGCTAGCGGCAATAAGTGCTCATGGAATATGTCTATCGCCTAAGAGGTCCCTTGTAGGATCGACGGAGTGACATTCGCTAGCTCACCCGGTGTAGCGTACATTCATCGAATGGTTCGGCTGCCGGGTTCGTCCGTTGCGGTCTAGGAAGGAGATTTGGGTGATGCGAGCACTATAATTAGTTTAGTACTCACCCAGTGACGGCGGATTGAGGACAGATCGGAGGAAGCCTGTTAGTCCGGTTCCTGGTTTGTCCAGGTCCGTCCGGGCTGTGAGCGAGAGAGGTCCCTCTCTCGTCCAACAACATAGGGGACCGCATGTTGTGGTTCAGATCTTTTACATTCGGAGCATATGTCCATCGGTCGGGACGCTCCGTTATATTGACAGTCCGAGAGACTGTCGATAATGCTTCCTCATCCTCACAGCAGGGCACACGACCGCACATTGGCTACGTGACCTCGAGTATCCGATCAGTTTCGTCATTCAGTGATTCCACGGTGAACAGGTCACGCCATCCGGTAGCCAAGGGACACGAGGCCTATACACTCCGTTCGCTCGCATATTAGTAGTATGCACGGGGTAACGATCACGGAGCTTCCAGCGGCAATGTATTGTAGGACCGCTTCTCCACAGGCCTCAGTGACGGACGTGCTAGCCGAGTTAGCACAGTTTTTTCGCAGCATCCCAGCAGTCGACAGTTTCTTAGTCGAATCAGGAATTACCTGACGGCGCTGGGTCGGTGCGGTCCGCGGTTGCATCAGGTACGGACGACCAAACGCTTTATAGGGTCCGACAGGATGGCGAAAGGGATTCGAAAGATTTCGAGTTTTCCCTTTCGTAGCACCGGAAGCTGCCATATATATCTTCCGGCATTATCTTCCAGTGTTTCTTTTTTCGGACTACATTGCTGCGATGTTGGATAAGAGACTTATAGCGTCATTGGACATGGAATTTTGGATCGGTTCAGGGACATTGTCCCTGACTTACCGACACAGTCCAATAATGTCATTAGAACATGTGTATTACTTATCGATGCTATATATACATATAAGCCTGCTACCAAGCATGATAGTTTAGTTTCTTGTCCGCAATGCTCATTTCTGCCTTTTTATCATTTATACAAATAATTTATTTTGGCAGAACAGGGCATACCGAGAGTTCATATGCGTCTAGACGGCGTGGTTAAAGACTGGAAATATTCTTTTTCGCCGTCTATGTCTTTTCCAACCACAATGTTGGAAACGACAATGATGTCTAATAGACTTAACTTAGGCGCTTTATCATACGTAATCCACCTTACTGAGGCGTTATCATTACGTCTTCAAGAGAAAGAATTACGGGATATTATCCTCAATGTGATTTCTTTTGAGGGCAGTAGTTTGTTCACGTATAACTCCGCCCTTCAGTGGCTGATTGGAGTTGGTTAGACGTGACGCAGCCCTAGCTACATCCACGCGCGTGGATAGTAAGGTGAAGAACTCTCTCAGAGTCGCTTCGTTCTCGGAGAAGCTTCTCTTCGACGGCAACTTTTCAGCAATCCATGAATTGCTCGATTTACACGTTCTCTTGTCTATCTAGTGTTGCAAGAGATTCAGACTGGGGCAAACATTCGGTGGTTGACTCAAGAGAGTGCCACTGCAGTTGCCGGATCCGAGTTTTATAATTATGACGGTTGCCAGTCAAACAGGTTGGGATATAATATTGATCCCAACGGATTCGAAGTGCCAGGGTCTTTGGGTTCCGCAGTCTCTAAGCAAGCACTTATCTTCCGCGGAATAATGTTTTTTAGGCTTGCTTTATGTCATTGGATGAACATTATTCAGAAACGCATGTCCAAATCCTGTCCGTTAATTCGACAGTAGTGGCGTATCTCCGGAACCAGGGAGGCACTCATTCGTTTCCGTTATTCAATTTAATGGAAAGAATCCTTCTGTTTGTTATAGTACACCAAGTTCTGTTTCGGTCCGTCATATTCCGGGTCGTCTGATTGTTTTACCGGACTCCCGTTCACTTATGGGTCGCTTGTTGCCGTCAGAATGGACTCTCAACAAACAAGTATTCAATCAGATTTGCTATCTATGGGAGCGCCCAATGATAATTTATTTACGACACAACTTGCTTGTCAATTGCAGACGTATGTGTTTGCTTGTCCGGATCTCTGAGCTAATGTTGTTAACGCTCTATTGATCTAATAGGACGGAATGATAGGATATGCGTATCCTCCTGCGCTGTTGTTTCAGCAAGTATTGCTAAGATAAACAACCACAATACATTTCTGTTGATAGCATCACTGTCTTCACAGAGACCGTGGGTAAATTTACTCTGATGTCTACTGTGGGACTTAACGCGAAATCTTCCTCAATGAGAGGATCTTTTTTCGCTGGGTAGAATCGTGTCATCTTTATCACAACCCGCAAGGTCGCAACCTTCACGTATTTCGTCGTGTGGTCCTTATTGCATTGTAAGCATTGTACTGGACGAGCTTTGGACGCGATTTCTTACTATAGGAGAACCTCTTCTTCGCTATTCTATGCGGCTAAAGTGAAGGCTCTTCCGTCGTTGGTGTAGGGATCACTATGTTGATATTGTTGATCCCTCCATACTAGTCATTGCAACTTTTTAGTATACTTGTTGACAAGATCTACTGCAGCCTGTTTTTATTAAGGTTATAGGTTTATGTTACCTCATACCTATGCACTCTATGATAGTTTACAATTGAGTCTTATGTCTCTTTATCTAAGTCACTTAGTAACTTTTTGATAAATAGACTTAGAATCATTAGATTAAATTCCTATATGGAATTTAACTTCGGTTCTTATTTAGCTAAGTAATCATTTGAGCCTCTGGAAACAGTAGTTTTCAAATTCTGACCTTTTAGACAGTTATTCTGTTGGCTTCTCTTTTACTGAAGAGTCAGTGAGTTTCATGCACTATCGGTGGATGATTTTCACTTTCGTAGTTTCGGAATCACTACTTCCTTTACTATTTAGGTTGGATTTTTGCATAAGAGTTAGGCTCCTAATTAATATCCGGAACCTATTGTTATTAAGGTCCTTCCGTCTTCGTACGGGCATAGGCCTTTACTCTGTCCGGTTAGAGTTTATGTATTTATAAACAGATATCTGTTTATTACTACGGGCGTAAGCTTCTTCTGTCTTTGATGCCTAATAGAAGGACGTTACGCTCCATTCTATTGCTAATGGATTCAACTAACTATCGATACTGCTTATGGTATATCATTGACTCAGCAGTTGTGCTTGAGATTTCGGCTCATGAAGTAAGAGTTCTTCTACATCTTGGGCTTACATTAATAGTGTCGCTATTATAGATTTTTGAAGGCTGCTCATTGCGCTCAGCCATCCACATTCATGAATTTTTATCTCAGAAATATTGAGTCCATTTCTGGAGGCCTCTATTGTTAGGTCTGTTATCTACTGCTCAGAATGTCATTCACTTAACAGTTGCTACTATAGCTAGGTAGGCTGTCTGTTTTGGCAGTGACTCCGTTCTGCTGCCCTCTTCGCTCTGGTCTATTTGACCCAGGGCAAGAAAAAGGGGGGGGGGGGGGGGGAGGGTGTTCCCTTGGGTCACCTGTTTTACTATGAAAACAAGGGGATACCTCCTCCGGAGTTAGTAATTCTGAGCTGTTATTGGGATGGTTGTTTAGTGAGAAGTTTATGTTTTAAAAATTCATTCAAGTCTTAGTTTTTAAAGTATAGCTTTTGAATATAGCACGTGTCAACGGACATGATTATACAATCCTCAGACACTTTTAAGGAGTATAAAGAGTCTCTATTCTCTAGACTTACTTTGTTTATTGGCTTACTTTAAAAATTATTAGTATAAGGATTATACTAGATATTAATAGAGTACATGGATGTATGATGCTCAATTTTGGAAGGTGTTGTATCTTTCTAATTTATCATAAATAAGAAAGATACATGTAAGGCCTAATACTTCTTTTTCCCTAGAGGGGATGACTCTATTTTATATAATTGAGCGTATTCCATCTTGCTCTATGTCCTTGGCCCTCCAGCCTTTTTACTATTCAGCTATGTCTGGGTCATTGGTACAGTATAAAAATGTTAAAAAATTTATAGTAATTTATATATTTTTTATACTTACCAATGACCCAGACGGGAATGGCCCTCCCAGGAGTTGGGAACTCTTACATCCCCGCTGAGTACATAGCGCTTACCAGGCACTGGTTATTAGAATGATTAATGGCGCCAATTTCGGAACGTCCTTGACACTGCGCATGCGCAGTAGAGGTGAAGTGTGGAGGGCCATTCAGGACATGTTTTCTTTGGTTTTAGATGCAAATTTTGGGGATTGGGGGGCAAAATTTGTGTTTGGCCCTATATTTTAAGAGTTAGCACCAGCTATGTCTGGGTCATTGGTAAGTATAAAAAATATATAAATTACTATAAATTTTTTAACTTTGCGGACTTTTTTTGAAAACACTTCAACGGAATAATTTCATTTTTGGTAACCTACTATAGAACAATGACTTACAGATCAAGTTTGAGTTTCATGCTGATTGCCTTATTCTTGTGTGAGTTACGGCACTTGAAAATATGGAAAAGCGCCAAAATATCAGTTTTCCATACTTTTTCTGGAAACCCTTCAACGGAATGATTTCATTTTTGGTAACCTACTATAGAACGATGACATACAGATCAAGTTTGATTTACACTCTGTCCATCCATCCGTCAGTCTGTCAGTCAGTCTGTCGGTCATACTTTAGTTTTCCGGACTTTTTTTTTAAACACTTCAACGGAATGATTTCATTTTTGGTAACCTACTATAGAATGATGACTTACAGATCAAGTTTCATTTGTACTCTGTCCATCCGTCAGTCTGTCAGTCAATCATACTTTAGTATTCCGGACTTTTTTTGGAAACGCTTCAACAGAATGATTTCATTCTTGGTAACCTACTATAGAACGATGACTTACAGATCAAGTTTGAGTTTCATGCTGATTGCATTATTCTTGTGTGAGTTATGGGCCTTGGAAATATGGAAAAGCGCCAAAATATCAGTTTTCCTGACTTTTTTGGAAATGCTTCAACAGAATTCATGCTGATCACATCTAGGTTATAACATTTGTATAATTATTAATGCTCATTAGTCTGGTAGGGGACATTGTATTGCTTCAGCGATTCGTGCGCTCTTGTTTAGAATATGTCTCCTCTATTACTGTATAGAGAGACAAACATGTAATTCCTAATTATTCTAAGTTCCTTTCATCATGGATTGTAGGATTGGAATTATTTTTGAATTCCTAGGCCCTCCACCTTTTTACAATTCAACTAAGTCTGGGCCATAGGGTACAGTTGGAAAAGTGTTATAAATTCATAGTAATTTCTATATTTTCCATACTTACCAATGGCCCAGATGGGGATGGCCCTCCCATGAGTGGGCACTCATACCTCCCTGCTAAATTATTATGTAATACTCTCTTTTACAAAGAATGATGTGGGTGCCAATTCCGGTTACTTCCTGGCGTCTGCGCATGCATGGAGAGTAAATGTATGGAGGGCCAGATAGGACTTCTAATTGGCGGTTGTGCAATCAAATTTTGGGGATTGGGGGCAAAATTTGTGTTTGGCCCTCAATATTTTGGAGTTAGCACCAGCTAAGACTGGGCCATAGGTAAGTATGGAAAATATAGAAATTACTATGAATTTATAATTTTTGTTTCAAACACAATTCACAGAGGGCAATTTTGCAAAGTGCCTGCTGATAGGAATAAGAAATCTCCCTCCTTAATAATGTCTAGCATAAAACCGTGTCCCCCACATCCATACGATAAACTCTGAAATTGCCTTTGCATTATGATACAGTGGTTGCACAATTTACAGAATGAACAATGCTTTGGCAATATTGTAGACTCAGATTTGAACAGATAAGAATTCAAATTTGGTCCTGCACAGTCAAGAGTTGGGGAAACGAGGTGCACATGAGACACACGTGTGTCTTTCTGTCAAATAGTCATGTGGAATGTCAGTTTTCATTTGGAATCATTCAAATTCATCACAGAAAAATATACTTAAAAAATAACATAGATAACGAGATTTATACTTTACAAAGGGAAGCTTCAAAGATACCACACCCAAGCATTAAATTTTTTAAATTATTTCGACCATTTACTGTTCATTGTCGCCAAATTGCATAGCCTTGGTAATATTTATTCTCACCCAAAATAAAATAACACTGATTGGTTGCCTGTAAATATGTTAACAGCTCTGCTGTTAACATATTACAGACAACCAATTACAGCACACTTGTCAGTCTTATTTTCTTTTTAGGTCATCCTGTGCTATCAAAAATGAGCACTTTGCTTCATGGAAAATTAAATTAAAATGTAGATCGAGGAGGGCAGTCATGAAGTCTGAAGATATTCTAAGGCGGGCAAAGAATCTCCCTCCTGCATTGTACAAATGGGCAGGCCTGCCAAGAATTACTCTGCCAGTGTATGAGAGCCTCGTGTCTAATATAAAGTTTCAAAAAGATATCTTTTGCTTGCAATATTAAAGGCTGCCAACACCAAAGCCATGACAAATGCACAGTATAACACACTGTCATTTCATTTCAACATCTTATACCTCAAATACATGTGACATTTTGAAGGTCGGGCAGCTTTTAGAGGGGTTTAGAAAATATATGGATTACACAAGATAGGTACTCAATTTATAATCGGAATCTGCCAATTATGACTGATGATCGGTAATCAGTTCATGGACCTATGATACAATCGGTTGATCACTACTAACAAAAGGTTACTCAAACACTTGAAGACCTCAAGATGTTTTTATATATTTTTAGCTTAACTTGACAAAGATAAACTATTGCCATCCTTTAGCACAGGCTACACCCCGTAGTTCTTATCCGAACGTCACAAAATTTCATATGCAGGTTTGAGGTCATGTCTAGATTAGAACTTCCCTTTTTGGTTGCAATTGGTCAACCATGGTGACTGCCCGAGCCCAAAACCCTTAAACCATTAGCACAGTCTACAGGTCGTATTTATGAAGGAATTTCATTGTAACTTGGTAGGATGCCTCTGTATAATATCTAGATGAGAGCGTCCCCTTTTGGTCATGATCTGTCAACTGTGATGGCTGCCCAAGCCCAAACCCAAAAACTTTTAGCCCAGTCTGCAGGTCATTTTTAATAGGGAGCAGGGCTTGCATTTTAGAACCGTAGCCAGGCTGATGAATAGGCCAGGTAAAAAGGACCACCAGGCCTGATATGTACTGTTCAGGGCTGATTTTGCAGATTACATAAACTGTGGCAGACGCATTTGCCGGCTCGATAGATTGGCGACCAGACTGACTGATCAGCAAGGTGAGAAATGTTTTGAGGCTGATTACCAGGCCTGGGCTGATAGGCAAGCCCTGATGGAGGGATTTTATTGTAACTTGGTAGGATGACTCCGGATGATGTCTAGATGAGAACTACCCCATTTGGTCGCGATCTGTCAACCGTGACCACTGTTCGAGCCCAAAAACCTAAGCACAGTCTACAGGTCGTATTTATGGAGGGATTTCATTGTAACTTGGTAGGTTGACTCCATATAATGTCTAAATGATAACGTCCCCTTTTGGTCACGATTGGTGAACTGTGATGGCTACAGGGGCCCGAGCCCGAAAACCTTTAGCACAGTCTACAGGTCATATTTATGAAGGGATTTCATTGTAACTTAGTAGGATGACTCCAGATAATGCCTAGATGACCCTTTTGGTTGCGATCATTCAACCATGATGGCCGCCCAATCCCAAAACCTGAAAAACTTTAGCATAGACTACAGGTTGTATTTATGGAGGGATTTCATTGTAACTTGGTAGGTTGATTCCATATAATGTCTAGATGAGGACGTTCTTTTTTGGTTATGATCGGTCAACTGTGATGTCTACAGGTGAAGCCTGAAAACATTTAGCCAGGGCTCGATTTAACTCTATTAGCATAGCACTTTGCTCTCCAATTTCTGAATTTTGCCATTCAAGATTTATTAGTTTCAAGTGCTTTTGGATCAACTGCTAATCAATTTTCCAGGGTGAATAGTAAATTGCTATTCAAAATTTTCAGATTAAATCAAGTCCTGATTTAGCACAGCCTACAGGTCATATTTATGAAGGGATTTCATTGTAACTTGGTAGGATGACTCCGTATAATGTCTAGAGGAGAATGTCATATTTTGATGCAGTTCAGTAAACATGACGGTCTCCAGGGCACGTTACCTAGATTCCTTTAACAGCTACAGGTTGCATTTATAAAAGGATTTCGTTGCAAATTGGTTGGATGACTCGGTATAATGTCGAAATGAGAACGTCTTATTTTGGCCGTCATCGATCAGCCGTGATGGCTGCACAGGCATGTTACCTAGATTTGTTTAGCACAGTCTACAGTTCATATTTTTGAAGCAATTTCATTGTAACTTGATAAGATAACTGGGTATGATGTCTAGATGAGACTTTCCTATTTTGGTCACAATCAGTCGGCCGTTACTGTCACTTGGGCAATGACTTAGATTCCTTTAGCACTCTTTACAGGTTTTTATGAAGGGATTTCATTGTAACTTGGGAGGATAAGTCAGTATGATATCTAGATGAGCTTGTCCTATTTTGGTCCTGAATGGTCAACCGTGACCACTGGACCGACACCTGACCTAGATTCCATTAACAAAGTCTACAAGTCATATTTATGAAGGGATTTTATAGTAACTTGGTAGGATGACTCGTTTTGGAATGATTTTACTGTAACTAGGTAACTTTGGTTGACATACATTAACTTTGAGGGCCATATCAACCCAGGCCCCAATTCTTTCGTATAATCTACATCTCAAATTATTCTTGTTGGAAACATAGCATGTTGGGTACAGAACTAACCATATTCTCAACTATCAAAATTTTTGGTTTATTTCATAATCCTTTCATAAACATTGAACATTATCCTTTTCATCAAACACTAGAAACAGTCAAGTTAAGCTACAATTTCGACACTTTCATTAAATTTTATTTTTGATATTCCTGCAGGTGATAAAGATTGCTGTCAAAAAAGCCAAAGAATTGGAAGAGAGTGTGAATACAGTAAAGCTCCTCAAGTATGTCATTCTTTCATTAGGGTCTTCCCATTTTATCAATTCCCAAAATACTAATTACCTTAAAAACAGTTCCCAAATAACCTATTCCTACATTACCAATTCCACACATCAAACACTGGGTTTGCTGAAGTGCTGATTAATTTTACATGAGATGAACCAAGATGCATAGAAAATTAATTACAAGCAATATTGTAATATTACAAGATTTTTGAGTGATTTTATGCTTTATGCAAATAAAATCTTTCACCCTGTTGTTGAGGAGGAGTGGGAGGGTGTCAGCTGGATGATTTTTGTTCTCTTTGCTTCAAAATGCGAGGTTTTACAAAAAAAAAATTTTTCTTAAAATCCCCCAACACACCCTTCTCCCCCTCCCCCTCTCCCTCTCACCTAGATAAATTAGATTAACTATTTTAAGATGTAGATGCTGAATGTGACTGTAAATGTTTCTTTAATTTTTATCAGGTGAGCAAATAAGGCCCCTTCTGGTCTCTTGTTTGATTATATTTTTACTGCACCTACCTATGTATGCAAAACATTTTTGCCTGCTCACTGCAACTAATATTGTTTACAATTAAACTTTGTACATATATGTGTATTATGACCAGACTGTCTTCAGAACATCACTCCAGAGTCCATATTTTCATTATCAAAGTCTACAGTCTGAGAGGTCTTTTGTTCACATGTAACAGGTTTGATCCTGAAGGCACATTTGTTAGTGTGTTCAAATTTTGACAGTAATCGCAGGTCTGATCCTGACCATATAATTTATGTATTTTCAAGGCAGTATTACTCTCAAGGCTCTGTAGGTAGAGGTGCACCCTGCAAGCCGAGAGGCCCTGGGGTCGAATCCCACCTGCGGCAACCGCATTATGTCCTTGGGCAAGACACTTCACCCCCATTGCCCATGTGGGGGCACGGTGATGCTGTGTACTAAAGCGTACTGCACGTCAATGGTGTACTTGTCTTCAACCAATGCTAACCCTGCTTGTGTGGAGTTAGTATGTTGGGGAGCTGACAGTTGCTCGGTGGTTCTCTCCGGGTACTCTGGCTTCTTCCATCCGTAAAACTCATGGTCATGATTAGCCATTGTGCAGAAGTATGTGACCTTAAACACCAATAAATAAATACTCTCAAGGAGAGCTTCCCAAGAAATGATTTGAAGAGATGGAATTGGCAAGTGAGGAAACATAGAATCTACTTTTTCTTGTGGTTATCATTCTACTTATTTCAGCTGGTACCATATCACCATCTTGTTGTACATCATGATGCAGTAATTATAGCATTAACATTTCACCTAACACAACTAGTGGACAAAACTTGTTAATAAACAAGAAGAAATTTTCATTTTGTTGCCTCAAAAATGTAGCATGTGACTGTTCACTTTAATGAGTTCTGTAAGCTTGTTGTGTCATTAGCTATCTTTTGGAGGCAAACAAAGAAAAAATATAATTTGAATGCAATCTTTGTGTATAACACTAGTTGGATATGATCATTATTTTAGATAAATGTTTTTTATTGGATTAAATTATGATTCTCTGTCTGGAATATGATGATAGTGTTTATAGACAGGTTGTCACCTTATTATGCCCCTGAGGGGGTATATAGTCGAGGTAGGTCTCTGTCCGTCCTTTTGTCCGTCTGTATGAACATTTTGTATTATAACTCGAGCATCAGTTGTCAGATTTTAATGTTCTTTGGTATGGTGATAGGGCAGCTTGAGGAACGGATGCCCTCGTTCCTAGCATTTCGTCCATTCATGTTTGGTAGAGTTATGGCCCTGTTTGTTTTTGGCCTCTGTTTCTGACTAAGGTAAATTGTACCATAGCCTATAGAGCAAAGTGCTGCCCAATTTTTTTTTAGTTCATTATTTATTCTACGGCCCGGTTCTTGCAGGGGAGGTTGCATGACATTTTAACCTCTACATATCAATATATCCATATAAATATGGATGACACAAGAATTATAGTGATTTTGGTTCCAGAAAATTTAAAATTGTATCATCACACCAATCGATTTCACATTTTACTTGCTTATTACTAATGTCAAAATACAGGTCAAGTTCGATTTTGAGGTTCACTCCGACCATTCTTGCAAGAGTTATGCCTCTTTTTGAATTAAAAAAATCACAAATTTCCCAGTTTCAGCTTTATTCTTACTGTCCAGTGCCTTTTGGGGGAAGTGCTGCCCGATTTTTTTTAGTACACTATTTCTGTACTGCCCAGTGCTTGCAGGGGAGGTTGCATGTCATTTTAAACTACATATCAATATAACCATATGAATATGGATGCCAATTTCAGCTTTATTCTTACTGGCCAGTGCCTATGGGGGAAGTGCTGCCCAATTTTGTTTAGTCCACTATTTCTGTGCTGCCTAGTGCTTGGTGGGGAGGTTGCATGTCATTTTAACCTACTACATATCGATATAACCATATAAATATGGATGCCAATTTCAGATTTATTCTTACTGGCCAGTGTCTTATCGGGGAAGTGCTGCCCAATTTTTTTTTTAGTCCACTATCCCAATTTTTTCTAGTCGACTATTTCTGTACTGCCCAGTGTTTGCAGGGCAGGTTGATTTCATTTTAACCTACTGCATATCGATATATTCATATAAATATGTATAACCAAAGAATCATAGTGTTTTTAGTCCCCTACCTGAATCGCCGGAGGGGACTATAGGTTTGCACTCTGTCCATCCGTCAGTCTGTCCATCTGTCAGTCACACTTTAGTTTTCCGGAGTTTTTTTGGAAACACTTCAACAGAATGATTTCATTTTTGGTAAATTTCTATAGAACAATGACTTGCAGATCAAGTTTGAGTTTCATGCTGATTGCCTTATTCTTGTGTGAGTTACAGCCCTTGGAAATATGGAAAAGCACCAAAATATCAATATTTTTATACTGTACCAATGACCCAGACTTAGCTGGTGCTAACTCTAACAAAACCAGGGCCAAACACAAATTTTGCCCCCCAATCCCCAAAATTTGCATCCAAAACAAAAAGAAATCATGTCCTAAAGGACCTCCATACTACGCCTCTACTGCGCATGCGCAGTGACGCAGTCGTCCCGAAATTGGCGCCAATTATCATTCTCTGTTTGGCCCTTCATCAGTCAACATCTCACTGATCTTTGTGCTTGTAAATCTCAGTTTAAAGGATGCCAGACATGTAATTTTTGGAGAAAATGTGATTCTAAGGAGGATAGAAGGAGGAGAGGAAAAAGAAGTGGCAAAAAATAATCAGGGCTGTACTTAAAATTTTTTGATGAAATTATGTTAAGTTGCCTATTTTCGAGGCATGGGCCTCTTGTTGTCATTCTTGCTAATTGTTGCACTGCTTATTCAGTGTTTCCTCTCCCCTAGCCTTCTAAAGTCCCCCCTGGCAATTCTCCCATGCTTTTGGCATATTTTTGAGAAATTTCATTTCTAAAATTTCCTGGGAGAGTTGCTTGGTTACAGAATGTTTTCTGTTATTTTCCCCATAGTTACGTTTTCACCCATGGGTGTATAACGTTTGTGTTCTGCATCTTCCATCTGATGTTCTACAGATTCTCCCCTGGGAGTCTCTGTTTTGCATCAGATAGAGTGTAATTGATGACTGATTCCGGGCCAGTTTTTTCAGTGCCTGGAGTCATGTTTTCTAGTGTGTTTACACTGTTTGTTTTCATTGGCAACAGCCTTTTTTGAGGGGGGCTGTTTGCCTTTGTGGTAGTTTATCTCATTATAAGATACATTTATATTATCCGAAAGTGTCTCATTAATTATTTTATATAAATTTAAAATTTTTGACCACACTTTGCCATCGGATCCATCGGGGCTCAACGTTACTTTTCAGCAACTTGGGCTTCTCTGAAAAAATATTTTTTCAAAATTATTTTGTTTTGCAATTGTTTTTTCATTTATTAATGGATCATGTTATTATGTATCTTTATGTCAGGGGTTTTTGCGAGTAACTAGGACTTATTGTTGTTCTTTCACAATGAAGGGACGTTGTTCAAATTGTAATAGGAAGAAATCTTCCTCTGACTTTCATGATCATTGTATTAATTGTAGTCAGTGTTCTCGCATTAATCCCTGTCCTATATGTGAACATTGGGATGAGAAACATTGGAAACGTGTGTCACGATATGTTGCTTCTGGAGAAAGAGCGATGCCGGCTCTTTCTCCACAAGGTCACTCTACTCTCTCAGTTTCTATTTCAGAGGAACCAGAACAGGGTGATGTTTCCATGTTATCTTCTTCAAGTGTGCGTCCGTCGTCACAAATGAATTCAGAGCTAGCGGCAAAAGTGCTCATGGAGATTAGACAAATGTCGTCCGCTAGCTCGCCCGGTGTAGCGTCCATTCACCGAATGGTTCGGCAGCCGGGTTCGTCCGATGCGGTCCAAGAGGAAATTTTGGGTGATGCGAGCACTATAAACATAATAGATGCACACCCAGTGACGGCGGATAGTAAGCGAGAACGGAGGAAGCCTTTTAGTCCGGTTCCTAGCTCGTCCAGGTCCAGCCGGGCCGCGAGCGAGAGAGGTCCCTCTCTCGTACAACAACATCTGGGACCAGATGTTGTGGTACAAAATGTGTCTTTAGCGGAGCATACGTCCGTCGCTCGGGACGCTCCGTTGTATAAGCAGTCCGCAGAGACTGTTAAGGCTTCCTCTTCTCGTCAGCGCACACGACCGCACCTTGGCTGCGTGACCGCCGATATATTACCAGCTTCGCCGATGAAGGATTCTTCGGCGACCAGGTCACACCATCCGGCAGCCAGGGATTCGAGACCGATGGACTCCGGACGTTCGCATAGGAAAAGTATGCGGGAGCCATCTGATGCGGAGCTGCCCTCGGCGAAGCAGCGAAAGACTGCGCCTCCGCAGGTCTCGACGCCGGACATTCTTGTGCAGATAGCACAGCTTATCGCAGCATCCCAGCAGCCGACAGAAACGGTGTCGGATCGAGAATTATCCGACGGCGCTGGGTCGGTACGCTCCGCCGAAGCATCGGGGGCGGACGACCGGGAACATCGTGAGGTCCGACCGGATGGTGAAAGGGATACGGATGACTTGGAGCTATCCCTTTCGGAACAACATAAAGCTGCCGTGGACTTCATCCGGCACTTTCTCCCTCAAGTTGTTCCGTCGGGCCAGACTGCTGCGCTTCCGGACAAGAGAATTATAGCGTCATTGGACTCTGAATTTTTTGAGCGGTTCAGGGACATCGCTCCCGAGTTTCCGTCGCAGTCCAATAATGTTGCTAGAACATTTGAATTATTGAACGACGCTATATTTAAACTTGCTTCCAGGACGGGGAAAGCAGGTTTCTTGTCCGCTAATACTCTCAACCTGCCTTTCATTAATGCAAGGAATAAATTCGATACGGCAGGACAGGGTATACCGAGAGTTCCTCTGCGTATGGACGACGAGGCGGAAGACTTAGAGCTATCATTACCGTCGTCAGCTTCTATTCCAACCGCGGTGTTGGAAACAGCTATTGCGTCTAACAGAGCCAATTTAGATGCCTTATCTTACGCAGATCACCTTACTAAGGCGTTATCACTGCGCCTTCAAGGGGAAGAGTTTCAGGATATACAATCCTCTTTAAGACTTCTTTCAAGGGCAGTAGCTTATTCCACGTGTAACTCCGCCCTTTCAGTGGCAAATCTTGAGTTGGTTAGACGTGACGCAGCCCTAGCTACATCCACACTAGTGGATTCTAAGGTGAAGAACTCTCTTAGAGTCGCTTCGGTCTCAGGAGAACTTCTCTTTGACGGCAAGCTTTCCGCTATTTATGATAAAATTAAAAAGAAAGCTAATGATTCTCTGTTGTTCAGATCGGCTCCTAAAAAGTCGGATACAGCAGACACGAATAAGACAGGCACTTCTGGGTCTAATACGCCCAAGAGAGGTTCCTATAGAGGTTCCGGTGCGTCCTCTTGGTCTTATTCGAGAGACCGTCAGGATAGCGACTCTCGTTCGGGACGTCCTTCAGGCCGGGACAATCGGTCGGACGCCCCGAGGTCGACGAGGCGAGGTGCGGGTCGTGGAAGACGTGATTTCTCCTATCGCAGGTCCAGGAGGTGATGGCTTAAACCTCTATCGCGTTCCGGTTGGCGGAAGGTTGTCGAGTTTTTCACAAGAGTGGGCGTCGATTACGGACGACCCTTGGGTGAGAGGAGTGACTTCGGAAGGTCTAAAGATATCCTTCAAACGAAAGCCTCCATTAACTCGAAGTCCAAAGTGGACTCATCTTCCGTCAAATCCACAGAAAAGAGACGCTCTGTTATCAGAGGTGCAGTCTCTTTTAATGAAGAACGCGGTAGAGGTCGTAGAAAACCAGGAATCTCTGGGATTCTACAGCCATCTGTTTCTGGTTCCGAAACCAGACGGCTCGTTCCGTCCAGTCATAGATTTGAGCTGGATAAACAAGCTGATCGTCGCTCCGAAGTTTTATATGGAGACGATTCGATCGGTCAGAGCGAGTATTCGGGTGAACGATTATGCAACGAGCATAGATCTCAAAGATGCGTACTTTCACGTCATGGTACATCCGACATTCCGAAAGTATCTATGCTTTGCAGTCCTGGGAGTGGTGTATCAATTCCGGGCGATGTGCTTCGGATTGAATCTAGCACCCTGGGCTTTCACTCGGGTAATGAACTCGGTAATGATCTACTTCCGAGCTCATTCGTCTGCGGTAACGTCGGCCTACCTGGACGACATTCTTCAGAGGTACGGCAACGAGTTAACGCTTCAGAACGATGTTCAGAATCTTCTTCTATTGCTCCGACGTCTCGGTTTTATAGTAAACGAGGAGAAGTCGGATCTGGTGTCGTCCAAGTCATTCACTCATCTGGGAATGAGCTTCGAGACGCACAACAATCTCGTTCGTCTGCCGTTAACCAGAGCGAAATTAGTCAGTTGTTACGCTCGCTATTGTCTGCACGCAGACAAAGTCACGGCGAGAGAATTTATGAGACTGATAGGTCTGTGTGGAGCCGCCGCGGATCTCATTCCGATGGGGCGGCTACGCACACAACCTCTTCAAATTTTCCTGACTCAGAATTGGAGTGTGAAAATTCATTCGCTCTATGTAGACGTACTCTTGTCAGATCAAGTGAAACAAGAGATTCAGACTTGGGCAAACATTCAGTGGTTAACTCAAGGAGTTCCGCTGCAGTTGCCGGATCCGAGTTTTACCGTTATGACGGATGCCAGTCAAACAGGTTGGGGTGCATCATTAATCCCAACGGATTCGAGATGCCAGGGTCTTTGGGATCCGCAATTCCTGTGCAAGCACATAAACATCAAGGAAATGATGTCAATTTGGCTTGCGTTACGTCACTGGATGGACATTATTCACGATGCTCATGTCCAAATCCTATCCGACAATACGACAGTAGTGGCGTATATACGGAATCAGGGAGGCACTCATTCAGTTCCGTTGTTCAATCTAACGGAAAGAATCCTTCTGTTTGCGTTAGAACATCACGTTCTTCTTTCGGTCCGTCACATACCGGGTCGTCTGAATGTGCTAGCAGACTCCCTTTCACGAAAGGGTCGCTTGTTGCCGTCGGAGTGGACTCTCAACAAACAAGTATTCAATCAGATTTGCTACCAATGGGAACGGCCAATGATAGACTTATTTGCGACACATCTCAACAATCAGTTGCAGACGTATGTGTCTCCGTGTCCGGATCCAAGAGCATTTGCAGTAGACGCTCTGTCGATCCCTTGGGACGGAATGATAGGATATGCGTATCCTCCAGCGCCGTTAATTCAACAAGTATTGCTAAAGATAAAACAATCTCAATGCAAGATTCTGTTGGTAGCATCTCTGTCGCCACAGAGACCGTGGATAAATCTACTCAGGTGTCTGTTGTGGGACCTACCGCGGAAGCTTCCTCCACGAGAGGATCTTCTTTCGCAGGGGAAATCGCGCCAACTCCATCACAACCCGCAAGGTCTCAACCTTCACGTTTTTCCGTTGTGCGGTCCTTCTTGCATGGCAAGCACTTTACAGGACGAGCAGTGGACGCGATTTCTAACTGTAGGAGGACCTCCTCTTCGCTAAACTATGCGGCTAAGTGGAAGGTTTTTCGTCGTTGGTGTAGGGATCATTCTGTAGATATATTTGATCCCTCTATACCAGACATTGCAAACTTTCTAGTATACTTGTTTGACGAAATCAAACTGCAGCCTGTTACTATAAAGGGTTATAGATCTATGTTATCTGATACCTATGCACATCATGATAGTTTACAAATTGGATCTAATGTCTCTTTATCGAAGTTGGTTAGAAACTTTTCGATAAATAGACCCAGAACTCTTAGATTAATTCCTAAGTGGAATTTAGCTTGGGTTCTCCTTAAATTGAAGGAAAAGCCATTTGAACCTCTTGGGACAGTAGATTTCAAATTCTTATCTTATAAGACAGCTTTTCTCTTAGCTTTCTCTTCTGCCAGAAGAGTCAGTGAACTTCATGCACTATCGGTGGATGATTCTCATTATCGTAGTGTTGGGAACACTATCACCTTCACTACTAATGTGGGTTTTTTAGCTAAGAATCAGGCTCCTAATAAATATCCGGAACCTATTGTTATTAAGGCTCTTCCGTCTTCAGACGGGCGTAGGCCTTTACTCTGTCCTGTTAGAGCACTACGTATCTATAAACAGAGATCTCAGTTTATCAGAAAGGGACGGAAACGTTTCTTTCTGTCTTTGATGCCTAATAGAAAGGACATTTCAGTCCATTCTATTGCTAGATGGATTCAGTTAACTATCCGTACTGCTTATGAAGATTTATCTTCTTCTCAGCAGTCTGTGCTTAAGATTTCTGCTCATGAAGTAAGAGCTCTTTCTACTTCCTGGGCTTATGCTAATAGTGTTGCTATTACAGATTTAATGAAGGCTGCTTATTGGTCTCAGCCATCCACATTTACGAATTTTTATCTCAGAAATATTGAGTCCATTTCTGGAGACCTGCATTGTTTAGGTCCGTTATCTGTTGCTCAGAATGTCGTCCACTAAACAGTTGCAACTATAGTTATGCAGGCTTTCTGTTCCGGCAGTGACTCCGTCCGGCTGCCCTCTTCGCTCTGGGCTATTTGACCCAGAGCAAGGGGAAGGGGGGGGGGGGGGCGGGTGTTCCCTTAGGTCACCTGCTTTATAGTGAAAAGCAAGGGAATGCCTCCTCCAAGTCAGTATTTCTGAGTCGCTTCCGGGATGGTTTTAAAGTGTAATATTAATGTTTAAATTCATTCATGTCTTATTTTTAAAGTGTAGCTCGGTGTGAAGCATTTGTATATGTCAAGTGTCAAACGGGCTTTAATATACAATACTCGGACACTTTTAAATGATTATAAAGAGTCTCAATTCTCTGGACTACTTTATTTATTGGCTTGCTTTAAAAATAATTAGTATAAGGGTTATACTGGATGTTAATAGAGAACATGAATGTTATTGTGCTCAATTATTAAGGGGCGTGTATCTTTTTAATTTAATATTAAATAAGAAAGATACATGTAAAGCCTAATACTCCTTTTCTCCTTAAGGGGTTACCTCTTTACTGTATAGTTGAGCTTATTGGATTTTCCTCTATGTCCTAGGCCCTCCAGCCTGTTTACTATTCAGCTAAGTCTGGGTCATTGGTACAGTATAAAAATGTTAAAAAATTTATAGTAATTTATATATTTTTTATACTTACCAATGACCCAGATGGGGATGGCCCTCCCTGGAGTTGGGAACTCTTGCCTCCCCGCTGAGTACATAGCGCTGACCAGGCACTGCCAGTAAGAATGATAATTGGCGCCAATTTCGGGACGACTGCGTCACTGCGCATGCGCAGTAGAGGCGTAGTATGGAGGTCCTTTAGGACATGATTTCTTTTTGTTTTGGATGCAAATTTTGGGGATTGGGGGGCAAAATTTGTGTTTGGCCCTGGTTTTGTTAGAGTTAGCACCAGCTAAGTCTGGGTCATTGGTAAGTATAAAAAATATATAAATTATTATAAATTTTTTAACTTTCCGGAGTTTTTTTGGAAACGCTTCAACAGAATGATTTCATTTTTGGTAAACTACTATAGAACGATGACTTACAGATCAAGTTTGAGTTTCATGCTGATTGCCTTATTCTTGTGTGAGTTATGGCCCGTGGAAATATGGAAAAGCTCCAAAATATCAGTTTTACAGACTTTTTGGGGAAACGCTTCAACAGAATGATTTCATTTTTGGTAACCTACTATAGAACGATGACTTACAGATCAAGTTTGAGTTTCATGCTGATTGCCTTATTCTTGTGTGAGTTATGGCCCGTGGAAATATGGAAAAGCACCAAAATATCAGTTTTCTGGACTTTTTTTGGAAATGCTTCAACGGGATGATTTCATTCTTGGTAACCTACTATAGAACGATGACTTACAGATCAAGTTTGAGTTTCATGCTGATTGCATTATTCTCGTGTGAGTTATGGCCCTTGGAAATATGGAAAAGCACCAAAATATCAGTTTTCCGTATTTTTTTTGGAACCGCTTCAACGGAATGATTTCATTTTTGGTAACCTACTATAGAACGGTGACTTACAGATAAAGTTTGAGTTTCAGACTGATTGCCTTATTCTTGTATGAGTTATGGCACTTGGAAATATGGAAAAGCGCCAAAATATCAGACTTTTTTTGGAAACGCTTCAACGGAATGATTTCATTTTTGGTAACCTACTATAGAACGATGACTTACAGATCAAGTTTCATTTGCACTTTGTCCATCCGTCAGTCATACTTTAATTTTCTGGACTTTTTTTGGAAATGCTTAAACCAAATGATTTCATTCTTGGTAACCTACTATAGAACGATGACATACAGATCAAGTTTGAGTTTCATGCTGATTGCATTATTCTTGTGTGAGTTATGGCCCTTGGAAATGTGGAAAAGCGCCAAAATATCAGTTTTCCGGACTTTTTTGGAAACGCTTCAACGGATTTCATGCTGATCACATCAAGGTTATAACATTTGTATGATTGTTAATGCTCATTAGTCTGGTAGGGGGCATTGTATTGCTTCAGCGATATGTGCGCTCTTGTTTAATTCCATTGATTCAAATTTGTTTGGATGAACCAATGCTATTCAAACATTCAGAAGTTATTTATTTACATGCAAGTCCGACTTTGCTACCTTCGGGGGCATCAGCACACGCTTTAGCGTTGCTCTTGTTTAGAGATTGCATAGACATGTTCTGCCAGTCAGTGGGAGAACAGTTGGGCTGTCATGCTTAGAAATCTTCATTTACGATAGTGGTTGTTTGTCTTTTTCAGGTCACTTTGGAATGAGACATCAAAGGAAAAATTACAAGAAATTCAACAGGAAATATGTTGTAGTTAATACTAGCTATTTCTTACTTTGACTCAAAGTATGACAAAACTACCCTATATAATCATCAAACCTGGTCAGTCTGTGTCAGAGTATGAAATTCTTAATTTGTTCCATATGTAAACCTTCATATCTGTTGAACATAGTGAAGACACGACATCACGAAAATAAATAATTGCTTGGTGGTGTAAACCTGATTTGTCCCGACTGATGGCTCAAGTCCCGACTGTTAAAATATTTCAACATCATTATCAAGCCATCCCTTCGTTGAAGGCATGCTTTGATGATATAGTTGAAATGTTAATGAGTCAGGATTATAGTTAAAAAACTTTGGAATTCTTGGAAATTTATATGTGGATAAGTGTATGCATTAGTCGTAGATGCATGGCAATCACAACTTCTTGTTTAATGAGCTGTGTATAATGTATTCCAAATTGATAATATTAGACTCCCCAACACAGACCTCCATTTGCATGACCGACCATGTGTGTGTGTGACAAGGCCAAGGATCAAATCTAGTCTCGTAAAAAGTAATATGATTACTAACAAGAGTGAATCAATATCTAAGACTCCAGTTCAGATGAAATGTCCCAACTGCGTCAATTATTTGGGAGGGGATCACCCCCCCCCCCCCCCCCCCCCCCAAACCCTTCATTCATATTGTCCCTGAGTGAAGACAACACACAAGTTTTACTGCAAAATGTTGAAAGACACTAATGCTCAGAGTTCTTCCTGGAAACTATGCATTTGAAATAATAAATATTGGGGACTTTGAAACACTTTGAAGTTTGTTTTGTCGTAGTATCTAAACTTCTTTGAAATCTTGAATTTCCACAATCTTTGTTAGAGTTGACAATGTATGGTGCTCGGTTGTGTTCTTAGCAGTAGAATATCAGCAAAAGTTATCTCAATGAATTGTTCACTCACTTGCTGTAAACTATTCGAGAGACTAGAATAGAGTTTCAAAAGTGAAAAACTGGTGAATACTCAAGTTTTCTCCTGTGAAATACTAAATTGTAGTCTCTCATAGTTAACAGCAAATCATCAGTGAACAATTCTTTGTGGCCACATCCTCTGATGTTTCCCTGCTTGTCACCCATGAAAATCCGAAATATATTTTTACACAGTATACCAATAGCCCAGACATAGCTGGTGCTAACTCTAAAATATCTAGGGCCAAACACAAATTTTGCCCCCCAATCCCCAAAATTTGCATGCAAAACCGAAAATTAGAAGTCCTAACTGGTCTTCCATACATTTACTCTGTGCATGCGCAGACGTCAGGAAGTGACCGGAATTGGCGCCAACACCATTCTTTGTTTGGCCTTTGTCAGATAACAACAAACTGACTTTGTGCTTTTTAAATCTCAATTTATAATGATACCAGACACAAATCAATGGTTAAATTGGTGGATCCAAGGACACAACTGGATGAAGGAAGGAAGAAACGGTGGTTTGAAACGTTCAGGGCTGTAATTTTATAATAGTTATAAAAATTAGTTCATGTTCCCTAATTTTGAGACATGGGCCTGAGTTTATCATTGTTGATAATGATTTTTCCACTGTTGGTTAAGTATACCTTCCCTAACCTCCCTTGCCCCCCCTCCCCCTCCCCCTCCCCCCAGTTAAACTCCCAAACTTTTTGGCTTGTTTTTTTTGGAAATGTTTTATATAAAATTTCTTGGGAGTTTAAGGTGTTATACAGAAAGATTTTTCTGTATATCCCCAGGGTTACGTCCTCACCCTTAGGGTGTTTAGGCGCTTTTAGTCATGCATCATACATCCAATGTATCGTTTTTTCTTCTGATGAAGATCTTGCCTTACATTGGATAGTTCAAAAATCTGTTACTGACTTTGGGCCGTGTTTCCTGGAGTTTACATTAGCAACGTTCGTTATTTATATGTAGGTTCCTATTTATTATATGATAGGTCTGTTGTAAGATACATTATACAGTCCCGTAGTGTGGCAGGTAATTTTTGGGAGGAAAAAATTAATTTTGTCCACACTTGGGCTCTTTTGGGATACATTTGGGCACTTCGTTCCCTTTGGGAACTTGGGCTCTTGTCAAAATTTTTCGAAAAATTTTTTGTGTAAACTATTTTTCGATTTATATTTTGGATGTTTTTGTTATGTATCTTTTTATTTTTATTTAATGTGGAATTGGTGGGAGTACGATCGACTTAGTCTGTTTTGTTATGTAAGCATATTGCTCTTTAAGCAAATCGAGGAAGTCTTTCCTCTTATATTTTTATACTGTACCAATGACCCAGACATAGCTGGTGCTAACTCTTAAAAATATAGGGCCAAACACAAATTTTGCCCCCCAATCCCCAAAATTTGCATCTAAAACCAAAGAAAACATGTCCTGAATGGCCCTCCATACTTCACCTCTACTGCGCATGCGCAGTGTCAAGGACGTTCCGAAATTGGCGCCATTAATCATTCTTTGTTTGGCCCTTCATCAGTTAACATCTGACTGATCTTTGTGCTTGTAAATCTCAGTTTAAATGATGCCAGACACATAAATATTAGTGAAATGGTGATTCTAAGGAGGATATAGAAGGAGGAGAGGAAAAATGAGTGACAGAAAATAATCAGGGCTGTAACTTAAAATTTTTTGATGAAATTATGTTAAGTTACCTATTTTCGAGGCAACTGCCTGTTGTGGTCATTCTTGTTATCAAGATTACACTGCTTATTCAGTGTTTTCCTCTCTCCCTTTCCTTTAAGTCCCCTCTTGCTATTCTCCCATGCTTTTGGCATATTTTCTGTAATATTATTACTAAAATTTCTTGGGAGTTTTAGCTGGGTAACAGAATGTATTCTGTTCTTTTCCCCATGTTTACGTCTTCACCTATGGGTGGTTAGGCGTAGTGTTCTGCATCTACCATCTGATGTTCTGCAGTAAAAAATGACAGTTTCTTCCCTGGAAGTCTCTGTTTTGCATCAGATAGTGTATTATTGGTAACTGATTTCGGGCCACTTATTGTTTACATTTCCAACAGCCCTCCGTGTGAGGGGGGATTTCTTGAAAATAATATCTTGATGTTAATTTAATCATAACTAGACACATTATTATTGTTCGTAAGTGTTGCATAAATTGTTTAAAATATTTTTAGAATTTTTGTCCACACTTAGACTTGGGATCCATTGGGGCTCAACGTTACTTTTCAGAAACTTGGGCTGTTCTGAAAAAATATTTTTTCAAAAGTTTTTGATTCAATTATTTTTTCTATGTTAATGGATCTTGTTATTATGTATATTGGTTGTCAGGGGTTGGTGCGAGTACTAGGACTTTGTTTTCTTTTCACATTGAAAGGATATTGTTCAATTGTAATAAGAGGAAATCTTCCTCTGACTTTCATAATCATTGTATAATGTAGTCAGTGTACTCGCACTAACTCCTGTTCTGTATGTGTTGATTACGATGACAACATGGAAGCGTGTGTCACGGTATGTTAGTGGGGAATTGGCCATTCCGGTCCTTTCCCCGCAGGGTCACTCTACTTTATCAATCTGTATTTCAGACGATCATGATCAGGGTGATGTATCCGTGATGTCTTCCTAAAAGTGTGCCTCCGTCGTCACAATTAATGAAGAGCTAGCGGAAAAGTGCTCAGGTAATACGTCAATTGCCTAAGAGGACCCTAGTAGGTTCGACGGCCTTTGACGTCCGCTAGCTCGCCCGGTGTAGCGTCCATTCATCGAATGGTTCGGCAGCCGGGTTCGTCCGTTGCGGTCTAGAAAGGAGTTTTGGGTGATGCGAGCACTATAAATATCCATGTGCACACCCAGTGACGGCGGATTAGAGGGGAGAACGGAGGAAGCCTTTTAGCCCAGTTCATAGCTCGTCCAGGCCCATCCGGGCTGCGAGCGAGAGAGGCCCCTCTCTCGTACATCAACATCTGGCCCCAGATGTTGTGGTACAAAATGTCTTGCATTCGGAGCATACGTCCGCCGCTCGGGAAGCTCCGTTATATAGACAGTCCGGAGAGACTGTCAATAAGGCTTCCTCATTCTCATGGCAGCGCACACGACCGCACCTTGGCTACGTGACCTCCGATATCCAGTCAACTTCGCCAATCAGAGAATCCTCGGCGACCAGGTCACGCCATCCGATAGCCAGGGACACGAGGCCTGCAGACTCCGGACGTTCGCATAAGAAAGTATGCGGGAGTCAACGTACACGGAGCTTCCAGCGGCAAAGCATCGTAAGACCGCTTCTGCACAGGCCTCGGTGACGGACGTGCTATCCCAAATAGCACAACTTATCGCAGCATCCCAGCAACGACAGAATCTCTGTCGCATAATATAATATCCGACGACGCTGGGTCGGGACGCTCTGCGGAAGCATCAGGTGCGAACGTCCGAAAATTTCATACGGTCCGACGGGATGCCGAAAGGGATTCGGAGGTTTTCGAGCTTTCCCTTTCGGAACAACATAAGCTGCTGTATATGTCATCCGACTTCATCTTCTAGAGGTTCTTCGTTGGACCAGAATGCTGCGATACCGGATAAGAAACTGATAGCGTCGGTGGACTTAGAAATTTTTGGTTCGGTTCAGGGACATCGTCCCTCAGTTCCGACACAGTCCAATAATGTCTCAGATACGTTCGATTTATTGAACGACGCTATATATATTTTTTATATGCTTGCTATGTACAAGCATATCTGGTTTCTTGTTCGCAAAATTACTGAGATGTCTTTCAAAAGTGTGCCTCTGTCGTCATAGTTAATGAAGAGCTAGCGGCAATTAGTGCTCATGGATTACGTTAATCCCCTAAGAGGTCCCTAGTAGGATCGACGGAGTTGACATTCGCTAGCTCACCTGGTGTAGCGTCCATTCATCGAATGGTTCGGCAGTCGGGTTCGTCCGTTGCGGTCTAGGATGGAGATTTGGGTGATGCAAGCACTATAATAGACTTTAGTACACACCCAGTGACGACGGATTAGAGGAGAGATCGGAGGAAGCCTGTTAGTCCGTCCGGGCGGCGAGCGAGAGAGGTCCCTCTCTCGTGCAACAACATATGGGACCAGATGTTGTGGTACAGACATTTCACCTTCGGAGCGTATGTCCGCCACTCGGGACGCTCCGTTATATAGACAGTTTGAGTGACTGTCGATAATGCTTCCTCATCCTCACAGCAGCGCACACGACTGCACATTGGCTACGTGACATTGAATATCCAGCCAGCTTCGGCATTCAGTGGTTCCATGGCGAACAGGTCACGCCATCCGGTAGCCAAGGGACACGAGGCCTGCACACTCCGGTCGCTCGCATAATAGAAGTATGCACGGGGTAACGAACACGGAGCTTCCAGCGGCAATGCATCGTAAGACCGCTTCTCCACAGGCCTCAGTGACGGACGTGCTATCCAAAATAGCACAGCTTATCGTAGCATCCCAGCAAACGACAGGTTCTCGGTCGATCAGGAATAATCCGACAGCGCTGGGTCGGTACGCTCCGCTGTTGCATCAGGTACGGACGACCGAATATTTCATAGGGTCCGACAGGATGGCGAAAGGGATTCGGATGATTTCGAGCTTTCCCTTTCGAAACAACAGAAGCTGCCATACATTTCTTCCGGCATTATCTTCCAGAGGTTGTTCCGTCGGACTGCATTGCTGCGATGCTGGATAAGAGACTAATAGCGTCATTGGACACGGAGTTTTGGATCGGTTCAGGGACATTATCCCTGAGTTGCCGACGCAGTCCAATAATGTCTTTAGAACATTCGAATTATTGAACTACCCTGTATATATATAAGCTTGCTATCAACATGCTAGTATAGTTTCTTGTCCGCAATGCTCTATTCTGCCTTTCGTGAATTCTAGGAAATAATTGTTTATTGGCAGAACTGGGCTTACCGAGAGTTCCTTTGCGTCTAAGACGGCGAGACTGAAGACTGCAAATTATCTTTTTCGCAGTCTATGTCAATTCCAACCACGATGTTGGAAACGACAATGATGTATAATAGACTTAACTTAGATGCTTTATCATACGTATACCACCTTACTGTGACGTTTATCATTACGTCTTCAAGAGAAAGAATTCCAGGATATGATCCTCAATGAGATTTCTTTCAGGGGCAGTAGTTTTTCCACGTATAACTCCGCCCTTCAGTGGCAACCTGGAGTTGGTTAGACGTGACGCAGCCCTAGCTACATCCATGCGCATGGATAGTAAGGTGAAGAACTCTCTCAGAGTCGCTTCGGTCTCCGAGAAGCTTCTCTTCGACGGCAACGTTTCAGCAATCTTGAATTGCTCGATATACACGTTCTCTTGTCTATCAAGTTTAACAAGAGATTCAGACGTGGGCAAACATTCGGTGGTTGACTCAGAGAGTTCCACTGTAGTTGCCGGATCCGAGTTTTTCGATTATGACGGATGTCAGTCAAACAGGTTGGGACACAATTTTGATCCCAACGGATTCGAAGTGCCAGGGTCTTTGGGTTCCGCAGTTTTTAGGCAAGCTCCTTACTTCCAAGGAAGAATATTATGTTGGCTTGCACTACGTCATTGGATGAATTTTATTCAGAAACGCATGTTCAATCCTGTCCGATAATACGACAGTAGTTGCGTATATCCGGAACCAGGGAGGCACTCATTCGGTTCCGTTATTAATTTTAACGGAAAGAATCCTTCTGTTTGTTATAGAACACCAAGTTCTGTTTCGGTTCGTCATATTCTCGGTCGTCGGATCGTATTAGCAGACTCCCTTTCACATAAGGGTCGTTTGTTGCCGTCGGAATGGACTATCAACAAACAAGTATTCAATCAGAATTGCTATCAGTGGGAGTGCCCAGTGATAATTTATTTGCGACACAACTCTCCAATCATTTGTAGACGTATGTGTCACCGTGTCCGGATCCCTGAGCATATGTAGTTAATGCTCTATCGATCTAGTAGGACGCGATGATAGGATATGCGTATCCTCCAGCGCTGTTGATTCAGCAAGTATTGCTAGGATTATTCATTCACAATACAATTCTGTTGGTAGCATCTCTGTCTCCACAGAGACGGTGGATATATTTACTTAGATGTCTACTGTGGGACTTACCGCGGAAACTTCCTCCACGAGAGGATCTTTTTTTTTCGCTGGGGAAATCGTGTCAACTCTATCACAACCCGCAAGGTCTCAACCTTCACGTATTCCGTTGTGCGGTCCTTCTTGCATGGCAAGCATTGTACAGGACGAGCAGTGGACGCGATTCCTAACTGTAGAAGGACCTCCTCTTCGCTATACTATGCGGCTAAAGTGGAGGGTCTTCCGTCGTTGGTGTAGGGATCTTTATGTTGATATTTTTTATCCCTCCATACCAGACATTGCAAACTTTCTAGTATACTTGTTTAACGAGATCATCTGCAGCCAGTTACTTTTAAACGTTATAGGTCTATGTTATCTGATACCTATGCACACCATGATAGTTTTCAATGGAGCCTAATGTCTCTTTATCTAAGTTAGTTTGAAACTTTTCGATAAGAGACCTAGAATCGTTAGATTAATTCCTATTCGGAATTTAGCTTGGGTTCTTATTAATAAAAGCAACCATTTGATCCCCTTGAGACAGCAGTTTCAAATTCTGGCCTTTTAAGGCAGCGATTCTCTTAGTCTTCTCTTCTGCTGAAGAGTCAGTGAGCTTCATGCACTATCGGTGGACGATTCTCACTTTCGTAGTATCGGGAACTCTATTACCATTACTACTAATGTTGTATTTTTGGTTAAGAATCAGGCTCCTAATGATATCCGGAACCTATTGTTCTTAAGGTCCTTCCGTCTTCGAGCGGGCATAGGCCTTTACTCTGTCCGGATAGACCTTTATGTATTTATTAACAGATCTCAGTTTATCAGTTGGACGTAAAGCTTCTTCTGGCTCTGATGCCTAATAGAAGGGTCATTACGGTCCATTCTATTACTTAATGCATTCAGTTAACTATCGGTTCTGCTTAGGATAATCTATCCTTAATTCAGCAGTCTGTGCTTAAGATTCCGGCTCATGAAGTAAGAGCTCTTCTACATCTTGGGCTGACGTATAGTTTTGCTATTATAGATTAAGTTGGCTGCATATTGGTCTCAGCCATCCACATTCACGAATTTTTATCTCAGAAATATTGTATCCATTTCTGGAGACCTGCATTATTTAGGTCCATTATCAGCTGCTCAGAAAGTCGATCACTTAATAATTGCAACTATAGCTATGTAGGCTTTATGTTCCGGCAGTGACTCCGTCCTGCTGCCCTCTTCGCTCTGGGCTATTTGACCCAGGGCAAGAAAAAGGGGGGGGGGGGGGGGGGGGGGGGAGGGTGTTCCCTTTGGTCACCTGTTTTATTATGAAAACAAGGGGATACCTCCTCCGGAGTTAGTAATTCTGAGCGGTTACTGGGATGGTTTCTTAAGTGAAAGTTATGTTTTTAAATTCATTCATGTCATAGTTTTAAAGTATAGCATTTGAATATGTCATGTGTCAAACGGATGTTATTATACTATCCTCGGACACTTTTAAAAGAGTATAAGGCCAAAAAAAATTAATGGTGTGGTTCGGGTAACATGCTAGAAAAAAAGAGGGTCGGTAGGTCGGATTTTTTTTTTTTTTTTTTATTTATTTTTTCCCCCAAGTATTTTTTGCTTTCGTTGAAAGGGGGAATTCTATGGCAGTTTTTCAAATGGATATGGTAGAATTGGTAGGTTCGGGTCTTCATACGTTCTTATATTTGATTTGGGGGACAGCGAATGTTTCACAACACACGGAGGGCGAGATCTTTGTTATTTGCCCTTTATACGGGAACATGTAAAAACGTAAATATTTGCACATTTAATATTTCCCTGGATGTCTAAATTTAAGTTGCGTGACAGCTGATATCACGCAGACAGACTTTTCAATGCACTTTCATTTTGGACACAAGACGGTTAATATTTGCAATCAATTGTTTCACTTTCATTTGACACCGCTTTAGAATTGTTTTGTTCTCATTCTGACATATTGAATGGCATCCCATAATAGGCCAAGCACCAGTAACGTTGTGCTCATTTACGCCCCTATGGTTTTCGCCCCGTATATTTCGCTGTTCCGTTTGGTGAATATGTATCCTGTATTGTTAATTTGTGTGCAGTATTAACGGTACGCATTTTTCAGACCATATCACAGACTATTGGATTCATTGCATATTTATGAGTTTACGGCCCCCTCTCTTGTCAAAATATGTTGGTGACAAACCTGAAACAGACTTGTACATGTATGTGCAAGTACAAAATACACATAAAACTGTGACGGACTTGTCACCAGCATATTATAGCAGGAAAGTGGAAGTTGTATAAAACTCGTGAGCATGCAATTAATAAATTAATAAAGGGCTCTGTCAGACTCAGCAACATTGTAGATGACTCCTCCACCAGCCTGAGACAACACCTTGACAACAGACATCAGTCGGCGAGACCGCTGACGGACAACACTTCTAGGCTAACCTGGGCTGGCCGACGAGACCGCCGAGAACTCAGGGATGCAGGTGCTGTGTGACGATTTAATAAAGGATGACCAGTGGGCCTACTGATCAAGTGGAAGACAGAGATGTGAAGACGTTGGCGACCATACAAAAAGATGCTACAATCTGGCAAGTGACGGTCCATCGTGGAACTTGGAAGAAACCCCTTTCAATTGCCACCCCTCTACCCAGTTGAAAGGATTAATACTTCAGCCTTGGATTTATTATTAAAAGACATTTATATCAGAAGTGCAGAATAGAACTTTCAACTTGATAGAGAGTTCTCTCTATCAAGTCGAAAGTTTTATTCTGCACTTCTGATAAAAATGTATTTTAATATTTAATATTAAAAGCCATTATATCAGAAGTGCAGAATAGAACTTTCAACTTGAAAGAGAGTTCTCTCTATCAAGTTGAAAGTTTTATACTGCACTTCTGATATAAATGTATACATGTTAATCCCAGAATTACTATT
The DNA here is from genome assembly GCA_031216915.1 of Pictodentalium vernedei. Classification (NCBI taxonomy): domain Eukaryota; kingdom Metazoa; phylum Mollusca; class Scaphopoda; order Dentaliida; family Dentaliidae; genus Pictodentalium; species Pictodentalium vernedei. The sequence goes on from CM062291.1 coordinate 184,715,813, forward strand.
AAACAGTACTTTATAACTTTAGATGAGTGTGTGAGAAATATTATATTTAAAATCCACTGCCTATAAAATAGCACTAGATTTGAAATATAATGTTTCTCACCTAGTCCCCCCCCCCCCCCCCCCCCCCCCCCCCCTAACATCGTCATTAATGTAATCTTTCTCGCCTAGTCCCGCCCCTAAAATCGTCATTAATATTCTTTGGACTAGGGACTGAAACAACATATAAACTCCCAAACATCCAAACTAGGGCAATAAATGAAAGTGAATCTCAAAAATATATTTTTAATCGTTGAATGACAGGCAAAAAAAACCCCAAAACAAAACAAAACTGCACTTGGTCACTTGCCAAGTGGTGGAACGTATATCAAATGGAATAAACAAATTGTCAGGTGGTTGCAAACGATATCTTTCAGAAGTGAAAATCATACTGTTTTATGGTTTATAGGGGCGCTGGCAGATTGGCGAGAGACCCTGTTCAACACACGTGTCACATATTGGAAGGACTGTTTTGAACTTTGAAACAATTTCCGGAAGCACCCTTGCTTCAGGTAGGGCACAAAAGCTGCAAAGATCCACCCGACCAAGTTTTGCGCTGTAGTATGATAGCTCCACTGGGGTTTCACACGACACAGACAGCTTCACAAAAATTTTCTTTTTCAATAAATGCTGGGGTGGGCAGATCGGCGATCCGCAGGTGAAATCAAAGTTAGATAGTAAGCACGCCAAACTAAATTTTTGTCTCTCAGTAAGTCTAGTTTGGGAATATATCACTCTGGGTTTTTGGCACTCAATGCATATAACTGTACTCCTCGCAGTCTGTGCACTCATTGTACACATTTCAGCATCCTCCCCGTATACATCACCAATACTACAAACAGTGCTACTGCTATTTGTCTTGGCAGTCGCTTTGCTAGGTTTGTTGCAATGAACTGCTTTCTTTGTCGATTGTGTCGGACAATCTTCATCTGTTGTGGTGACTCCCTTCAACTGCGCATACGGCTTGAAGTGGAAACCTGTGTTATCCATCACCGGATCAGGCAACCAAGCTAAGTCTTCAGGATCACTTTTTGGTGGCGAGCAACATTCACTATTTCCACACTTTCGAACTTGAAACGAATATTTGCGTTCTCGACAGTGACGTTGTACCCAGTCCTTGTAGGTTTGATCTTTATCATTGAGCGCTTTTGTCAGATGATCTGGGTCTAGATTGGGGAACATTGAAGTTAAGAGTCCCTTCATTTTGTCAATTTCTGCGACAGTAACTGGGTCGGCGGTGACAATTGTGTCATCTTTAAGACGAAGTCTCACGAACCGACTTCTGACAATCTCCTTCACAGGCTCCACCAGTTTTGGCCATTTCTCTCTCAAAATTGGATTTTTATCTGCTCGTGTGCGAATATCTGCCATACTACTACATGATGTCAAAATCTTTTCAACTGCAGGATCATCAGAAGCATTCCTACTTAGTGCGCAGTTTTGGTAGGCCTAAATTTAGAACCGACATGACCCTCTCAACTGGATTGGTCCAGCTATGCCCTCGAGCGCATCTTGCCAACACAACCATGTCTAAATCAAGCTCCCTGAACAAGCAAATTGTCGCACACTTCACACTTTCCAAGTTGTTCCTTTGGTCAGTCCCACCGTCAGTAAATTTCAGAAGAATTTTGGGTCCATCTTTAGTGTGTATTTGCGAAAGTGTGCATGCATGTCTAAAAGGGTTAGACTGTTCAAAAATGGAATCGTTGATCACTGTTGTAACTTTTCCTCGAACGAATGAATTTTCAATATGCTCGGGAATGTTTATCCGGAGATATACAGAAGGCGTCAGGCTACAATTAGTCATATCATGATCAGATGCAACGAGCGTTGTACTTGTTGGAGCCAGCGTCTTTTTGCCTCGCACTCCGGTCGATACAACCACATCCGGACTTCCAATGGGGATTTTTGCTTTGTCGTCTACAGAGTACATAGCACATTTATCGCGCAAGTCTACGGCCATTGACTTCATATATTTCAGTTGTGCTGAACAGAAATGTTCATCGGGGTGGGATGCGCGTAGTTGCCTCCTCTGAATTTTATATTGTACATCTATCTTTGATGTGAATCGTAATGCTGCTCGCGTGTAGGGATTTGTGGGGGCAAACTGCAACCTGACTAACGTTTTGGATGGTATCGGCGTATCTGGTGGGCATTTGTCCTGGGCTTGTTGAATTAAATCCGGTAAGGAAATCCACTCTGACAAATGTGCCTGTTTGTGTCTCCTGTCATCGGCCGCGGTTACGTTCTCAACAATTTTACTGAGTTCCGTGAAAAAAACATCAAATTTTCCTGTCGGCCGCCCCGCGTTCAATGTACGAAGATCAACAAGCAAGCCTTCTTCACCCAAGAATATCGCACGCAATCTTTGCTGTGTGTCTATGTGGCTAGCTGTTGTTGCATCAATAGTTAGCTCTTTGTATATAAGATCAACGGTAGATGGTGATATTTTTGCGACATTTCGAATATGTGCCTTAAAGTGATTGCGTTGGGCTCTGGTGTGATACACAGGGAATTTTTTCTGAATTTCAGGAAATAACCTCAAGGGTTTTGTTAGTTTGTCATCTTCAGTTCTGTCGGGATCTACCCTCACAATGCATGTTGAAGTAACAATTGAACCGCCAGGAGAATATCGGTAGAGATCAATGGGTACGGATAATTGCAATTTCGAAAAGAATCTAAAACGCTGCATGTTTGACTGAAACGGGTTTGTGATGTGTTCTTCTTCATTGAAGAACAACGGGTCATCAGGGTCTCGGGTTGACATTATACTGTCAAGAACTGTATATTTATCTTTTGGTGTAAATGGAGTTGCCCTTCTGTGTTCAACTGTCATGTCAGAGGTAACAGATCTCGCAGGGGCATCTCGTTTGCGGTTCAAATCAGAACTGCAAGCCTGTTCTTTCAAATATTCACTGAAACCCAAAAGACAGTCAGCAAGGCTTTTCACTTGATCATGGAACACAAACCATTTTGAGTTAGTTTTCATGATTGACTTCAAGCAAACACTGTACAGGGCCTGGCCGTGACTATTCAATTCACTTGAGTTCATTGGTTGTGTTTTTTGTTTTTTACGTTTGGTTTCATTGTACCCACTGAAGGCACAGAATTTTTCTGGTATCGGTGTCACTTGTTTATGATGAAGAGACGAATCTTGGAAGGTAACGTGTTGATTGATGACGTACCACAACGCATTACAGAGCACCTGTGCTATATACGAGCCTTCCGTTCGAAGTTCCGCGACTGGAAAATCAACACCGTCTTCACGCATCATTTTTAAAACATCATTATACAGTTCGTCTTTTCTATTCAAACCAGTTTTAACCCCGGGACTTGTAACCTTTTCAGGGGGGTACCCTCGTTTTTTTGATTGACTCATTAACACATCGAAAACATTCTCTGTGTTGGGTGTACTTTCTAAATTCTCAGGTGTGTTACAAACACTGCCTGGTTCTTCCAAACATCGGAAAACAACAGTTTTTATTTGGAATCTGTCAAGCACAGAGCCAAGTTGCATTTCACTGGAAACATCGAACAGGCCTTGAGGGGGGGAAACCATCGAGTCCGAGTTATTCGTGCAACAAACGTGTACACACTCGCTGCTTGAATTTGTGCTGGATTGTCCGTGAATTTCGGTAAAGATATCTTTGAATGTCGTTGAATGCTGAACAGATTTCAGCATTCTTATTTCATCTGAGTGACAGCATTTCTTTTTTATAAGTGCAAGAATAGCAGACATTTTGATCAATTTTATTCCACGGCGCACAGGAAACTAATTCGAAATACCGGCACCGAGAAATCAACATAAAAACGTATTAAAACACAGAATACGCGCCGTCAGTTTCAACGTATAAACCGGGAACCCATTCGCGGTAACAAAATGCGGAATTCGTGCCTTACTTTTTCGGTCTTGAATTTTTTAAACAATCGACGATTTTTTCGGCCCATAAAATTATTAGGGTCGCACTCCAAAATTAGGGTCGGTCGGGTTACCCGAACCACACAACTTTTTTTTCTTGGCCTAAAGAGTCTCAATTCTTTGGACTAACTTTATTTATTGGCTTACTTTAAAAAATGATTAGTATAAGAATTATACTGCATATTAATGGAGAACATGGATGTTATGATGCTCAATTATAGAAGGTATTGTGTCTTTCTAATTTGTCATAAATAAGAAAGATACACGTGAAGCCTATTTCTCCTTTTCTCCTCCAGGAGATGACTCTATTTTATATAGTTGAGCTTATTGGATTTTCCTCTATGTCCTGGGCCCTCCAGCCTTTTTACTATTCAGCTATGTCTGGGTCATTGGTACAGTATAAAAATCTTAAAAAATTTATAGTAATTTATATATTTTTTATACTTACCAATGACCCAGACGGGGATGGCCCTCCCAGGAGTTGGGAACTAATACCTCCCCGCTGAGGACATAGCGCTTACCAGGCACTGTTGGTAAGAATGATTAATGACGCCAATTTTGGGACGTCCTTGACACTGCGCATGCGCAGTAGAGGTGAAGTATGGAGGGCCATTCAGGACATGTTTTCTTTAGTTTTAGATGCAAATTTTGGGGATTGGGGGGCAAAATTTGTGTTTGGCCCTATATTTTTAAGAGTTAGCACCAGCTATGTCTGGGTCATTGGTAAGTATAAAAAATATATAAATTACTATAAATTTTTTAAGTTTCATGTTGGTTGCCTTGCATGCAGTCGAGTACTTCCACTAATTCTTGCTCCTATGTGTCGCATGGGATGACAACGTTGCTGACGGGTGTCACAGTACGTTGTTAGCGAGGGACCACTGCCGGTCCTCTTGCGATGAGAGGCTGCCACTGGTCCTCTCACCCTAAGGTTGCTCTAGTTTATTAGTTTCTATTTACAGAGCAACAAGAACATGGTGATGTTTACGTGACGCCATCAAATAGTGTGCTTCCGTCGTCGCGTTTAAATAGTCAATCAGCTAGCAGCAAAAGTGCTCATGAATATTAGACAGGGCAATAAACCACAGTGTGGTTTCAAATCCCTGTTGCAAGCTAGCTTGACCGGTGAAGTGGTACACTGCCTGAGGGTACCGTGACGCCGGGTGTGTCCGTTGCGGTCAAGGAGAATAGAAAGGGTAGAGCGAGCACTATAATATAATATCAGTTTTAGGCTCACCCTGCAATGACGGAAAGGAAGAAGCCGGCAAGTTCAGCAGGAAGCTCGGCGAGGTCTGAAGGACCGCGAGCGAGAGAGCTCCCCTCTCTCTTTTATTATAACATCTGGGGCCAGATGTTATGGATCGGAACTTGCGTCAGTCGGAGCATACGTCTACGCCTCCGTTCAGTTTAAAGCTGGGGTCGGCTATAATTATGGCTTCTTCAGTGTCTACCAAGCACACACGACCGCACCTTGGCTACGTGATTCTGATATCCAGCCTGCATCGCAGAGAAAGTCACTCTTCGTCAGAGAAGTCACTCCATACAGTAGCCAAGGAGACGAGGCCTCATTTATAGGAACGTCCGCAGAAAAGAGCCATCTCGGACACACTGTCCCAGGAGCAGCCGGCGGCCACACAATAGAAGACCACTGCTCCTTAGGCCTCCGTAATGGACTTGCTGTCGCAGATTGTGCAGCATCCCAGCAAATGCAGAAGCAGACGACGGCAGTCTCAGAACTTGAGCTGATAAACAAGCTCACCCAGCGACAACGGAACAGGAAGAAGCCGGCAAATTCATTGGGAAGCTCGGCTAGGTCTGAAAGGACCGCGAGCTAGAGAGCCCCTCTCTTTCCCATCAACATCTGGGGCCAGATGTGGTGATTAGAAACTTGTGTCAGTCGGAGCATACGTTTGCGCCTCCTGTCCAGGACGCTCCGTTCAGTTTGCAGCCGGCATCGGCTACAGTTACGGCTTCTACATTGGCATCTTCAAAGCACACACAACCACACCTTAGCTACACGACTTGAGATATCCAGCCTGCATCGCCGAGAAGGGACCACACATCGTCAAAGAAGTCGGACCATCCGGTAGCTAAGGAGACGAGGCCTCATTTATCAGGATATCAGGAGAAAAGAGCTGTCTCGGACACACCGTCCCAGGATCAGCCGGCGGCCAAGAAACAGAAGACTGCTGCTCCTCAGACCTGCGTAACGGACTTGCTGTCGCAGATTGCGCAGCTCACCGCAGTATCCCAGCAAGTGCAGGAGCAACCTTTGGCAGTCTCAGAACCTGAGCTGTCGAATGGTGCTGGGTCGGTCCAGTTATCTGCACGTTCAGATGTCACTGACCATGAATCTCAACTGATTCAATCGGATGGTGAAAGGGATATGGAGGAGGCTTACCCTTCCCTTTTGGAACAGCACATGGTTGCGATGGATTTAATTCATCAATACTACCCTGAGTTCGTTCCAGCGAATCAGAATGCTGCGATTACTATGAAGAAACCGCTGGCGTCTTTGGGCACAGACTTTATCCGGACAAAGGAGGAGGTCCTGTCTTTTCCAGTTCAGTCTAGACAGGTGTCGCAGTCCTTCGTCCATTTAGACGACGCCATATTCAAACTTTCCAGTGGGAAGAAGAAAGGTGGTTTCTTGTCATCATATTCCGTAAATTTACCATTTGTTGGACCATGTTCATTTAAAACGGTCAGTGAACATGCACAGAGAGTTCCTCTGCATTTGGATGAGTAAGCTGAGGATCTAGACATATCCTTGCCTTTGTCATTCACTATTTGCTCGGAAACAATTGAGACGGCAATTTCTTCAAACAGAGCAAATTTAGACGCTATGTCTTACACAGATCACCTTTCAAGAGCTGTGTCGCAACGTCTCAACAAAAAGTAATTTGAGGACGTTCGTACCTCTTTAAGAGTTCTTTCCATGGCTATTATATTTACCATGTATAACTCTGCCTTAACAGTGGCTAATTTGGAGTTAATCAGACGTGACAGAGCCCTTGCGTCGTCATCTTAAATAGATGACAAGGTGAAAAACTCTCTATGGGTCACTCCAGTATCCGGACACAAAATTTTTGATGATAAGCTTTCATTGGTTTATGACCAAGCTACAAAGAAAGCGTCAAATACTCTGCTCCTTAAGTCGGCATCTAATCTACCCGCAGCAGCAGAAAAGAGTAAGGGAGGACGCCCTGGACAGAAATCATCTAAAGGGGACTCCTCGCGAGGGTATAAGAAACTCTCCTACAATTACTCTCGGGATCATCAAAACAGCGACCTGGGAAGGGGACATAGTTGTGATCGAGACTACCTGTCAGATGCCCCTAAGCCGGCGGGTCGAGGCTCTTCGTGAGGGGGCGTGGTTTCTCCTCCCGTAAGCCTCGCAGGTCCTACAGGTGATGGTCAGGAAACTCTATTGCTTGACAGTTGGCGGAAGGTTATCAAGATTCGCAAGAAACTGGATAACAATTACGGAAGACCAGTGGGTGAGAAGTGTGGTCTCGGACGGCCTTCGGCTATCTTTCCGAGCGAAACCACCACTAACACGATGTCCGCAATGGACAAAACTTCCGTCAAATCCTTGCAAAAGAGAGCCTCTCCTATCGGAGGTAAAGGCTCTCTTGGCAAAGGAAGCAATAGAGGTCGTCGAGAATCAAAAGTCTCTAGGATTCTGCAGTCACCTGTTCTCCTCATACCAAAGCTAGACGGCTCGTTCCGACCAGTAATAGACTTGATCTGGATAAACAAACTTATCATAGCTCCAAAGTTCTATATGGAGACCATTCGGTCAGTAAGAGCGAGCATTTGAGTGAACTACTATGTGGCAAGCAGAGATCTAAAGGATGCGTACTTTCACGTCCTGGTACATCCAGTATTCAGAAAGCACCTACGGTTCGCCATTCAAGGGATAGTATATCAGTTCCGAGCAATGTGCTATGGTCTAATTCTAGCGCCCTGGGCATTCACTCGAATAATGAACTCTGTAATGTCTCACTTCCGAGCTCATTCGTCTGCAGTAACGTCGGCTTACTTGGACAATATTCTTCAGAGATACGGCAACAAGACTACTCTTCAGAATGATGTTCAGGGTCTGCTTTTTTTGCTCCGACGTCTTGGCTTCATCGTAAACTAGAAGAACTCCGTCCAAGTCTTTCATTCACTTGGGAATGAGCTTCGAGACTCACAACAATCTGGTTTGTCTGCCGTTAACGCAGAGCAAAATTAGTCATTGTTATGCTTGCTTTTGTCTACACTCAGACGCATTAACAGCGAGGGAATTTATGCGACTGATGAGGTTGTGCCAAGCGGCTGCAGATCTTATTCCGATGGGTCGCTTATGCACACGTCCCCTCCAGATATTCTTTACCCAGAACTGGAGTGTGAAGACACATTCGCTCGAGACCGGTATTGTTTTAACGGACCTGGTAAAATAAAAGGTCCAGATTTGAGCAGATATTCAGTGGTTAACTCTGGGAGTTCCGCTGCAGCTGCCGGATCACGATTATGACGGATGCGAGTCAAACAGGTTGGGGCGCGACCCTGAGCCTGACAGACTCGAAAAGGCAGGGTCTTTGGGACCCTCGGTTCCTGGAGAAACACATAAACGTCAAAGAAATGATGTCAATATGGTTAGCGCTACATCAGTGGATTCACATTATAGCAGATGCGCATGTTCAGATATTGTCGGACAACTCAACAGTTGTACCGTACATCAGGAACCATGGAGGCACGCATTCGATTCCGTTTTGCGAACTAATGGAAAAAATTCTTCTGTATGTCATGAAGCATCATGTTCATCTATCGGTCCGTCATACACTGGGTCATCTGAACATACTAGCAGACTCGCTGTCTTGGAAAGGTCATCTGTGGCCTGTTGGGGTGGACTCTCAAGCGAGTATTCAGACAGATTTAAAAATCAAACAGTCTCGCTGCAAGATTCTGTTAGTAGCATCTCTGTCGTCACATAAACCATGGATTAATCTTCTCAGGTGTCTGTTATGGGACGTTTCCCGGAAACTTCCTCTGCGAGAGGACCTTCTTTATCAGGGGAAGTCACGCACACTGCATCACAACCCGGAAGGTCTCAACCTTCAGGTATTTCCGTGGTGCGGTCCTTCTTGCACGGCAAGCAATTTACAGGACGAGCAGTGGACACAATTTCTAATTGCAGGAGGTCCTCCTCTTCGTTGAATTATTCAGCAAACTGGAAGGTTTTCTTCCATTGGCATAAAGATCAGTCGATAGACGTCTTTGATCCATCCATACCGGATATTGCTAACTTTCTGGTCTACCTGTTTGACGTTCTCAAACTGCAGCACGTCACTATTAAGGGCTATAGGTCTATGTTATCGGACACTTACGCTTATCATAACTTGGCAATTGGATCAAATACTTCATTATCCTAACCAGTTAGAAATTTCTCTATAAATAGACCTAGAACCCTCAGATTAATTCCTAAGTGGAATTTAGCTTGGGTTCTGTTAAAGCTTAAAGAAGCTCAGTTTGAGCCATTAGACGTAGAGTTCAAATTCTTGACCTATAAAACAGCATTTATCTTGGCCTTTGCTTCCACTAGAAAAGTTAGTGAACTCCGAATCTCACTACCGTAGTGTTGGAAATACCATCATTTTAACTACATAAGCCTCTTATCATAAAGGCTCTGCCGTCTACGGACAACCGTAGACTTTTGCTGTGTCCAGTCAGGGCTATGCGCACATATAAACGCCGATCAGAGTTTATTAGAAAAGGAAGGAAACGCTTCTTTTTATCATTGATTCCTAACAGAAGAGATATTTCTGTCCATTCAGTTCCCAGATGGATTCAGTCGGCAATACGCATTGCCTATGAAAATCTATCCTCGGATCAGCATTCGTTTAATAAGATATCGGTGCTGTCCACTTCTTGGGCTTATTCTAACAGTATCGCCATTACTGATCTCATGAAAGGTGCGTACTGGACACAGCCTTCTACATTTACCTAGTTTTACCGTATAAATTTAGAGTTCATTTCCGGTGATCTTAGATGTTTAGGTCCTATATCTGTTGCTCAGAATGTCGTCCACTAAATGATTACATCTATAATTATTTAGGCAACCCGTCCCAGCAGTGACGCTGCTCCTCTGCCTTCTTCGTTCTGTGGTCATGTAAAGTGTAGCTCACTGTGAAGCATTTGTATATGTCACGTGTCAAACGGGCATTAATATTCAATCCTCGGACACTTTTATATGAGTATAAAGAGTCTCATTCTCTGGACTATCTTTAAAAATAGGCTTCCCTTCACCGAATTAGCATATTGGGTTATGCTGGCATTAAATGGAGAATTATATATTATGTAATGCTCAATTACATTGTTGGTGTTATGTCTTTCTCCTTTCTCGTAAATGAGGAAGACATATATAATTCCTTTCTCTCCTATTCTCCTGTAGGAGCTATCCTTTAAGAAGTCATTGAGTAATTGGATGTTTCTCTATGTCCTAGGCCCTCCAGCTGTTTTTAGCTCACCTGACTGAAAGTCAGGGTGAGCTTTTCTTATCACTCTTCGTCCGTCGTCTGTCATCCTGCGTGAAGGTGGTGTTTGAGCCTCTTTCTCCTAAACCACTGGCCACATTTTAATTAAATTTCATGTAAGTAGTGGTTATATAGGGGCATTTTGATATTTATCCAAATTAGGTTTCAGCTCATATTGAGCAGAGGTGTGGGGAAAAAATGGCCAAATTTTTTGAAAATCTTCTTCTAATGAACCACCAGTAGCAGAGACTTGATATGTGGTATACAGAGTCCTTTTGAGGTTTAGAATCAAGTTTGTTCAAGAGAAGTTTGTCGGGCATTATTTGCCTTCGTTATGGGAGGGGCAAAAATTTTGGCCACTCCTAAAATTTCTGTTTTCTGAACCGCAAAGTCGATTTGAACCAAATTTGATATGAGATGATAATGGGTCATAAGTAGTTGATTGATGCAAAAAATTTTTTTCTCATTGCCCCGTGGGAACCTCGGGAGCTAAAAATAGGAAAAACCTAAAAACTGCCATATCTCCAAAACTACACGGCACAGAGAATTCTTATTTTGTGTAAAGCTTACTTTTATCCAGTAGAATAGAATGGTTAAAAAAAATCCCTATTGGTTTGATCACAAGGTACTTTTTTCAGGACTTTGAAAAAGTGCTGAGTCAGCACTTTTTAACACTGTAGGCAATGGGAAAAACATTAAAAAATCTTCTTCTCCAGATCCAGCATGCAGAATCTTTTGATATTTGGTATGCAACATTGTAGGGTAGATCTGATTCAAGTTTGTTCAAACCGGCCCCCTGGGTTCATATTTGGGCTCAGTATAGGAGCCCGATTTCAAACTTAGTGCATTTCAGGCAAATTTCTTAAAAAATCTTCTTCTCCAGATACAGAAGGCAGAATCTTTTGATATTTGGTATGCAACATTGTGGGGTGGATCTCATTCAAATTTGTTCAAATCTGCTCCCTAGATTCATATTTGGGTTCACTATAGAAGCTCGAATTCGAACTCAGTGCATTTCAGACAAATTTCTTCAAAAATCTTCTCCAGATCCAGCAGGCAGAATCTTTTCATATTTGGTATGGCACATTGTGGGGTGGATCTGATTCAAGTTTGTTCAAATCAGCCCCCTGGATTCATATTTGGGCTCACTATAGAAGCCCGAATTCAAACTTGGTGCATTTCAGGCAAATTTCTTAAAAAATCTTCTTCTCCAGATTCAGCTGGCAGAATCTTTTGATATTTGGTATGCAACATTGTAGGGTGGATCTGATTCAAGTTTGTTCAAATCGGCCCCCTGGGTTTATATTTGGGCTCAGTATAGGAGCCCAAGTTTGAACTTAGTGCATTTCAGGCAAATTTCTTTGAAAATCTTCTTCTTAAGATCCAGCAGGCAGAATCTTTTGATATTGGGTATGCACCATGCTTAGGGGGGTGAGATTCAAGTTTGTTCAAGCCAAGTCCCTGGGTTCATATGTGGGCTCTCTGTGGTAGCCCGAATTATAACTTAGTTCAAAATGAGGAATTTTCTTTAAAAATCTTCTTCAGATCCAGCAGTCGGAATGTTTTGATATTTGGTATGCAGCATCCTTTGGGGGTGAGATTCAAGTTTGTTCAAGCCATGTCCCTAGGTCCATATTTGGACTCACTGTGGGAGCTCGAATTGTAACTTAGTTCAAAATGAGGAATTTTCTTTAAAAATCTTCTTCTTCAGATCCAGCAGTCGGAATGTTTTGATATTTGGTGGGCAGCATCCTTAGGGGGGTGAGATTCAAGTTTGTTAAAGCCAAGTCCCTGAGTTCATATATGGGCTCCCTGTGGGAGCCTGAATTATAACTTAGTTCAATATGAGGAATATTCTTTAAAAATCCTTTTTTTAGCTCACCTGAGCGAAGCTCAAGGGGAGCTTTACTAATCACTTTCTGTCCGTCGTCGTCCGTCCGGCGTTAACTTTACATTATCGACTTCTCCTCCTAAACCACTAGCCCAATTTTATTCAAATGTTGGCTAAATGTTTATTACCTAATGCCAATTCAGATTTGTTCAAATGAAGTTGCCCCTCCTCCTGGGTGGTGCCATGCCCCCAAGGGGCACCAAAATCTTTGTAAATCTTCTTCTCATGAACCAGCAGTAGCAGAGACTTGATATTTGGTGTGCAGCTTCCTTTTGAGGTGTAGACTCAGATTTGTTCAAGAGAAGTTTGTGGGGCTATACTTGGCGTCGTTATGAGAGGGGCAAAATTTTTTGCCCCGCCCAAAATTTCTATTTTCCAAACCGAGAGGCTGATTTCAACCAAATTTTATGTGAGGGCTTATTGGGTGATGAGTACTTGATTTATGCAAAAAAAATTTCCCGCAGCCCCGTGGGAACCGCAGGAGCTAAAAATAGAAAAAATTTAAAACGCCCATATCTCCAAAACTGCACGGCACTAAGAATTTTTATTCGGTGTGCAGCTTCCTTAGGACCAACAGAAAGGATTGGTAAAAAAAAATTGCCATCGGTTTTATCATAGGGTACAGTTTCGGGACTTTGAAAAAGTGCTGAGTCAGCACTTTTTAACACTGTAGGCAATGGGAAAAACATTAAAAAATCTTCTTCTCCAGATCCAGCAGGCAGAATCTTTTGATATTTGGTATGCAACATTGTAGGGTGGATCTGATTCAAGTTTGTTCAAAACGGCCCCCTGGGTTCATATTTGGGCTCAGTATAGGAGCCCGATTTCGAACATAGTGCATTTCAGGCAAATTTCTTAAAAAATCTTCTTCTCCAGATCCAGCAGGCAGAATCTTTTGATATTTGGTATGCAACATTGTGGGGTGGATCTGATTCAAGTTTGTTCAAATCGGCCCCCTGGGTTTATATTTGGGCTCAGTATAGGAGCCCAAATTTGAACTTACTGCATTTCAGGCAAATTTCTTTGAAAATCTTCTTTTCCAGATCCAGAATCTTTTGATATTTGGTATGCAACATTGTGGGGTGGATCTGATTCAAGTTTGTTCAAATCGGCTCCCTAGATTCATATTTGGGCTCACTATAGGAGCTCGAATTCGAATTTAGTGCATTTCAGGCAAATTTCTTCAAAAATCTTCTTCTCCAGATCCAGCAAGCAGAATCTTTTGATATTTGGTATGCAACGTTGCAGGGTAGATCTGATTCAAGTTTGTTCAAATCGGCCCCCTGGATTCATATTTGGGCTTACTATAGAAGCCCGAATTCGAACTTAGTGCATTTCAGGCAAATTTCTTAAAAAATCTTCTTCTCCAGATCCAGCAGGCAGAATCTTTTCATATTTGGTAAGCAACATTGTGGGGTGGATCTGATTCAAGATTGTTCAAATCGGCCCCCTGGGTTAATATTTGGGCTCAGTATAGGAGCCCGATTTCGAACTTAGTGCATTTCAGGCAAATTTCTTAAAAAATCTTCTTCTCCAGATCCAGCAGGCAGAATCTTTTGATATTTGGTATGCAACATTGTAGGGTGGATCTGATTCAAGTTTGTTCAAATCGGCCCCCTGGGTTCATATTTGGGCTCAGTATAGGAGCCCGATTTCGAACTTAGTGCATTTAGGCAAATTTCTTAAAAAATCTTCTTCTCCAGATCCAGCAGGCAGAATCTTTTGATATTTGGTATGGAACATTGTGGGGTGGATCTGATTCAAGTTTGTTCAAATCGGCTTCCTAGATTCATATTTGGGCTCACTATAGAAGCTCGAATTTGAACTTAGTGCATTTCATGCAAATTTCTTAAAAAATCTTCTTCTCCAGATCCAGCAGGCAGAATCTTTTCATATTTGGTAAGCAACATTGTGGGGTGGATCTGATTCAAGTTTGTTCAAATCGGCCCCCTGGGTTTATATTTGGGCTCAGTATAGGAGCTCAAATTTGAACTTAGTGCATTTCAAGCAAATTTATTAAAAAATCTTCTTCTCCAGATCCAGCAGGCAGAATCTTTTTATATTTGGTATGCAACATTGTGGGGTGGATCTGATTCAAGTTTGTTCAAATCGGCTTCCTAGATTCATATTTGGGCTCACTATAAAAGCTCGAATTCGAACTTAGTGCATTTCAGGCAAATTTCTTAAAAAATTTTCTTCTCCAGATCCAGCAGGCAGAATCTTTTGATATTTGGTATGCAACATTGTGGGATGGATCTGATGCAAATTTGTTTAAATCGGCTCCCTAGATTCATATTTGGGCTTACTATAGAAGCTCGAATTCGAACTTAGTGCATTTCAGGCAAATTTCTTAAAAAATCATCTTCTCCAGATCCAGCAGGCAGAATCTTTTGATATTTGGTATGCAACATTGTGGTGTGGATCTGATTCAAGTTTGTTCAAATCGGCCCCCTGGATTCATATTTGGGCTCACTATAGAAGCTTGAATTCAAACTTAGTGCATTTCGGGCAAATTTCTTCAAAAATCTTCTTCTCCAGATCCAGCAGGCAGAATCTTTTGATATTTGGTATGCAACATTGCGGGGTGGATCTGATTCAAGTTTGTTCAAATCGGCCCCCTGGATTCATATTTGGGCTTAATATAGAAGCCCGAATTCAGACTTAGTGCATTTCGGGCAAATTTATTAAAAAATCTTCTTCTCCAGATCCAGCAGGCAGAATCTTTTGATATTTGGTATGCAACATTGTGGGGTGGATCTGATTCAAGTTTGTTCAAATCGGCTTCCTAGATTCATATTTGGGCTCACTATAGAAGCTCGAATTCGAACTTAGTGCATTTCAGGCAAATTTCTTAAAAAATCATCTTCTCCAGATCCAGCAGGCAGAATCTTTTGATATTTGGTATGCAACATTGCAGGGTGGATCTGATTCAAGTTTGTTCAAATCGGCCCCCTGGATTCATATTTGGGCTCACTATAGAAGCTCGAATTCAAACTTGGTGCATTTCGGGCAAATTTCTTCAAAAATCTTCTTCTCCAGATCCAGCAGGCAGAATCTTTTGATATTTGGTATGCAACATTGCGGGGTGGATCTGATTCAAGTTTGTTCAAATCGGCCCCCTGGATTCATATTTGGGCTTAATATAGAAGCCCAGATTTGCACTTAGTGCATTTCGGGCAAATTTATTAAAAAATCTTCTTCTCCAGATCCAGCAGGCAGAATCTTTTGATATTTGGTATGCAACATTGTGGGGTGGATCTGATTCAAGTTTGTTCAAATCGGCTTCCTAGTTTCATATTTGGGCTCACTATAGAAGCTCGAATTCGAACTTAGTGCATTTCAGGCAAATTTCTTAAAAAATCTTCTTCTCCAGATCCAGCTTCAGAATCTTTTCATATTTGGTAAGCAACATTGTGGGGTGGATCTGATTCAAGTTTGTTCAAATCGGCCCCCTGGGTTTATATTTGGGCTCCGTATAGGAGCCCAAATTTGAACTTAGTGCATTTCAGGCATATTTCTTAAAAAATCTTCTTCTCCAGATCCAGCAGGCAGAATCTTTTGATATTTGGTATGCAACATTGTGGGGTGGATCTGATTGTGATTCATGAACATATTTATTTGTAAAGTTGATAGAATCTTAGACAAAATTTGCAGAAAAGATCTACTATAGAAGGGGTGGTATCCAGGGTGAACCGTTTACCCAAATCTAGCAGTACTAATGCATTATTCACACAAATCTCCGTTCAAATTTTATGACCCCTCATTGGAACACACGCATTCAGCTCATTCCAACAAAGGTCATATGCCATGTTTTCGAGACAAAGGAATAAAAATTTTAGTTATTCATGAAATTTTTAGGCAACTGTTGTCTGTTATTCACATTGCTTCATGAAATTTCAGTACTTTTAGAAGTTACCTCAGTAATCAAGGGTTAATTCCCCTTAATTAAATGTCGCCTCTAAAAAACAACCACTTTGCATATCTTACCTTTTTACCAGCATAACTGCCAAAACTTGTCAGCATTCTTCGCAAAAATCGCTATTCAAATTTTAATTTTTGTCTCTTAAACATACATGTACTTATCGCTTGTAAATACCCCATTGGAATGAGCTTTTTGAACTCATTCCAATGAGAGGTCGCACACCATGCTTTTTGAGTCAAAAAAGCAATTTTTTTAGTTATTCCAGAATTTCGTACGTAAAACACAGCTTTATGACTTCACATTAAAATGAGCTCTCTAAGCTTGTTCCAATCAACATCCACGCACTATGTCTTTCACACAAAAAATAAAATTTTCCATTTATTCAGGAATTTTGTTTGCAAGAACACTCTTACCCCCCCCCCCCCCCCCCCACACACACACACACAAACACACACACACACACACAAACACAGACACACACATCTAAAAGTTCGTCAGCAAAAAAACAGTTACTTCAATTTTTAAATGCATTATAGGAACAACTTGCCTAATCAAATTTAAATACTTTTGCATCATTCTGTATCTAGAACAAACCATTTACCATATCTTTACGCAAAATTCTCTAGCATCATTCACAAAAAAACACCATTATTTATAGATTCACATTTCTGTCTCAAAAATATACCTGATCTTCCCATACCCCTATTGGAATAAGCTGTTTGAGCTTGTTCCAATGATGATAAAAAAAACTAATATTTTGGAAAATTTGTGAACATTTTTGTTTTCTTGCATGCAAATATATACATGTAGCACATGGAAGATATCCACAGTTGGGGAGAGATGTCCAAGGCTATCTCTTCACATTCCTTGTTTGTGCTTCATGCTAAACCAGTGTGTCTGCAGAGATAAATTTGCTTTATTAAAAATCATTGGAGATTGGCCACACACCAATGATTTTAAATAAAACTAATTTTAGGTAACAAATGTTGAACTTCAAACAAAATCTATCACTCAACCAGTTAATGTTGATGAGGCATGACATGGTGAAGGTGACCTAAAATACTTCTTAGAGTCACTTTGTCAGGTGAGCGATTAAGGCCACGTGGGGCCTCTTGTTTAGATCTACTGATCAGAATCTTTGGATATTTGGTTTCAGCTTTTCTTAGGAGGAGCAGATGGTACCTGTTGAAATCAATTCTATGGATTGATATTTAGGCTACCATGTCAGGTGAGCGCCCTCAGGCCCCTCGGGGCCTCTTGTTACGATTCAGCTAGCCTGGGCCATTGGTTGTTGTATAAAAATATTATAAATTCAAAGTAATTTGTATATTTTTTATACTTACCAATGGCCCAGATGGGGATGGCCCTCCCATGAGTGGGCACTCATACCTCCCTGCTGCTGAGAACATTTAACAGGCAAATACTAGAAAGAATAATGTTTGGCACCAATTTCTGTGTCTTCCCGGATACTGCACATGTGCAGTTCGCATAAGTATGGATGACCAGTTAGGACATAATTTTTTCGGTTTTGCATGCAAATTTTGGGGATTGGGGGTGCAAAATTTGTGTTTGGCTCTAGATATTTTTGAGTTAGCACCACCTAGTCTGGGCCATTGGTAAGTATAAAAAATATACAAATTACTTTGAATTTATCATTTTCAGCTGATTGGAAATATGTACAAATTGTAGCTTTTTCACGTTCTCACAGACTGTATAACCTTGAGTTCTTGTTCCAAGAGGGGTTGACAGGTAGACAGCCAATTTGGCTATGTCATCCCCTACAGTATATTAGCCTTTATTTCTGAAATATTCATTATGTACCGTATTTGCAGTTTACTGTACTACACTGTAAATGTCCCTTGCATACTGTGAATAAAAAATATCAATATCAAAGAAATAAATAGATGCAGATTAAGAGAATTGGAAAGAACTTACTACAGGAGTACTAAAATTAATTCAGCTCTTGATATTTCAGATGAAACCATTTGGAAGACTGACAGTAGCTTTTAGTTCAAGAGCAAATAAATCTTTAAGATAAAATCTTTAGTTTAATTTGTGAAAAAAACAAAAATCAAATAAAATTCTTTGACAAAAATTGAATCATATTCATTCATATTAACTTTTAGACTAGATCATGATTTGTGTAAATTTTTATTCCACTATATATTTTGTTTTTGGGATATTATGTTTCTGCTGCCTCTGTGTTTGTCATTCCTGCATAAATTACAAATCTATAAGAATTAAACCTGAACCTAACATAATGGCAAAAAAGGATCCCTTGGCATTCCCCGAAATTACCATTCAAATAGGGATGGACATTTTTTGGTTGGTATCGATATTTTTCAATGAAAAACCATGATTTGCATTCAGTATTCAGTCTTAAATCATTCCATAACCCATTTCATTTGTAGGAATGGGGAGTTTGTGTGGGTCAGGTGGAGTGTCAGGTAATAAAATGTGATCAGTGCTAATTGAGAAAAAAAAAATTAACCATTATTTTCTTGGTATGGATGAAACATATGACTTGGGTGGTGAAACATCCAACATGTCAGATGCATGTGCCTTGACCCGAATGACTTGTAGCCGGCGAACATTACTAATATTTTATTAGAATGGTTCTTCAACATGCACAAACACAACATAAAGCTTGATTTATACGGGTCAAAGCTTGAGGTGAAGTTGATGCATGTTTAATTTATTAAACTGATTCATTGTTTTCTATTCAAAACATGCAAAGGAAGAAGACTTGAAAGAAAAGAGGCTCAGTTTTTGTTTCTGGCAAATAGAACGGCTGCATTGCTTATTAGAAAAATAGGAGAGAATTCCCTCTTGTTGATGGAAGTATTAGATGGCTGTTTTTATGAACTTTGTTGTGTCAAAATCTGGTATTGCATAATTAATCGAGAAGTCAACAAATTCTCTGCAGCACACATAATGTACTTCAATTTCCAAAAGCTAACTTTAATCATTCTCTGTGACCCGTGGAAACAACAATAAAGAAAGTGTTTTAAAAGGAAAGTGTTTTTACGTAACATCTTTTCAAATAAGGTATTGCTTTAATTTCACACTTGCATTCCGCTGCGTTGAAGTACATGCTTACAGCATCATGCCTAAGTCTTAGCAGGGCTAAAGGTTAACATGATACACATTTTTCTGTGCACCTAACAACCATGATGTTCAACTCCTTTGTCAATTCTGTGACATCAAATTTTGGATTGCAAATCCTCAGTGAAAACAAATTGACATTGTTTTGTCAGTCAACACTAAATACATAATAATTACTGGTGCACATGCAAAATTATTGAACCACACCAACAAAAATAAAACCACTTGTGTGTTTCCAGTTGCCCATCCAACCCAATTTTTAGCTTGCAACACTAAAAAATTTGTCCCCACCTTGATGTGGTTATCATAGGTGAAATGCACCTGCAATCATTGATGCAGGTGATCAAGAGCATGGGAAACAAATGATACGAGTCAGATAGGGATACTGCGACAGGTTGGTTTGCATCCCAAGTTGGTTTGAGGCTTTTGGTGAATATTGGGGCAGGCCAACAGGCAAGGGATGTCAAAAAGATGTGTGTTCAAACACTGCTGTTAATCCTAATTAATAATATAACAATGAGCCTATGTACTGTGGCAAGTCGTTATAGATATGACTTTTGATCAGAAAAATCCACACACAAATCCACAAAAAAAAATCTGTCTCCTATTATGTCTTCACTGGTAGAATCGGACACATCCCATTCCCACCATACCCCCACCCCCCACACCTCCCCCCCCCCCCCCTTCCATCCTCATTTATAAATCGTGCATAGTTAATTTGCTGTATGTGCGTAATAGGTCAGTTCTGAATTACAGCTTGATTCAGTATTATTAAACAACCTGATGTTGTTAAATTTTGGTTTGTCTTAATTGCATAAAAATTCGCTGTTTCCCATGCCACTGATCTCTTGATGTTAAGCAGCTCATTGTCTCTTTTAACACTTCAAGTTTATCTGTGCTAATGCATATGGAAATCACAAAGGGCATAGGAAGCACCTGAACTGCAGCAAATTAGTCGTTCTTGAATAGGTTTTAAATGAGATGCTTATCTATCAAACCCCATCCCTAGGCCAAGAAGTCTCATAATGAGTATCTGGAGAAAAATAATACCCCAATACATTGTAATTGTTGCAGGAAAGCATTAATATAAAGATACAACTTGAGGGACTAATGATGAAAAACATATTCCTTATTGTTGCTTTTAGAGGTCACAGAGAAGGATTAAAGTAGACTTTTAATCGATTATTTTTCTTCAAAAGTCAATTATGAATTTTCATAATCATGCCAGCATTAGTCAAAATAATACACAGAATCAAATCAAACAATGGGTTTTGGATTTTTCACAAGGATTAACATGTAGGAAATTGATCATTTTTTTTCATTTTGATACAAACTTATTTTTTCAAACTGTTAATCCCACTTAATATTGATTTTAAATACCAGATACACATTTTCAAAATACTTTGCATGTGGTTTGATGATCCATTGTTGGAAAGAGGTGTTTGGAACAAGTAAAAATTATTGTGGCTACAGTTTGCGACAGCAAAAATGCTGATATTCTTCTCAGTTTATACTGATAATATATATCACCTATTTTCAACACATTCAGTAAAAAACAAAATGAGTCCAATTAAACCTGTTTTACATAATCCATTTTCTTATTTGTGAATAGCTTGGGATTATTTTAATATTTAAAACTAAAAGTATTCCTTGGTGTATTGATTCAGCTTTCGATGTAATCCAGCATCAAAATAGCACCCAAAATTGGGAAAACATTAAATTAACGAAATCACTGTATTTTACGATCTTAACAGTACAGTTTTCAGTTTGGGGAATGAACCGAACTGAAAAATCGGTTAATTGCCAAGGTACAAAAATGGAAAATTTTTGTGTCCAAATCTTTTTTTCCAAGGGCCCAGCCATGTTAGATTTGCAGTTCCTGAGAAAACAGCCCTTTTGTTGGGTTAATGGAAATCCAAACTTTTCTGTGGTAGCATCTGAATACTAAAAAAAATCATCTGACATGGACAACAGAGATATAAATATTTCAACAACTTGGCTTCATTCCTCTGTGTTAACTAGCCATAGGCACTTAATGTGTACATAAATCCTTCTTTAAACAACTTTCGCAGGCGAGTGCCACAGGTCCTAGGGCCTTGTTTGTGGGTGTCGTCTGCTATACAGAGATTAAAGGAGGGACCTAAATTCAGGGTTTATACCACAAACGTGCACAGCTACAGTGGTTTAAATATACAAAAAAAAAAAAAATTAAAAGAAGTTCTGCTTGGATAATTACATGTAACAGGAATTAAAATCACATCACATTTTATCTCCCTGACAATCTGAAATATGCCATGGCAGCCATTTTGAATCTGGACAATTATCGAAAGAAACCTTCCTCAACCCACCCTTAACACATCGTCAGATGAGAATGATATGTGGAGTGTTTTGAGTTGATTGACAGATGGATAAATCATAAAAACACCTCAGTTCACAAGTGTTCATTTGCAAACCAGTATCCCACAAGCTGAAAAATCGTCACTGTTTTTTTCACAATTTCTCTAAAAAATAAATGTTGCGTGGAACATGCACACCTTTGAAATTTGTCGTCCTCAGCCAGTGAGAGATAGAAAGTGTGATTTGAAGTTCTTTCTTCTGATGACCATCTCCAGGAGACCCTCCAAATTTGTGGTCAGAAGCTATAGCTCTTGATTTTTGGGGGTTTGATTAACATTTCTGTTTTAAATTTCTTTTTGATTTCCCATTTTACTTGCCTTATGTTTTGTTTTGTTTTTTCTTTGCTTCAGTCTTCAACAATCGTTCTTGTTAATAAGCATGTATATTACAGGTTTACTTGGAAATTTATTTTGCAATCATGAATTATCATCATTTTGTACAGTGTATATTTGTAACTGTTTTTTCCACAAGCTTTAATGTTTATATACATATGTACAGGCAAATTCCTGTCATGCACAACATTTTGGAAAACGGAATAAAGTGTATGAAAATTGTTTTTATTTTGAATTTTCATTCATTTTTAATTCAACTTAACAATGTCAAGTATGAGCCATTGAGACAGGTTGTGATCTTCATCTGTCCATCCATCCTTCCATCCATATGTTCATCCCTCTGTCCATCCATAATTCCTTCAGCACACCCTACAGGCCACATCTAGGTGCACGGTGGCTCAGTGGTAGACTGCTGGACTTCTATGCTAGAGGTCCCGAGTTCGATCCCTGTATGGGACGACCAACGTTGTGTCCCTGGGCAAGGCCCTTTATTCTGGTTGCCTACATGGGGGCATGATGATGCCGTGTTCTAAGGCGTACTGCATGTCAATGGTGCACATGTCTTCAACCGCTGTAACAGAGCTTGAACAGAGTTAGAATGTTGAGGAGCTGACAGTTGCTTGTTGATGCTCTGAGGTTCTCTCCGGATACTACGACTTCCTCCACCCATAAAACTGTCACAGTCACGATTTGCCATTGTGCATAAGTATGTGAACTTTAACACCAATAAATAAATAGGTCACATCTCTTATCTGATCAGTTTCAAATTTCACATGTGGCTTTCAGGTAATGTCTAGATGGGAGCTATCAAAGTTTTTGAATGTCATTGAAAAACGTGACCAGTGGCCATCTTTGATTTGGTATTTTAATTATCGACAATTCCATTAGCACACCCACCAGGTTGCATCTATAGCCTGATCTTTTTCATATTTCATATGTAGCATTAGTGTAATGTCTAGATGGGAGCGATCAAATTTTTCTGAATTTCTTTGAAAAACATGGCAGCCAGTGGCCATCTTGGATTTAGCATATAAATTGTAAACAATTCCATTAGCACACCCTACAGCCTGCATTCCTCACCCGATGTTTTTGGTCGAGTTGTGTTAACAACCGAGGCCTATGGTTTGGTGATGGTCGGTGTGCATCCAGGTATCCAGGCATCCCTATACTGTTAGCACAATAACTTGAACAAAAGTTCTCCAATTTGGCTAATATCTGCCATACAGGTCTTGAGTAATAATACTTCAAGCCAGTTCTAAAACTGACCTGACCCTATTTTTCTCTGATGCACATCTCTTGTTCATTTTTAATTATTAGCTCAACTTGACAAAGTCAAGCCGAGCTATTGCCATCACTTCTCGTCCGTCGGCGTACGTACGTTAGTACGTACGTCCACAATTTCCTTTGGCACACCTCACAGGTCACATTTATGATCAGATTACTTTGAAACTTGGTATGCTTGTTTGGGGTGACCTCTTGATGGGAGCTATCGATTTTCTTCAATTTCTGTAAAAAAATGTTGCCGCGGCCAACGTTCTTAGAACTTAGTTTAGTCAAACCACAATATTTCCCTTTGGCACACCCTACGGGGCACATTTATGATTTGATTGCTTTGAAACCTGGTATGCTTATTTAGGGTGACCTCTAGATGGGAGCTATTGATTTTCTTCAATTTCCGGCAAAAAATGTTGCCACGGCCAACGTTCGTAGAACTTAGTTTAGTCAGACCTCAATATTTCCATTTGGCACACCCTATAGGGCACATTTATGATCAGATTGCTTTGAAACCTGGTATGCTTGTTTGGGGAGACCTCTAGATGGGAGCCATCGATTTTCTTCAATTTCTGTCAAAAAATGTTGCCGCGGCCAACGTTCTTAGAACATAGTTTAGTCAGAAGATTCAATATTTCCCTTTGGCACACCCTACAGGGTACATTTATGATCGGATTGCTTTGAAACCTGGCATGCTTGTTTGGGGTGACCTCTAGATGGGAGCTATCGATTTTCTTCAATTTCCGTCAAAAAATGTTGCCGCGGCCAACGTTCTTAGAACTTAGTTTAGTCAAACTACAATATTTCCCTTTGGCACTCCCTACAGGGCAAATTTATGATTTGATTGCTTTGAAACCTGGTATGCTTATTTAGGGTGACCTCTAGATGGGAGCTATCGATTTTCTTCAATTTCTGGCAAAAAATGTTGCCACGGCCAACGTTCGTAGAACTTAGTTTAGTCAGACCTCAATATTTCCCTTTGGCACACCCTACAGGGCCCATTTATGATCAGATTGCTTTGAAATCTGGTATGCTTGTTTGGGGAAACCTCTAGATGGGAGCTATCGATTTTCTTCAATTTCTGTCAAAAAATGTTGCCGCGGCCAACGTTCTTAAAACTTAGTTTAGTCAGAAGACTCAATATTTCCCTTTGGCACACCCTACAGGGTACATTTATGAACGGATTGCTTTGAAACCTGGCATGCTTGTTTGGGGTTACCTCAAGATGGGAGCTATCGATTTTCTTCAATTTCCGTCAAAAAATGTTGCCACGGCCAACGTTCTTAGAATTTAGTCTAGTCAGACCACAATATTTCCCTTTTGTACACCCTACAGGGCACATTTATGATCGGGTTGCTTTGAAACCTGGCATGCTTGTTTGGGGAGGACTCTAGATGGGAGCTATCGATTTTCTTCGGTTTCTGTCAAAAAATGTTGCTACTGGCAAAAAAAAATGACATTGGTACCAATGATCTTCAATTTTGCCATTTCATTTATAACTTACCAAGTTCAAGTTTGTCAAGTTGAGCTACAGTGTCATTGACACTTTCATTGCTCAAATTGACAACATCAGGTTTGAGCTATTGGGACTTATTTATTTATTGGAGTTTAATGACACTTTCACGACAGCCAGGGTCACCTCGTGTCGGACTGTTTTATGGGTGGAGGAAGCCGGAGAGAACCACTGAGCAGTGAAGAGCAGCTGCCAGATTCCCCAACGTACTAACTCCACACAAGCAGGGTTAGCATTGGTTGAAGACAAGTGCATCATCGACGTGCAATATGCCTTAGCACATGGCACCACCATGAGCCCCCCATGGGCAATCAGGATAAAGTGCCTTGCCCAAGGTCACAATGCAGCAACCCTTGGCAGAGACTGAAGCATGGACCTTTTGGTTTAACCCTTTACCCAACGAATCTGCCACATCCACCTGCATAATATGCAAATTCAGCAGCTGAAAAAATACTATTTTAAAAAAAAATTTCAAGAAAACCATATCATGTGACCCCTCTTTGAAACGAGCTTGTCAAGCTTGTTCCAATGAGGGGTCACATGATATGGTTTTGTTGAAATTTTTTGAAAAATTTAAAAAAAATGGTATTTAAACTAGACTTTATTTTTCTGGAGAATCATGGCTTTTCCCGATTAGATTCCATGATTTTTCATGACCCCACAGTGTCGGATGAATTGTTTTTAACTGTCTCACTGAAGTTCCCTCATTGATGTTATGAGAAAGGTGAGTATAGTAGTCTCAAATGACTCAGTTTGGGTTTGATAAAAAAATGTTTAGGTAAAACCCATCATTAATGGTAGAATGGGTTAATATCAAGATCAATGTTTCCCTATTAGTTTTGCGTCCGGTAAAAGAAGTTACGCTTCTCTGTGGCATTTCCATTTGTTGGTGTCCAAAAACAGACTATTTCTTCAATTTTTTTTACATTTAGCATCCATGGAGGGTTAACAAATGCCAACCAGAATAATTTATCCATGCAACTGGTCATATGACACCAAGACCTATCAACGGCCATTTTCTCTTGGAAACCCCACAAAATGTTTATAAAGAAATCCAGGGAAAACGATTTTTTAAGCTATCGATGGGTAACCGTATTAACCTCCCCAACAGGGGTTAACGCTTGGTTTTTTTAATACCCTTATTACTTACAAAAATGGTCCTCTGTGAATTTCACTTCCAACAAAGGAGATTATGTTTATCTCTCATGTATACATTGGGTGCTGTGCGTGTCTGAAAACAGCCCAATGTTAACAAAATTACGATGCTTGGCAGCTTGTAGATGGTTAATAAACGCTCACTGGAGTATTTTGTCCATGCAACTTGTAATGTCACATAAAGACCTACGAATAGTCAATTTGTCTTGAAACCCTACAAGTTACCGTTAGGGAAATTCACAGAAAATGGGAATTTAAAGCTTTCAAGGGATATCTCGCTTTGGCCTGCCCAAAATGGGTTATCAACTTGTAATGTCACATAAAGACCTACGAATAGTCAATTTGTCTTGAAACCCTACAAGTTACCATTAGGGAAATTCACAGAAAATGGGAATTTAAAGCTTTCAAGGGATATCTCGCTTTAGCCTGCCCAAAATGGGTTAAGACGTCGACTTTTGAATACCCTTACTGCTTACAAAAATGTTTCCGTATAAATTGTGCGCTCGATAAAAGGAGGCACTTTTCTTTGTGGTGTACCCTTTGGGTGCTGTTGGTGTCCAAAAACAGCCCATTTTATCACAATTTTGACCTTCAACAGCCCGGGGAGGGTTAATTAATGCTGACCGTACTATTTTGTTCATGCAACTTGTAATGTCACACCAAGACCTGCAAATAGCCGATTTTTTCTTGAAAACCTACAAAATGTTGATAGAGAAATCCACAGAAAATGGGTATTTTAAGATTTTAATGGGTTTCTCTATTTAACCAGGCCAAAATGGGTTAAGACGTCAAATTTTGAATACCCTTACCACTTTCAAAAATATTTTCCGATCAATTTTGCGTCCGATAAATGAAGGCCCCTTTCTCTCTGCTATACCATCTGGGTGCTGTTGGCGTCTAAAAACAGCCCATTTTATCACAATTTTTACGTTGAGCAGCTCGGGGAGGGTTAACTAATGCTGACCGGAATATTTTATCCATGCAACTTGTAATGTCACACCAAGACCTGAGAGTGACCAATTTTTCTTGAAAATCTACAAGACTCGTTTAGAGAAATCCACGGAAAACACGAACTTTTGAGCATTATGGGGGTATTGCTGTTTAACCAGCTCAAAATGGGTTAACGCTTGGTTTTCTGAACACCTTTATTACTGACAAAAATGATCCTCGGTGAATTCCACTCCCAATAAAGGAAGTTATGTTTATCTCTCAGGTATTGTTTGGGTGCAGTGGGGGCCTGAAACCGGCCTATTTCATCAAAATTTTGATGTTTGGCAGCCTGTGGAGGGTTACCATATGCATCGCCTGATATGTCGTGTGTACCAAAGGGTGTGTCACAGACAGGTCTAGCAATGACGAATGTATAAAAAAAATCTACAAGACATGTTTCGAGAAAGTGCCGATAAACCCCAATTTTGGCTGTTTTTTTGCCAATTCTGACGACATAAGGGTTAAATCGAAAATTCCGCTTTGGTACATTTTTAGATTTTGTGCCCCTCTATGCGTGTGCAAAATTTCGTGAAAATCGGTTCGAAAATGACTTCTGAATCGTACGGACAAAATGTGTGGGAAAAAAAAAAAAAAAAAAAAAAATAATCCGTAGAAAAACAATAGTCTTTTCCAGATGGAAAAGCCTAAATAATAAATTTTGATATCGTCTGCATTGTGTAAAGGGTTAAAGTCCCAACCGTTACCACTGAGCTACCATGCTTCCAGCTATTGGGATGTGTTGTTTTCTGTAGAAACTTGAGTGAATGATTTGACATTACTGGAAATTTCTATTTAGTTCTCTACCTTCTTGGTCAAGTTGAGTTGCAGTGTCATTGACACTTTTATTTTTCTTGAGTATGTGGTTGTTAGATCAAAGTTATTGAAACTTTTACTGGTTATTACTCTCAAGAATTGTGTGCTGATTGTGAAGGGAGGCAGATCTGAATTTCAAAGGTTGCTGGAGAGTGACTTTACAGTACCATTACACATATCAGAAAAGAATTCTGAAAGAAGAATCATTCAACTAAAAATGACCTTTTTGGCTCACCAAAAGTCTGCATGATCAAGTTTTTGTACAGTAAGTGCTGTAACTTGGAACTGTTCGAATAATAGCCAGCAGAAGTGCTGTTTAACCTGGCCAGTTCTTTCTAGTGAAGCCAATGGGCAGCCGACACTTCATTTAAAGCAACAGCAGGTGTAGGCATTATCTATCGCCTGTCAGATTCTGTATTTTTCATCTTCAAGCACTTAATTCCCTTCAGTAAACCCAAATTCTTTGGGTGACTTGCATTCAGTTTTGTTCAAATGTCTGGTGATGCCTAACAGGCTTTGGCCGCCTAAAATTCTTCATTTGAAAATCTTTTTGGGAGCGAGTGGCATAATGATTTGATTTTTAGCTCAACTTTGACTTAGTCAAACACTCAAATTTGAAATTTTGTAATGGCCTGTCGTCTATCTGTCCATCAACAATTCAATATGGCTCGGGCTGATCTTTCCGAAGCTTCTTGGGTACCTTTGTTACCACCGTGGGATGAGAACGAGTGTTTCAAGATGACCACTGGCAGCAATTTTGTACCGAAATTAGAGCAGTTTTTTGCACAGAACTTCTGAATGAAAGTTCTGATTTGAATAAATGTTTGAATGAATGTTTAGTAACATGGAATACATCACATATAATACAGGTTTTTTTCTTGTGCAGAAATTATGCTACTTATACACAGTAAGTACACAAATACGGCACGGGTTAGGGGCTGTATTTATGAACTGATCTTCATGAAACTTCTTGGGTACCTTTGTTATCACCTTGAGATGAGAACGAGTGTTTTGGGGCGCGGTCCAAAATTCAAGATGGCTGCCATGTCCATTTTGTACCGAAATTAGGTACAATCAGTTTTTTGTACAGAACTTCCATATGAAGGTTCTGATTTGAATAAATATTTGAATGAATGTTTAGTAACATGGAATACATCACACATAATACAGGTTTTTTTCTTGTGCAGAAATTATGCAAATTAGATGACTTTGATTTATTCTGTGCTACTTATACACAGTTAGTGCACATGTCAATACGGCTTGGGCTAGAGGCTGTATTTATGAACCGATCTTCATGAAACTTCTTGGGCACCTTCGTTATCACCTTGGGACAAGAACGAGTGTTTTGGGGTGCAGTCCGAAATTCAAGATGCAGTGCCGATCGCCCCCAGCCTCGAGATCGGCCCCAAGACCGGTATTCTCGGGCCTTTTAATCGGCCGCGACAATTTCAATGTCCAATTTCAAAACATTTGAGTTATTTTGAAGAGTTTTGCACTTTATTTATATTAATAATAGCCACCCGTTCCAAAAACACTTTACCTTCGTTTTCGTTCGTGAATACTCAAATCCCATCCCCAAAAGTGGGTCGTTTACACGTCAAAACAAGATTGTCTTCTATGAGTTGAAAGACATATTTTCACATTTTCTTGTTTCACTCTTGTTTATACTTATGAGTCTTGACGTAATTTCCGCTAAAGGCGGTGCTAAAAAACTACTGTGATTGGAGGTGCGCATTAATTTTGGGTACGGCCTGAGTGGGTGGTACGAGTTGACATGATGGACTGGGTGCGAGCTATCCTGATACCAATAAATTTCCGCTGAGAATCATGAACAAAACTTTGGGAACTCCAAACACTGGACCATCAAAAAGTTTTTTTCATCATTTTAATGCGCACCGGCTATGACCCAGTTGGTTTTCCAGGATCAGGGACAACCCGCCCCAGGCCTATTTTTTGGGCCAGGCTATCCCGACACGTATTTATTATTATGATCGTATTATAAGTAATAACAGGTGAAAAATTCATTCTGAATTATTCACGTATTATTACTTACAATAAAATCATAATTCAAAGGACATATTAACAGGTAAATAATTCATTCTGAATTATTCACGTGTTATTACCTATAATACAATCATAATTAGGTAAAATGAGAGGTTATTAGTACTCATAATCCAATCCTAGTCCAATATCATAGTCAAGAAAAATTGGGGCGGGTTGTCCCGGGGTGGATTGTCCCACCTGGTTTGGGGCAGGTTGTCCCTGGTGTGGGTTGTCCCATTCCCAGTTATCCATGAGCACCGTCTGTAGCGGAAATTATTTTATAACGAAAGTGAAAGTTAGAAATTAAAAACATGTCTTTCGACTGTTCAAAAACAATTTTGTTCTCAACGTTCAAGCGGTTCACTTTATCGGACCAGTTCGAAGTATCTACCAGAGAAAGCGACGGGAAAGTGTTTTTAGAATGAGTTACGTGCAAATTATGTAAAACACATGCCGAGTTTGTAAAAAGGACATTGCCGACTGGAAAGGCAAAGGAGTCGGCTATGAAATTTATAGATGGGATAACAGGGAGTATAAGTAAACATCATCTGCTGAGACGCTTCGAGTCAGATATACACAAACGTGCCATTGCAGCTGAGAAAATTGATCCATCAGAACAGTCAGCTTACTGTCAAGCTGGGCCCTCAACCCAACCCAAAATAAACAAATGTTTTGACACATACACAAAAGAATGTTATTTAGTACTCTTTAGGCAGCATACAGATTAATTAATGAAAGAATGCCTTTCAAAAAGTATCATGTTCTTGTCAAGTGTATGAAGGATTCAGGTGCAAAGTTAGTTGAAGGCAAGAATATTGAGGACGGAAGAAATGCAAGGGAGTTTAGTTCATACATAGCTGATGCTATTCGAGAGAGAATAGCTGTATTATTGTGTACAGAGGGGACTTTCAGCATTCTGACAGATGGAAGTGAGCCCAAAAAGACAGGTTCTGAGAAAGAACTGGTGTTTGTGAGAACAGTAAAAGATGGCTTGCCCATATATTATTGTGTTGGACTTGAAGATGTTAAGGACCATGGTGGGCAGACACAGAAGGGCTGAAATCTTGTCTTGATAAATCGTTTCACGACCTGAGACTCTCTAATACGGATTACCTGAAATGTATGGTCTCTGCCACATCAGATGGAGCAAGTGTAAATACTGGCATACACACGGGTCTTCTCACCATATTGAAAAATGAGAGGTCATGGATATTACCAATTCACTGCGTGAACCATAGGGCAGAATTGGCTTTGAAGGATGTAATGCTTGCTAATAACCAAATCAAGGCTGTAGACGATTTCATGGTACAGATATATAAGCTGCACAAGAAGTCGGGAAAACTCAGAATGTACAACAATGCATGTCAGTCATTAGACATTGATTCTTATACATTTCCTAGAACATGTGGGACAAGATTTATTAGTCACCGTCTCCGAGGACTAAGGACACTTTTGCATGGATGGATACCCCTGACTCAAAGTCTATGTGAGGGTTTGGAGATGAAAAGTATAAAAGGGGATGGACTACAAGGGAAAGTTCAAGGCTTCATTAAGAAGCTAAAATCATATCAATTCTTGAAAACAGTTGTTGTTTACAAAGACCTTATTCAGGTGCCTGCAGCAATTTCTCTGGCTTTTGAGAAAGAACATGTGTTATCTTGGACTGTTGTCGATACCTTGAATACTGCTACCAATAAGTTGTCTGAGTTTGGTGATACACCAGATATTCATTCTTCTGCTGACAGTTATAAACTGGAGACAAATGACTATTCTTCTGCTGGATTTTCTATAACAGGTGATATACACAGGAGAGGGCATCGACTTCGAAAAGCACCCAATAGAGAATATGTAACCATCAACCTGGATCACATTACAGACTGTAAAACAAACCCTGCGGAGTCTATAAAATCTGAAATTATTCCTTCACTGATCTCCAGAATAACTGAACGATTCAGCTCATTCAATGAAGATATTTTTACACACATGGAAACGTTCATGGATAGTAGGGACTGGATTTCATCAGACAAAAAGTTTGGCACTGATGCAATCAATTGGTTGTCAGAGCATTTTAAGGAGACCTTAGAATACCAGAACTTTGATGCTAAAAGCGCTTTAACTGCTAGAGTGCTAAATTATTTTTGGCCATCAAATCTTGTACACATGTATTTGCCTTATTACAATTTATGGGAGAGTGCCTATGAGCACTCTCCCATAAATTGTAACAAGGCAAACCCCTACAGACTAAATGATGTCACTTGAAAGATAATACAAAGCACATCCACTGAATATGAGCCTTCAAGCTGAAGTACCTGCACTTGAGAATAAAGCCCAAATATGGGCTTCCAGCTCTCTACCAGTTAATAGAGTGGACTGAATTGAAGAGACTGAAAAATTCAAAATATGTGGGAGTGGAACCCTTTGAGTTCTGGAGGAATTTTCTTACTGACAGGAAAAAGGAGTTTAGTAATTTGTGTATGCTAGCAAAAATTTGCCTGAGTATTCCAGTCTCCAGTAGCACCACAGAAAGAGGTTTTTCTATTCTTTTGAACATTTTGACTGATAAGAGGCTTGTTATTGGGCTATAAAGTACTACAGAACCAAATGATAATAGCTGTGAATAATCACGTGTGGAGCCAAGAACTGTCCGAAATTTTGAACTCTGCAGTTGAGAAATACTTGTCTACTACAAAATGCCGAAAACGGAAGGGGGAGAGGTAGACTTTGATGAAGAGTCTGCTGGGATCATACCCAAAAAGACGAGAACCAGAAGACAGTTCATACTAGATGAAGAACTACAACAAAGATTCCATCTCATGATGACAGTAGTAAATTGAGCTATGCTTCAGGGTCAGAAGACTCTCAGTCTTATGAAGAAGATAGTGAAATTCAAATTGGCAGTGACTCAGAACTAAGTCTATCGGATGATTCTGACTAATGCTTCACCTTGATGATGATTGACACTGAGATAATCAGATTATGAGACAGGTGAACTCATGATCTGATGATCTCAGTGTCAATGATTATTTTTTGCTTCTTTCCAAACTCAGGTGACTATAATAAGTGATAATGACTCAAGTATTTTTTATTCTCACTTCAAGACTTATGTGCCAAAGTAATGTTTAGTAGCTGTACGCTAAAGTTCAGAGATCAGAACTCATAACTAGTTTTATTTTCAAAAAAGTTTATTTTTACAAAGTTCCCAAAAAATTTTAATTTAGGTTTATTGTTGAAAGCTTCCAATAAATATTCATTGGTTAAATGAGTCTAGTGTCACAGTGTGTACCTACCTTCAACATTTACAAGTATCAGATACTGAAAATAAATTTGAGAAAAGGTTTGCCACTCTCAGTCTTAGTTAAATCACAGTCAATACATGTACAGTATTTCCGACTGTTTTCTGGACATTGAGCAGAGATTAGTACAAATCATACTCTGGCTGACAGGTTCCTTTGAAGTTCTAATGATTAGATCTTCAAAAGAACATGTCAGCCAGAGTATGATTGTATATAATATTATTAGCATAGCATTCCTAACTTAGCATAGTAGTCTTCAGTTTTACCAGGTCAACTATAAATCAGTCCCAAGTAGGACACGACTTTCAAAACTCGGGGCCTTTTTTTATCAGCCACGAGTAGGCCTCGACCTTCAAAACTCAAGGCCTTTTTTTAGGCCTCGAAAATTTTTCTTATTGTAAGCACTGCAAGATGGCTGTTGTGGCCATTTTATACTGAAATTAGGTACAATCAGTTTTTTTTTACAGAACTTCTATATGAAAGTTCTGATTTGAATATATTTTTGTATGAATGTTTAATGACATGGAATACATCACATATAATATGTTTTTTTTTCTCGTGCATAAAGTATGCAAATTAGATGAGCTTTGATTTATTCAGTTCTACTTATACACAGTTAGTACACATGTCAATACAACTCGGACTAGAGGCTGTATTTATGAACCGATCTTCACGAAACTTCTTGGGTACCTTTGTTATCACCTTGAGACGAGAATGAGTGTGTTACATTTTTTATACAGAACTTGTAAAGAAGATTTTTTTATCAGTAATGTTTGCTATAAATTTATTGAGTGCCTTTGTTATCACTGTGGTATGAGAACAAATATTCTCGGGGACTCAAAAAGGGAGATAATTAAAAAACAAATTTCCAAAAACACCAGACAAAATAATGTTTCTTGAATTCAGCATCATTGTATGTGTATATTCAAATGTGTTTAAGCCAAGTTCCTGTGTTAATATTTGGTGTTGTTGGGGGGAGGGTAAACAATAGCTCAACCCAATTTTCTATTTCCAATAACAAAAATAAAACCCTATGAGCTAAAGATAAAAAAATTCATATACCTATATTTTTAGGACTGGACAAATTAGTATGAACAACCTTAGAAGGGTTTGAATCAAACCATCCAAAACAATTGCTAACATTTGGCTTACGGTGCACCATACAAGGATCCCCATTGTAACATTAACCCTTGTCGATTTCTTTTTCTAGTTTGGCATCTAACTGTAACCCACCTTTACAACACATTTGTTACAGGCTACGGTCAGTATGAATGTACAGACCTTCAGAGTACTTTACATGTACCTTTGTTATCAGGTCATTACCTAGATGTGTGTCATTGCTATGTCACATACTATACATGTACATGTCTTACACAAGTTGAGCTACAATGTCATTGATACTTTCATTGATATTAACTGCCTCCCTGCAGCTGGTGAATTTCCTACCCAGAAGATTCAAGGCAAATCATCTGTTAACTAATAGAGGTATGTTGCTGACTGCGGTTAAGAAAATTACCCAAAAGATAGTAGTTTTCCTTATAATGATTACTTATCTTAGACTCTCTTGAATTTTT
Source organism: Pictodentalium vernedei (assembly GCA_031216915.1). Taxonomy (NCBI): domain Eukaryota; kingdom Metazoa; phylum Mollusca; class Scaphopoda; order Dentaliida; family Dentaliidae; genus Pictodentalium; species Pictodentalium vernedei. Next base: position 184,750,589 of record CM062291.1, read on the forward strand.
CACCAGATCAAGACATGGCTACTGCAGCCACAATGAGTTGATTTTATGAGAAAATTAAGAAAATAGCAGGTTAAGAATTAAACTTCTTCCCCCTTCATCTCCAAAATTTATAAAATCTTCACCAGATGCAATGGTTAGATTCTTTTGATATTTCATATACAACATAGTTAGTAGTATACAAGTTTGTTCAAATCAAGTCCCTGAGTTCATATTTCAGCTCCCTGTGGCAGCCCAAATGTTAACTTAATGCAGTATGAGGAATATTGCTTGAAAATCTGATCCACTGGTCAAAATATTTGGATATTGATATTTGGTATACAGCAGCTTTATCAGGTTAATATTCAAATTTGTTCAAATTGAGTCTCTGGGTTCATTATTTGGGATCCTTATCAGAGCCCAAATTAAAACTTAGTGTAATATGAGGGAAAATTGTTAGAAAATCTTATTTTGATCCACCAGTGACATTCCTTTCTTCTTCCAATCCAAAAGTCAGAATCATTTGGTATACAGGATCTTTAAGGGGTGCAGATTCAAATTTGTTCACATCAAGTCCTCGAGTTCATATTTGAGCTCCCTGTGGGAGTCTGAATTTTAACTTTGTGCAATATGAGTATAATTCTTTCAAAAGTCGTCTTATTCAGGCCCATCAGTCAGAATCTCTTGATATTTGGTATATGAAATCCCTTTATTTTAATTCATTTGAACCTTTTCAACTTTATTGCCCTGTATTCTGTGGAAATTGGTAATTTTCTATGCCCATAAATTATTTGTGTTAATGCAATTTCCTTTGGGAACTTTTGAGATGTTTGGTAGTGCTTATTCTCTCAAACCACTGCCCCAGTCAGTGAAAAAAAAATATAATAGATCACAAATTATTATTTTTTTAAAAACCTTAATTCACTTTGAACCTTTATCAGGTGATCACTTTAGGCCCCTTAGGGCCTCTTGTTTGCTTATTATGGAGAAGATTTCCTGTGGCTACTCCATGTGAATAAAAAAAATGCGAGATCACATCTAATCTGCAACGAATGGTAAAAATGAAACAAATTGTAATGGTCAATAACACTGGCATTGAACGTGGGGTTAGACATAAATATATCCTCTTGCATACCAAATATGATGTCATTCCACAAAGTATTTTAAAAGTTACTGCGTTTAAAAATTTGTTGATCACAAATCGATCCACAGACATTTTTTCATTTTTTGCGACAAAAACATAGCTTTTCACCCCACATTGAAGCAAGCTCAAGAAGTTTTGGCCTCAATTGAAAAAAAAAATCTTAATGGTACCCCTAAGGAACACCACGAAGTGAGTAGTATTTAATTACTGTGGTAAACAAGTTCTGCGTTGCCAGTAAAATAAAACAATTCCTGAGGTGGAAGTCCTCTAAAGTGGGAAGCATAGGTATAAACAATTGATTGAACTTCTCACCTACATTGTGGTCATGATGTAGCCAAAGATGCTGAAAGTGACCATAAACAGCATTAAATAAATAAATTTGGTGTTTTTTTGTAAATAATGCAGACCAGATATGAGAGCTACATTAGAGCAAGGGTTGAGAGGACGACATATTTTGTTCAAATTGTGATACTGAAGCATTGTTGTTGCTTTCTAAAGAGGTGAATGAATGTCCCTGGCCTTGGTGGAAAGGTAAAGGTCCTGGCATACCCTTGGACCAAGAGCAACATTTGTGAATTGCATCAGATTTATTTGACCTGCTCAGGGTAGTAAAAGGCCTCTTGCCAATTTCCATGGTGAGTGAATGTTACTCTGTTGACTGAAATAAGAATCACACTGCAGCTTGATTAGATTGGATATTGATGGATAAATTGTATGGTATGTGTTCCATGGCCCCAAGACATGGTAGAATAGTTCCAGCCCTGTGGGGTTGACCCTGGGTGCTATGGAAGAGGTCGTGGGGTGGGTCCCAACGTTGTGTACTTTTTTAGCTCACCTGAGCAAAGCTCAAGGGGAGCTTTACTGATCACTTTCCATCCGTCGTCCGTCGCAAACATTACAAAACCGACTTCTCTTCCAAAACCACTAGCCCAATTTTATTCAAATGTTGGGTAAATGTTTATTAGCTAATGCCAATTCGGATTTGTTCAAATGAAGTTGCCCCATTCCCTGGGTGGTACCACACCCCCAAGGGGCACCAAAATCTTTAAAAATCTTCTTCTCGTACACCAGCAATAGCAGAGACCTGATATTTGGTATGCAGCTTCCTTTTGAGTTGTAGACTCCGATTTGTTCATGGGATGTTCGAGGGGCAATATTTGCCATTGTTATGGGAGGGGCAGGAATTTTGGCCACGCCCAAAATTTCTATTTTCCAAACCGAGGGGCTGATTTGAACCAAATTTTATGTGAGGTATTTTTTGGTCATAAGTACTTGATTTACGAAGAAAATAAATTTCCAGCTGCCCCGTGGGAACCCCATGAGCCAAAAATAGAAAAAAATTAAAACGCCCATATCTCCAAAACTACACAGCACTGAGAATTAATTCTTATTTGGTGTGAAGCTTCCTTAGGACCAACAGAATGGAGTGGTCAAAAAAAAATTGCTATCGGTTTTATCATGGGGTATTTTTGGGGGGACTTTGAAAAAGTGCTGAGTCAGCATTTTTTAACACTGTGGGTAATTGGAAAAACATTTAAGACTACTTTTCTCCCAAACTACTGCTCCAAAAACTTTCAAATTTCACATATAACATCTTTGGAAGATTGTTTCACATGTTTATTGAAATCAAATTCCTGGGTCCATATTTGGGCTCTCTATTGGAGTCCAAATGTTTAAATTAGTGCAGTATGAGGAATATTCTTTAAAAATCTTCTTCTTCAGATCCACCAATCAGAATCTTTTGATATTTGGTATGCGGCATGCTTAGGGGGGTGAGATTCAAATTTGTTCAAGCCAAGTCCCTGCGTTCATATTTTGGCTCACTGTGGGAGCCAGAATTATAACTTAGTTCAAAATGAGGAATTTTCTTAAAAAAATCGTCTTCTTTGGTATACAGAATCCCACTGGAGGTGAGATTCAAGTTTGTTCAAGCAAAGTCCCTGGGTTCATATTTGGGCTCCCTGTGGGAGCCCGAATTATTACTTAGTTCAATATGAGGGATATTCTTTAAAAATCCTTTTTTAAGCTTAATTAACTCGACAAAGTCAAGATAAGCTATTGCCATCACGCATGTGGAAGTCTGTTGGTCTGTGAGTCTGTTCACACTTTCCTTTAGCACAGGCTACACCCCGCAATTCTTGTCTGATCGTCCCGAAATTTCATATGCAGATTTGGGGTCGTGTCTAGAACGAGAACGTCCCCTTTTGGTTGCGATCGGTCAACCGGTATGGATGCCCGAGCCCAAAACCCGAAAACCATTAGCACAGTCTACAGGTCGTATTTATGAAGGGATTTCATTGTAACTTGGTAGGATGCCTCTGTATAATGCCTAGGTGTGAACGTCCCCTTTTGGTCATGATCTGTCAACCGCGATGGCTGCCCAAGCCCGAAACCCAAAAATGTTGAGCACAGTCTGCAGGTCATATTTAATATGGAGGGATTTCATTGTAAATTGGTAGGATGACTCCGGATGATGTCTAAATGAGAACTTCCCCGTTTGGTCGCGATCTGTCAACCGTGACGACTGCCCGAACCCAAAAACCTTTAGCACAGTCTATATGTCATATTTATGGAGAGATTTCATTGTAACTTGGTAGGTTGACTTCATACAATGTGTAGATGAGACGTCCCCTTTTGGACGTGATTGGGAAACTGTGACGGCTACAGTAGTCCAAAGCCTGAAAACCTTTAGCACAGTCTACAGGTGATATTTATGAAGGGATTTTATCGTCACTTGGTAGGATGACTCCAAATAATGTCTAGTTGAGAACGTCCCCTTTTGGTCGCGATCATTCAGCCTTGATGGCTGCCCGAGCCCAAAAACCTTTAACATAGTCTATAGATCGAATTTATGTAAGGATTTCATTGTAACTTGTTAGGTTGACTCGATAAAATGCCTAGATGATGACATCCCCTTTTGGTCGTGATTGGTCAACTGTGACGGCTACAGGTGCCCGAAAACCTTGAGCACAGTCTACAGGTCATATTTATGAAGGGATTTCATTGTAACTTTATAAGATCACTCCAGATGATGCCCAGATGAGAATTCCCCTTTTGGTTGCGATGATTCAACCATGATGGCTGCCCAAAGCCCGAAAACCTTTAGCACAGTTTACACGTCTTATTTATGAAGGGATTTCATTGTAACTTGGTAGGTTGACTTCATATAATGTCTCCCCTTTTGACACGATTGGGCAACTGTGATGGCTACAGGGGCCCGAAGCCCAAAAACCTTTAGCACAGTCTACAAGTCATATTTGTGAAGGGATTTTATAGTAGCTTGGAAGGATGATTCCAAATAGTGTCTAAATGAGAACGTCCCCTTTGGTCACGATCAATCAGCCTTTATGGCTGACCGAGCCCAAAAACCTTCATCATAGTCTATAGGTCGTATTTATGGAAGAATTTCATTGTAACTTGTTAGGTTGACTCGATATAATGCCTAGATGATGACATCCCCTTTTGGCCGTGATTGGTCAACTGTGACGGCTACAGGGGCCCGAAAACCTTGAGCACAGTCTACAAGTCATATTTATGAAGGGATTTCATTGCAACTTCATAGGATCACTCCAGATGATGCCCAGATGAGAATGTCCCCTTTTGGTTGCGACCATTCAACCATGATGGCTGCCCGAGCCCGAAAACCTTTAGCACAATCTACAGGTCAAATTTATGAAGTGATTTCATTGTAACTTGGTAGGTTGACTTCATATAATGTCTTGATGAGAACGTCCCCTTCTGGACGCGATTGGGCAACTGTGACGGCTACAGGGGCCCGAAGCCCGAAAATCTTTAGCAAAGTCTACAGCTCATATTTATGAAGGGATTTCATTGTAGCTTGGTAGGGTGACTCCAAATAATGTCTAGATGAGAACGTCCCCTTTTGGTCGCGATCATTAAGCCTTGATGGCTGCCCGAGTCCAAAAACCTTTAGCATAGTCTATAGTCATATTTATGTAAGGATTTCATTGTAACTTGTTGGGTTGACTCGATATAATGCCTTGATGATGGCAACCCCTTTTGGTCGTAATTGGTCAACTGTGACGGCTACAGGGGCCCGAAGCCCAAAAACCTTGAGCACAGTCTATAGGTCATATTTATGAAGGGATTTCAATGTAACTTGATAGGATGACTCGTTTTGGAATAATTTCACTGTAACTTGGTAACTTTCGTTGATATACGTTAACAGTGAGGGCCACATACATTAACTGTGAGGTCATATTAACCTTACCCTCCGCTCTTTAGTACAGTGTACACCTCATATTATTTTTACTTGTTTTAACTTGTTAGGTTGACTCGATATAATGCCTAGATGATGGCATCCCCTTTTGGTCGTGATTGGTCAACTGTGACGGCTACAGGGGCCCAAAAACCTTGAGCACAGTCTACAAGTCATATTTATGAAGGGATTTCATTGCAACTTCATAGGATCACTCCAGATGATGCCCAGATGAGAATGTCCCCTTTTGGTTGCGACCATTTAACCATGATGGCTGCCCGAGCCCGAAAACCTTTAGCACAATCTACAGGTCATATTTATGAGTGATTTCATTGTAACTCGGTAGGTAGACTTCATATAATGTTTAGATGAAAACGTCCCCTTTTGGACGCGATTGGTCAACTGTGACGACTACAGGGGCCCGAAGCCCGAAAACCTTTAGCACAGTCTACAGGTGATATTTATGAAGGGATTCCATTGTAACTTGGTAGGATGACTCCAAATAATGTCTAGATGAGAACGTCCCCTTTTGGTCGTGATCATTCAGCCTTGATGGCTGCCCGATCCCAAAACTCCAAAACCTTTAGCATAGTCTATAGGTCATACTTATGGAAGGATTTCATGGTAACCTGTTAGTTTGACTCCATATAATGCCTCGATGATGACATCCCCTTTTGGTCGTGATTGGTCAACTGTGACGGCTTCAGGGGCCCGAAAACCTTGAGCACAGTCTACAGGTCATATTTATGAAGGGATTTCATTGTAACTTTGTAGGATCACCCCAAATGATGCCCCCTTTCGGTTGCGATCATTCAACCATGATGGCTGCCCGAGCCCAAAGCCCAGAAACCTTTAGCACAGTCCACAGGTCATATTTATGAAGGGATTTTAATGTAACTTGGTTGGTTGACTTCATATAATGTCTAGATGAGAACGTCCCCTTTTGGACGCAATTGGGAAACTGATGGCTACAGGGGCCCGAAGCCCGAAAACCTTTAGCACAGTCTACAGGCCATATTTATGAAGGGATTTCAATGTAACTTGATAGGATGACTCGTTTTGGAATAATTTCAATGTAACTTGGTAACTTTCGTTGATATACGTTAACTGTGAGGGCCACATACATTAACTGTGAGGTCATATTAACCCAACCCTCCGCTCTTTAGTACAGTGTACACCTCATACTATTTTTATAAAAAACATAGCACACAGGGAACAGAAATGAACATATACCCAATTATCACAATTCTTGTCTTATTTCATAATCATTTCATAAACACTGAACATTATCCCTTTCATCAAACACAACACACAAGTTAAGCTACAGTGTCATTGACACTTTCATTTTAGATCTACTGGTCACAATCTTTGAATATTTGGTATAAGCTTTTCTTAGGAGGAGCAGATGCAACTTGTTGAAATCATTTCCCTGGGTTGATATTTAGGCTACCATGTCGGGTGAGCGCCCTCAGCCCCCCCCCCCCCCCCTGTGGCCTCTTTTTGATTTAGGGGCCGACTCCCAATGTGGTCGTCTAGTGTTTAATTTCGATTCTCCGGATTCTGTTGTTTAGACTTTGCCAGATAGGGTTAAAGGATACTTGTGTAATAATAAATAAGCTTCAACACAGTTATACAGTGACCAATAGATATTTATTTAAGTGTGAGAAATGGATATGTCATTAACCAGATTTTATTTGAGGCACTGCCTAATAGCTCTCATTAGGAGCTGAAGTTCTTATCCCAAGTTAAAACTCATAAGTTAACTTGAACAATTCAACTCCATGAAATTCCTTAGCCCTAATTATTTACCAGCACTTACCAAGGGCTCAAAGCTCTATACAAAGAGCCAAAGCTCTTAAAGTTTAACCAAAGAGAGTACTGAATAGATTAAATAATATAATAGCCCAAAATCGGTTAGCTCCACCGAACTATGTGATTTAGACCATTTGTAAAAACTAAAACCCAACTCATAAATTTTTCAAACATAAGCTCTAAGAGTTTATTTTAAAAGTTGTTAGCTTCGCCAAGCTATGAGAGTCAGTCCCACCGGACTATTAGTTAGTCAGTTCCGCTGAACTGTGATGAGAACAAGTTGTGATTTTACAGTGACAGTGGGCTGCTTAAATACAAATCAGAGGTATCAACGCACCAATGAGAGTCTCATTAATGGTTCTGCTGCCAAGACGAGTATTGCATCAGCCAACTGCTTTAACACATTGCATTTAGTAAATAAATGCGGAGACCAAAGATAATTTACATAGTAAAATTTACCAGCTTAAACTCCAGCACATAGACAGTTAAAGAGAATTAGTAGTCCACCAAACATACCTATCTCTGATAATGAAACTGGATTGATGATGGTTGTTTGACAATGATGAGTACAAAACATCCACCGATTTGGGTACAAAACGTCTTGGGTACAAAACGTCCAGAAACCGTACACAACCGTTACAACACATACCACTACATTACCCCTACCACTACATTACCATCCAACAGAACTACAATAACTACACCTCAGTACCCAATAGTCCACAAACCACCCCTACCTTCAGTCCCAAATAGTCCCCAGCCCCGCATTTCGAGTCCTCCGTAGTCCCCAAAGCACCGACGCCAGTCAACAGTGGTCCACACCAGGACTGCGTCAGTGTCCACAGAAGCTCACATAAGTCCACAAAGGTTTGAATTAGTCAACACCAGACCACAAATGTTCACATCAGCGTATAGAGGTCCACATAGGGCCACATTAGTCTCCACACCAAATGGTTATGGCTTTCGTAGTTCCTAGCTTCTTTTCCATCCCGTAGCCTTCCTGCCGGTCACCTCAAAGGCGCATACTTTCATGACTTCTGGTTTATTGACAATAGCCTTCTGGACTCGTCTCCGTGGCTCTTGGCTCCTGGTTGTTCATTGGTTAAATCATCCGACGTCGGAGTTGAATATCGTAGGTTCGATCCTGTCCTGTGTAATATGTATCGTGCCCTTTGGCACAAGCCTAACTGTCCATGTAGGAGCATGGTGGTGTGATATGCAGCACATCTATGCACAAGTCTTCAATCAAGGCTAACCCTGTTTGTATCAAATTTGTAATTTGCAGAAACCGGGCCAGCCGTCCGCAAGGTTGGTAAATTCAGGGTCCTACTAAACACCTAGAAGTGAACAAATAAAGATACAATACCTTTTTTAAATGCCTTATTTACTTACTCTTGGTGTGTACTGAACTATATAATTCACATTTAACGACATTTGATGTATAAAAGTCCTGAAATATCGCCTAACATGTAATGCGCGATCCAGAAAATTACTTCTTGGTCTTTAGTGGGTTAGCGCTGCAGCTTGGTTTGCTTCTTGGTGTTTAGTAGGTTAACTAAGCAGTTTGCTGTCTGACCTGGCTGTCATTAGAAATTTCCCCCTGTTATCATCCCACTGGTTTCATCTTGGCTGATGACTGACAGAAATTAGAGTTTTTTAAAGTAAAAACTTCCCTCTGCTTTTATCCGGGCTTGGGACCGGCAGACAATGTCTGACTATTCCTGACACAAGGCTTCATTGGATGATACTGGCGGATCTCAGCTATCCGGATCGGTTTCTGGAGGCGCTAAAATATTTGTTCTCTTTTTGCAGCCTCGGAACCATTCCTTTGTTTGCTGCAGCCATCAGTCGTAACATAACTTGATCCCAATCATACAAACCAGAAGGAAACAAACTCGTTGAACAGTAGAAGCCCGAAGAAGATTTTTCAAAGATATTGAAATCTCTCACCTTCAAAAAGTCGCAATCAAGATGGAACATCTGTCACACGTGCCACAGACAAAGCTGTAGATATTATGACAATTTTCAGCTCAAACACCACAGGGATAAAGTTTTGAAGACATGGTTGACGTTTAAGTCGTGTTGTAATCAGACGAAAGGTCGGACTAAAATTTCCCTGGACTGCCTCATATTTATAGGAAACGAACCTTTAGAAGTTGTTTATTTTAACTTTGTTGTTTTTTTCTAAATATTTATTAACATGCACGAGGAAACCAAACACCAAGCAATGATTGAAACAATCTTTCCTGACTGGGGCCAGTGTACATTTTAAAGAAATAAACATATGAATGAAAATAAAAAAAAACGGTCGAGTGCATAAAAGCTGATATGACAGCAGTGATATGAATGGAAGAGACTTCAGCCGTGTGAGGATACATAATTATAAAACCAAGCACCCGTACTTAAATTAAAACTAGAAGAGTGGCTGTCCCAGGTGGCCCTGTCCATATCCCCGCCGCCACGATTAGTCTAAGACAAAAAGGGCTCAACTCTGCCAAAAAAGCCGGATCGAAACTAAAATTGCAGGTACACGGGTTCCCATGGTTGTGAACATCCCCACCAAGTTTCAAAGGAATCGACCCATGAGCATTTGAGAAAATCTCTGGACAAAATTCTGGCATTCTAAGATGAAAAGAGGCATAACTCTGGGGAAAAAGTCCGATCAAAACTATGATCGCAGGTGCACAGGTTTCCTTGATAGTGAACAATCTTACCAAGTTTCAATGAAATCGACCCATAATCATCTGAAAAGCTCCGGACACAATTCTAGGCAATCTAACCATTCTAGGACGAACTCTGGTACCAAAATTCCGATCAAAACTATAATCGCAGGTGCACAATATCCCATGGTAGTAAACATCCATACCACGTTTTGAAGGAATCGACCCATAAACATTTGAGAAAACCTCCGGACAAATTCAGACATTCTAAGAATAAAAGGGGCATAACTGTGGCAAAAAATTCGAATCGAAACTATAATCGCAGATGCGCAGGTTTCCAAGGTAATAATCATTCATACCAAGTTTCAAAGGAATCGACCCATAGTCCCATACACATCTGAGAAAATCTTCGGACAAAATTCTAGGCCTGCCTTTTTAAGCCGAAATGGAAATATTTCTGGCAAAAATAATCCGACCGGAACTATAATCGCAGGTGCACAGGTTCCCATTGTGGTGAGCATTCATACCATTCATACAGACGGGCGGAAGGTGATTGCGGTATAACACCCCTCACCCCACAACTCGCTGCGTGGGTATAATAAAGTTATACAACTCTTTAATGGCTTTTGTGTTTGAGTATTTTCCCCCTCCCTTCACCCGCATATGTTCCCCTTGAAGGCAAACCAGATGCCCAGGGCTCAGTATCCATTCTCCCTTACAGGCTGGTGATCGACTCCCAGCTTTCAAAAACACACATTGGTGGATTTTTTCTTCCTTTTTATATGGATAATATGTTGGGACTTCTCCCAAACAAGCGACTGTGTGGGTTTCTTTTTCTTTTTTTCTAAAACAACCATCAAACTGTGATTTCGGTACTACCATGAACATACCAGCGCTCTAAGTAAAACACAGCGCAGAACTATTGGAAAGTTATGCACAATTCCTAGTCACCTTCCAGTTCGAGGCCCGCGGGGTCTGAAACCAGTACCCCACTGCTCACATTCAAACCATATAACTTTACTGACCCTCGTATCCAACTCTCGTTGATTCATATGCAAATAAAATTAGAATGAAAAGTTTCAGCACGCCAAAGGGGCACAGGGACGATGTGGGATTAAAATTAATCGGGTCACAAGAGATTTTAAATCCCACATCGTCCTTGTGAATTACACCCATATCGTCCTCTAACCGAATTGTCCGCTACAATTTTACCCAAGTCGCCCATCACAATTTTACCCAGATCGTCCGCTGGGTGTGGGGGGATTTTAAATTATTGTATTTTGGATCATTTTTTTTTAAAAATTTTAAATAAATTTTATCGCATATTATCTATTGTAATATATCTTGATATACCTCCTCGCATTAAAATATACTGAGTCAAAAAAGAAAGTATAATAAACTTTGAAGAGCTATATTTCTAGTCTAGCTGTATGAATTTGCATAATTTCATGCTCTTACTCTAGCCAGCGTCACGTCAGGACGTCGCAATTCAGACATGGGGTGAAATGAAAAGTTCACACCTGCAGTCAATATCCACCGTTTGCCTCTTGGATGGCAAGACATCGACGGCGCATGGACCTGATAAGTCTCTCGATGTCACCCTGTGGTATTGCGTCCCCTGAACGCGGTCGGTCGGCGGTAGATCAAGTGGTTCTATACCTTCCAATGAAACAGTAAATAGTGGCCACAGTGACTCCGAACTCAGCAGCGAGCTCATCTGGAGGTATCCGAGCCTCATGCATACCAATGGCACGCAACCTCTGATTTTCGGTTAACCTTGGCATTTCTTAAAATGTCGGAAGACAAAAACTAGCGTGTTTTCTTAATAACCCAGGCTCTCTAGCACAACATAACACAAAGAAAATCGTCGGTCACCCATTCAATTTGACATTCTCAGGTACGACAGGTAGCACGTGCTATTTTGAAGTCCGCAGCAAAATTGTATACGGTTGGGTGGACAACAACAACATGTCATTAAACTCTTTGCACGACTTCTTGTCCACAAACACGCAACATTAGAACTATTATATTTCATCCTTTATGCCATTTCTCACATTTGTTTCCATTATATTTTCTTTTTTGACACAGTATATATAGTATATTAAGTTTCATAAAAAATCATATAATTTCGTAATTATTCATTGAAAAGCTCTACTGGCGGTCAACAATGCATAATCGCAAAATTATAAGCAAATATATTGTAAGAATTAATTATTTTAAGAACACAACAAAATTGCTTAAAGCATATAAACTTCCTTAAAACAAATCTTGGGTAAAATTGCAAGCGGACGATTCGACTGAGGGACGAAACGTCCGTATCCCGCCGCAGAAACTTTTCATCCATTCATCAAGACTTAACCACAACTACACAGGACACCGCATATCAAGTGAAAAACAAACTGATTTAAGCCAATTAACACTGTTCAATAACGGGGAATGGTCGATTTGCACCATGCTACGGTCGATTTGCACCACCGTGTCGGACGATTTGCGCCATCGAAAAAATCGATCTGCACCAAGGGCAGTCGATTTGCACCACTCAAAAAATGGACACTAGGGCCAGCATGTGGGTGATTTATTTAATAAGAAAGAATTTTCAAGCAAATTTATTTTATTAAAGCACACTAAAGAAAACAATATAGATAAACATAACAAACATCAACGAATAGCACATAAAAACACAAGATTCCTGTCTTAGAAACACTTTTTATCAAGAATGCAAACGCCGACATTGTATAATAGCACAAACACAGAATAATAGCACAAAATAATCTCAAAGTTAAACGTTGCGTACACATGTAATTATCCCTTCTCTCCATCAGTAATGCCAATGACTGCCGCGATTTAAATTTCTCTTACTTCGTTCCTAGGAAATTATTATTAGTATGTTCGCCGCAAGTATTGGATTTAAGAAAAGAGAGAGAATGAAACTAAAATGCTATTCGAAAACTTAATTTATTGCGAAATTTACATAAACTAGATAATTTCCCCTATATTGTTGACAGCATCGAAAATTATTATTACTATCTTCCTTAACTGAAGCTAGATAATTTGTTCCACTTTCTCTCTATCATTAATAACAACACTTGCCGTAATTTCAGAGAAATCGCCGCAAGTATTAGCGTTAAGAATAGAGAGAGAATGAAACAAAAATGCTTTTGGAGAATGAAACAAAACTGCTATTCGAAAACTTAATTCATTGCGAAATTTACATAAACTAGATAATTTCTCCTATATTGTTGACAGCATCGAAAATTATTATTACTATCTTCCTTAACTGAAACTAGATAATTTGTCCCACTTTCTATCATTAATAACAACACTTGCCATAAAAAAGCCCATAATTTCAGAGAAATCGCCGCAAGTATTGGCGTTTAGAATAGAGAGAGAACGAAACAAAAATGCCATTGGAAAACTTAATTCATTGCGAAATTTACCATTAATTCGCCGCAAGTTTTGGTGTTAAGAATACAGAGAGAATCATGATGAAACAAATATGCTATTGGAAAACTTGGCATTATAGATGGAAAACAAGAACATTTTAACTAACATCTAGGGTCACAGCATGTATTTAAAGGGGATCTTCAGAATGATCTACCAACTGTGCACATTGACGAAGATATTCTGATGTGCTGATTTCACGTGGTTCGCTGTCATAAGTATTCCACAATTTCACCAGTGCTTGATGTTTTATCTGAGTACTTTTTTCTGGTAACGGTACAGCTTTTTCTGCGAAACAAAACGAAGTTGAATTGGGAGTAGTTCTGACTCTTTATAAAGCAAGTTGAAAAGTTTCTACATGTACAAAGAGTTTGTTTTGGCCTGTGTATTAATAGAATGATGCCAATCTTCAGCATCATTATTGTGCGTTCGGGCCATTTGAATGTAGACCACGATGAAGGTGGACATGTTTCTGAATTCACCAATTTTTTTTCAAGATAGCTGGCCAACTTATTAAGTTTCTCAGAAGATGGTGAAGTCGGACACCGACCCTTTAAAAACGTGAATGCATCTGTTATGTGATTTGCCACATCGCCAAGTGCTCTACTTGCAAGCACACCCGATGAAACGAATATGTCATCTCGTGCTGTCTGTTTAACCTGTGCCCTCACAGAGCGTGTAATAACAGCACATGGTCACCTGGATGAATGTGGGGTTGTGATCCCGCGGCTAAATAAATTACTACAGTCCTGTGTGACGGTTGCATAACATTTCTTAGCCCTTCTGCTACATGCCCAAGTAATTGTTACATTAGCCTTACGTTTAAACGTATAGATGTATCCATTTGAATCAACTAAAATAAAATGTCCGCCCCTCTCTTAGACCCACCTTTAACAGTTTAATATCTTGTTGCCCCGCATTACGTCGGGGACTGGATCTTCTTCTAACGACACCTCAGCGGTTGGCAAAACATCACCAACAGGATGCAATACATCGAATGATGTCTCTGTGGATGGTTGATCGACTTCCATTTCTACTTCTGAATCTGCTTGCCTGGAGTTTATACATTCAGGTCAAACCCAAATTAATTAAGGCAATGCCATCACGTTGCTGTCTCATCATTTTTCTATACTCATCTCTAGACAGGCCTGTGCTACAAACCCTGTGCCCCCGTCTATTACTCTTGTCACATTCTAGAGCTTCTTGTCGACGGCGTACCTCTTTATTACAGCGTGAGCGTGGATTCTCCGTCAGATTGTCCATTTTCAACTGATGAAGTTGAAGAAGAGAAGAATGAAGGGTTATAGCGCGCAGAAGGCGCGCAGGGAAGATGTGGGATTTACAAATCCCTTGCGACCCGGTTAACCTTATTTTATTTCACTTGGATCACAGAGGCCTAGCTTTCCTATTGACTCAAATGGGGTCTGAGGGGGTATACACGCGGTTAGAATTCCCGGCAGTTCACGTTGGAGTGATAGATTGTCAATACTCAATCCCTCAACGCCATTAAGACTATTAGAGAGTGGGCTCTATTCGGTTCCAGCTCGGCGATGGTAGAGGTTTGAGTCCCACCATGGTGGCGAGTCAGAATATAATGTGCGATGGCAAATTTATGGGAAGAAGAGAATAGAAAAAGAAACAGCAACGCTGGTTTGGTAGCGGCCCCGGTATATGACCATAGCGGTTACAAAAAAGGAGTGGAGAAAGCCCCAACAGTTTAGTTTTGAAAAACCGGGAGTCATTCATCAAGCCTCAAACTGATGAAGTCGATGATGATGAATGAAAGGTTTTAGCGCGCCGAAGGCGCGCAGGGACGATGTGGGATTTACAAATGCCTTGCGATCCGGTTGGCCGTATTTTATTTCACTTGGATCACACAGGCCTAGCTTCCTATTGCCTCAAATGGGGTCTGAGGGGATATATGCACGCGGTTAGAATTCCCGGCAGTTTGCATTGGAGTGATAGATTGTCAATAATCAATCCCTCAACTGTTCCGTTCGTGACCACCAGTGACATGTGGATGGGGAAGCCAGCATTTTCTCGCGAAATTTATATCTCGGGGAGGGGAGACCAAACAGCAGGTGGAGGTTTTCCTCGCTGTTTGCAACTCCCACTGGTAACAGAAGCAAGCTTTCGTGCGTATCGTGTCATCCGAAGCCAGTTCTGAATTTTTGTCACCGAGTGCCTGGCTCACCCCATCGCAATGATGTAATCTTTAACCCTTTCGCTGGATACGCCCCAAATTATTTAGTTTTCCTATTGAGGACGCGATGCGCATTGAGTTCAATGATTAATTCGCTGTCTTGAAGTCTATTAAGAGTTTTGCTTTGAAGATCTTTTAAGCGCATTGCTTTTGTGTCTATTTTTTCTATCTCCTGAAGTAGTTTTATCGATGTCCACGTGGGCTTGCGCAGAGCCACGCCCAAGGCATGATTTTGGACCCGTTGTAGTTTTTCAGTGTTGTTTTTATTCAGGTCACTCGTTATTATGGCCCCATACTCTAGTACTGGGCGTATATATGATTTGTAAAGCTTGAGGAGAACTTCTTTATTGGCTCCCCAATTTTTACCTCTAATCATTTTCAGGAAATTGATGCGTTTAGTGGTTTTGACAGTGACTGAGTTTACGTGATTGTTTAGATTGAGACTGCTATCCAGGGTGAATCCCAGAAACTTTGCCTCATTACTATCTTCAGGTTTGTGGTCGTAAAGCTCAAGCTCAATATTAGGGACAGCTTTTTTCCTTTACTTTTTTTGAATGTGATTCTTTGTGTTTTCGCGGCATTTAGAGCGCACCAGTCTTGCAGGTCGCGGATGGTATCCTGCAGGCGGTTTTGTATTATGTTTCGAGACTTACTGGCCGTCCACATTCATTTGTCGTCTGAGAATTGAGATAGTTCAACATGGTTCTTCCCTACTTTGTCAATGTCATTCACATATATTATAAATAGAAGCGGGCTAAGGACCGAACCCTGTGGAGTGCCCGCTTCGAGTTTTACCTCGTCTGACACCTCGCGGTTGACACTCACTTTGATTTTTCGATCAGATAAAAATGATGATATGATCCTTAGAATTTTGGTAGGTAGCTCCATTTTAGCTAGTTTGTATCTCATACCATTGTGCCAGACAGAGTCAAACGCTTTTTCTACGTCGAGTAATAGCGCGGTTCCTATTTCATTTTGACGGAACGCCGTTTTCATATAATCTACCAGTCTATAAACATGCTCGATTCCCTCTCTTTGGCTTCTGTAGGCCCTTTGCCACTTGTTGAAAAAGCTGATTGATTCGAGATAGCTGCGGAGTCTAGTCTTGAGAATCCGTTCGAATTTTTTTCCAATACAGCTGAGTAGGCTGATTGGGCGGTAATTAGCTGGGTTGCTCAAGTCCTTGTCGGGTTTGGGTATCATGACTCCTGTAGCTACTTTCCAACATTTTGGGAAGTGTCCACTAGAGAGACAGCAGTTTAGGAGGTTAGTGAGTCTACAGAAAAAAAGTATTGGGGAAGAAGAAGACTTACATTTTTTAATTGTGTTAGTCACTTCTTCTTGGCGTATCGCTTCCGTGAGTTCATGGCCATCTCCGTCCTCGGGTGTTTGACTGAAGTTGGCAGCGTTAAATGTTGTTTTGTTGTCTTGAACAAATTTGTTTACTTTTTCTTTGAACTCGTCATCAAACATATCGCCCTCATGTGGGCGATGATATTTCTTAAGGAGCTCAGAGAAGGCGCCAGCCTTCGCCTTGTCATCCAGGGCCATAGTTCCATCGCTGATCTTAAGAGCCTTACTGTTGGCGTCTTTTTGTTTTTGTCCAGTAAGGGTTTTAAAAGTATCCCAAAACTTTTTAGGCTCCCTGAGTCCATTTAGATTTTCCGTTGCTTTTTCCCATCTCACGTGATTGTCGTTTGCTATTGCTCTTTTAACTTCGCCGTGGAGGCGATTATACACGGCTTCAAGTTCGACCTTTTTGGTTGGAAGTTTTTCTGATTTGTATGCACGGAAGGCCTTTCTTTTTTGTTTTATTATTTGGAGTGTGGTTTCAGTTATTCTGTTGGTCCGCGGTTTAACCGTTTCTTTTTCGACAAATATCATCAAGAGTGTTGTTAATGGCTTCACTGAGTTTGGTACAAGCTTGCTCGAGCTCGCAGGTATTCATTGGGTCGTTTTTGTTTATTTTAACCTGAATTATTTTTCTGAAGAGGTCCCAGTCAATTTTGGATAGATTCCTGCTACTCATTATGGGGTATCTTGTGGGTCCGCTGCAACCGTGTAATGTAGCATGAACAGGCAGGTGGTCGCTACCTAAATCATCGTCCCCCACAAATATGTCTTGCATTTGATTAGTTAGTGATTTGCTGGTTATAATTAGGTCAAGGATGTCGGATTGGTGGAGTGTGTTGTTACTGACGTGGGTAATGTGTTGGTCGTTATTTAATACAAAGAGATCAAATTGTTCGATGATATTGAAGAGGGCGTCGCCATTGTGCTCCGTTTTATTGCATCCGAAAACCTGATGTTTGGCATTGAAATCACCTAAGAAAATACAGTGTTTGTGATTTTTCACAAAAAATTCAAAGACTTTGCTGTCAACTGTTTTTTCGGTTCATTATAATATGAGATTACTGCAACTTTTTTATGATCCAGTTCAACCTCAGCAGCAATCACCTCTGCGTTGAGGTGGTCGCCTTGTATCGTTTTATATTTTATGTCCTGCCTTATGAGGAGAGCCACTCCGCCTCCACGTTGTGTGGGACGGTCTCGTCTAATGATGTTGAATCCACTTAGCAAAAATGTCTTACTTGGCTTTAACCATGTTTCGCTGATACCAATTACATCTTCGTTTGTGAAGTAATCGGACATCTGTGAGCTTTTGCGTTCCACTGAATTATTTTCAACTTATCCATAATTGGTCAGTATCTGACGTAATTGTACTGGTTAACTTGTTATGGGTGTGATTTATATTTTATTTATGGCGGCTTCTATTAGCGAGGAAGAGATTTGAGTTCGATATAGCTTGGATGCTGTTTTCCCAACTTCTTTACATATGTCGGAAAGACTGACGTCCAAGTGTTTGTTCATTATATTAAAAATTGAACCAGCCATTAGGCTGCACATCGAATGCGGAGAGGTTGAGTTTTCTACGCTGTTGACATTCATAGCTTTGAGTTCTATGCCGGTTTTAACATTTTTGTAGTGGGGACATCCCCGATAATTGCTTGGGTGTTGCCCGTTACAATTTGGGCATTTCAGTGCTGAAACCTTGCATGACTTTGTTAAATGTTTTTCGCCACATTTCATGCAACACAACTCTCCTTTGCATCTGTTCGACATATGGCCAAATTTCTGGCATTTATGACACTGTGTGGGCTGAGGCAAAACACGATACTCCTCAGTCTCATATTTTTGTCCGTTTATACAAACACCTTTGTTAATGAAGTTTAGTTTTGTGGCCATATTGGGGCATTTTACTTTAATTTTCCACGTAGGGTTGCCCGTAGCCTTAGATATTAGTCTGCCCCACGCGTATCCCGACAGGGCTTCATCAATATCCCCATCATTAATCTTTGTGGGAACCCTTCTGACGACTACGCAAGGGTTTTTCAGCGGTTGATGCTGTTGTTTATTCGTCTGGTGTTTGGCCGTATTATCCTTATGAGGTTGTTTAGAAAGGGCTCTTATCTTGTCGGCGAACGATACACCACTGTCAGTGGTGAATGTTGGCGTCGCCGGTATCGTTTCCGTTGCGTTACTGTCTGCCGATTTCCCATCATTATGGATCTCCGCACTGGTTGTTACTTCTGTAACATCCATGGTGTCCAAGGTCTCAACGACAACAACACCGGGGTTATCGGTATGTGTCGATGCTTTCCGGGTTTTCTTAGCCACCGTTTCTATTTCCAGGGGCTCACCATTTTCTTGGAAGTCTGTATCCAATTTCCTTTTCGGTCGCGGCGTGATCTGATTAACCATATCACAGGTGGGAACAGTAGTTGTCTCTTGCTCTATGAGCGTACGCAACCAGTTATCTTGACTGGCGGTGACGAGCTCCGAGCCCTGATTTCAAAAGTTGGTGATACCTCCAAAGAGATGCCGTGCATAGGCCTCCCCATCTCAGCGGTATTATCTATAAAGGGCGAAACAGGTGTAGGATTAGTTTTGCCCACCATCCCCTTGCTGGGATTAGTTTTTGAAATCTGCTGATTTGTATCAACTGGTTTAGAAGCACTAGCGATATCCGTAACGGTGTTCGTTTTAGGGCCCAACGGGTTGGACTCCACACTCTTGCCCTTTTGTTTAGAGTTTCCGTTGCTGGAGCACGAACCCAAACCTGAATTATTTCTACTTTTTCCCTTTTTTCCAGATGCAGACTTATTTTCCCTTTTTGATTCCGTCGAAGCTTTTATTAATTCCATTTTTTCTTTCTCGAACTGTTCTTTTTGAGCCCTAAGATCCGAGCGCATGCCCTCTATAGTGTCGTTCAATCTGGCTAACTCTTTTTGAAAACCAGACATCAACGATGTTAAATCCACTCCCGAAGTGGGTTCATTGGTGGAGTTAGTTGCCATATCACTCTATTCAGTTATAAGTTATTGTCTAAGTTATCAGCAAATTATTGGTAAAATATTTAGTTAAAGTATATTTAGTTTTAACAGAGAAAAGCAGACAGAAAATAGACAGAGTTAAAGATAAACACTTACAAAATTACTGATGAAGTCCAAAAAAAATTCAACATTATATACAAAACTCTCTGGCTTTGGTGGCCTTTTATCTTTGAAATGCGGTCGTCTTTTAACACGAATAGCGATTACTATCAACATACATCTCCACAAACAACGGTCTTTGAAGCACCCGTATTGTTTTAACAACGGGGAAGAATGTTAATAACCGATTGCTATAAAACAAACGTACAACAATCAAACAGGGGGTAGTGTCGCACTGTTTTAATAACTTCAAAAAACAAGAAAGCTTTGGTTCACAATATTCTCAGTTTCAAACAGGAATTAGTGTCAAACTGTTAAAAACAAGAAGACCTAACTTTTTGGAAAAAAGTGACCCGCAAAGGAAAGTACCATCCCAGAAGGCTAGATGGATACAGAATTAGAGAGTGGGAAGGTTTTAAATAGTTAAATACATCAAGAAGGTAAACTTTTAATGCTTAAAATTAAAAAAATTAAATGGTGCAAATCGACTTAAAGGTGGTGCATATCGACTTTTTGGGTGGTACAAATCGGCTTTTTCGATGGTGCAAATCGACTTTTTGAATGGTGAAAATCGACTTTTAAGATGGTGCAAATCAACCGGTGCAAATAGGCGATGGTGCAAATCGACTAGAATTCTCAATAACACTGTCAATAATAAACCAAGCTGCAGCGCTTATCCACTAAAGATCAAGAAGTAATTTTCTGCATGTTACATGAGCAGTATTTCGGAACATTTTATACATCAAATGTCATTAAATGTGGATTGTATAGTCCAGTACACCTCTGGTTAGTAAATAAAGCATTTAAAATTGTATTGTATCTTCATATTTTTACTTCTTGGTTCTCCTTGGTTCTTCTTGGTGTTTAGTAGGACCGGTAAATGCATCCCAGGGCATGTTCTGGAAGTCGCATTCTGGTTTGTTCTCCTCGGGTTCCGGGAGAGTGGATAGGTGGTTCGATTGATCAGAACCGATAGGAGATCCAGATTCGGATCGGTTGACTTCAATATCACCTTCCACCTCCTCCTCCCCCAGGGCTGCCTTCCGTCCTCTGTGGTGCATGGGAACGGATTAGCGAGAGCGGGGAACTTGGTGGAGACGGTTGTCGCCCTCTTCTCCTCCTGTTTCTCTGTCTTGGACTTTCTCTTCTCCAGCTATGCTTCCATTCGCCTGGCGAATCTATCTAGCTAAGGGTGTTTTTCTCTCTCTTTCTGCAGGTCCTATTCAGGTTTCCCAGACGTGGAGTCTTGACCCTTCCTAGGGTGTTGACCAGTGCGGAACGGGGCCCCGTGAAAGGTACTACCACTACCTTGGAAGGTTCTTACTTGAAGTTGATGGTTAGCTGAACGCAGACCCCATCAACATGGACAGTCCAGTAATGGGTGTACTTGCGTTCAGCGCCATCAAAGTTTCTTTTGTCCCATCTGGTAAAAAGTCAACCGCTAATTAGTAGGTGTTAATTAGGAGCTGCAACAAGTGTGTCCGTTCAAGATGAGAACCAATGGACGAATGATGCTATTATAAGGGGGAGGGAGAGGGATGGTTAAAAAATATAAACCCCCTTCGTTATCATGGGTTCAGGCTTGAACTTGACGCACACTATCGTAACCAAACACTAAGCAGCGTTTTCTTCTTTACTTCGCCATTGTCCTTGACTTCGCCAGGGAGATAATTCTATACTCCGTGACTTCGCGGAATCCAGCGCAGCAGGGGAGACAACACTGCTTGGAGATTGTTTTGCAATCCAGTCAGTGTGCGTACACTGAACATCGAATTCAGGAAAACCTGTTTTTGTTTTTTTACTCACGTATTCGAAATAAACAACAGGAAGACTGGTTTGGATTTTTATGAAAATTCTTAGGCTACAAAAACATTCTCTAAACTGAACGGTATCAAAGTTTCAAACTTGACAGGAAGGTTGGCGCACGAATATGTGTCCACCCGAAACCTGGTCATTTCGTAACCTGTCAATTTGGAATCTGGTCATTTGTTTCATTTCGCAAACAATTGTGTAATTCCCAATTAAATAGGTGTTTATTTTGGTTGCCGTGAACACCACTCTCGTGGTTAAGACTTAAGTTACGGGTTGTAATGTCCAGACTTCTGTTTTTGCGGGGTTCAGATGGGGCTTGGTCAAAAAGGGTATAGCAGAATAAATGTTCATTTTCCACTATTTATTTATTGGATTTAACGATACTTTCAATAACCAGGGTTACGGATGGAAGAAGCTAGAGAACCACTGAGCAACTGCCAGACTCCCCAAACTAATAACTCCACACACGCAGGGTTAGCATTACTTTGGTAAACAAGCTCTGTTTCACTGGTAAAATAGGACCAGTCACTAATGTTTGAGGGTGCGAGTCCTCTAAAATAGGCAACATGGGGTATAAACAATTGAATGACCCTGACCTCATCTCCATGTTGTGGTCATGATTAGCCATTGTGCAGAAGTATGTGACCTTCAACGCCAATAAATAATAATGATCGATCCATGGACCTTTCGGTTTTGAAGTCCAATTCACCACGCTCCCTCCCACTGTACTACACATTCATTTATCAGCTGTATCCACAACACATTTTAAACAGGATTATACAAGTACATTACTTCGCATTTTTTACAAACCTGAGTTTGCAATCGAGAAAATGTTTAGGTTTGTGAATCTGTCAGACCTCTCCAGATCTGTTTTGAATTGGTTTAGTGCCATGTTTTATGAACGGTTACGCACCATGAGAAAAAAAGAATCTTCTTATCTCTAGAATCTAAACAATTTTTGAATACACCTACATGTATACATGTATGTTGTATCGGCAAAGTTACTATTCATTTAGCACTCTGATGTCAAAATGGCAAAGATTTGAACAGTAAATATTTTCCATAATGCAGTGTGATATTTAACCAAATGTACCTTGTTTCACTGAGCTCTGTCAAACAAGATATAATTAGTTAAATTTCATACTTAAGAGAAAAACAGAGTGATTGGAAAAAATTCTGTTGCACTACTAGAATGCTAGGGGTTAATTAAACATCTTTCAAACATAACAGCAGTGGCCAAATTTGATGAGCCCTGTTCACAATTTGATTTGAGTAATGTCCATCTCGGAAACCAACAGGGAGCATAGCCATTTCAGTTGTTAAAAGTTAACTTTAATAATTTCATACTTTTCTTTCGGGTGTTTATGTTGATAGGTATAGTTGTTTTAGTTTTGTATAGATATGATTTGTAATAAAAGATAGTTATATTAGTGTTTAGTTTAGTTTCTCTGTCGGATTTGAGTGGCGTGTTCCCTATCTTCGCGCGGGTCATTTTCGGTGTTTTGTTTTGTTTACGTTTTCGACCGCTTTCTCAAATTTTAAGTTTCTCTTTGTAATGTTGGCTATGGTTGCTATGGACGGTAAGTGTTTTTTGACGCGGGAGGTTCAGACAAGCAGCGTAGAGACGGTTAGTGTAGGTGTACAGGTGGGGGCAGTGGTCGAGGCCAGTACTTGGGGGGGGGGGGGGGGGCTAGTGACTCACAGCGAGTTATCAACGGACGGCCCGCTGTCGGTGATGTCTAAGCACAGTGATATGGCGTATGTGGATGGGCGTGAGCTGGGGGAGTTGGGGTGTGTGCGCTATCTGCGTAGAGTTAATGCAGCTGTTAGAGGCCTATGTAAAGTTGGATGAAGAGGTGCAGGAGGTGGGTGCGCCTTTATACCGCAGGTCCCCGATTTTACCGCAGGCTACCGCAGGTCCCTCAAAATTACCGCAGGTCCCTTGTTTTGCGGGGTATTATCTTTGTTTTAACTAATAGTTCGAGGCAACTGTCGTCTCGTTGATATTTGGGGGTATTTTACACCAAAAATCAATAATAACGGAGCATATTTTTCCATTTACTCTATATAAACAACATAAACTTATCACGCTCTTCGTGTCAAAACAACGTGTGCAGACATATAAAACTGTAACTAATATAAAAACTGTCTTCTATTGTACATAACATTCCGATATGCAATTCATCAGGCTTTCAGAGCTTGCCATGTGTCAGGAAAATTACCCATGATGGCATCCCACCCCATGTGGCCCCCGCCACACTCGGGAACATGATTCAAAATATTTCAGCAACTTTTTAACACTACTATATCGCATTTCTTGGTTGCGGCTTTTTGGTAATTTATTGCATTTATTGGGCATAAAAGGCAGGCTGTCGAGCATGACCACAGGTCCCAAAATCTACCATAAACTACCACAAGTCCCTTCTTTCGCAAAACAAGATGGCTGTTTGTTCCATAAATCGAGGGACCTGCGGTATATTAAAACTTTATCACAAGCTAGCGCAGGTCCATATGAATTATTTCCCTGCCCCCCCCCCCCCCCCAAAAAAAAAACTCTGGCAATGTACCAGAGTTTTATAGGGGGGGGGGGGGGGGGCGAGAGAGGGCTACCGCAGGTCCCTTTCAGTTTTTCCCCTCATCTTCACTATCTCCGTCATTTACTGCAGGTTAATACTGATAAATGTTTTGTTTCGCGGGGATTCAGGGATGAGACCGGTCTGCGCCGTGGGGGTATCCTTACCACAGGTCACTAAATCCTTCGCATATTTATTTTTAATATACCACAGGTCCCTCGTTTTGCTGTTACTCCCACAAATCGAGGGACCCGCGGTATATTAAAAACGTTACTATCACAAGCTACCGCGGGTCTTTTTTTTTAAGTATTTCCCTGCGGCATGTTAGAACTATCGTGATCTAACATAAGTCCCCTGGTCATCCCACTCCAAGCCTCACTATTAGGGTGAAAAATTCATGAAACAAGGAACCTGCGGCAGAACAAAACTATCAGAAGCTATTGGAATTGGGATGCATTACCACGTAAAAAAATTATAATGAAACTGTTTTTTAGTTGATGATCAAAACTGGTTATCTTAACATATTTTTAATATACCGCAGGTCGCTTGTTTTGCTGTTACCTTCACAAAACAACGGATCTGCGGTAAAATAAAAGCTACCGCAGGTCCCTTTTAGTTTTTCCCCTCATCTTCACTCTCTCCGTCATTTACTGCAGGTTAATACTGATAAATATTTTGTTTCGTGGGGACTCTGGGATGAGACCGGTCTGCGCCGTAGGGGTATCCTTACCACAGGTCACTAAATCCTTCGCATATTTATTTTTAATATACCGCAGGTCCCTCGTTTTGCTGTTACTCCCACAAATCGAGGGACCTGCGGTATATTAAAAACGTTACTATCACAAGCTACCGCGGGTCCTTTTTAATTATTTCCCTGCGGCATGTTAGAAACTATCGTGATCTACCATATTATATTTCTGATTTTATGCAGGCCCTTGTTTTGCTGGTATCACTCTTGCCCCTGCTCCATATAACTGCAGAGTTCGTTATGGAGGTACTGGCAAGAAAAAGTTTCTGACAGTTTTATTGTACCGCAGGTCCCTTGTTTTGTGAATGGTCGACCGCATTGCCTAGCATTTTGAGGGGTGGGAGTAGGAATCAGGGAAATAATTGAAAGGGGAACTGTGGTAGCTTGTGATAGTTTTAATATACCGCAGGTCCCTCGATTTGTGGAAGTAACAGCAAAACGAGGGACCTGCGGTATATTAGAAATAAATATGCGAAGGATTTAGTGACCTGCGGTACAGGATACCACTACAGAGGAGACCGGTCTTACCCCAGAGTCCCCGCGAAACAAAACATTTATCAGTATTAACCTGCAGTAAATGACGGAGAGAGTGAAGATGAGGGGAAAAACTAAAAGGGACCTGCGGTAGCTTGTGATAGTTTTATTATACCGCAGGTCCATTGTTTTGTGAAGGTTACAGCAAAACAAGCGACCTGTGGTATTATTAAAAATATGTTATAATAACCAGTTTTGGTCATCACTAAAATATAGTTTAATTTTTTTTTTTCTTTGTCTTGGTAATACATCCCAATTCCATGCAAGAGCTTCTGATAGTTTTTGTTCTACAGCACTGGCAGGTTCCTTGTTTCGAGAATAGTGTGGTACACTGCTAGAATTTTTTTTTTTTGGGGGGGGGGGGGGCAGGGAAATAATTCATATGGACGTCTGGTAGCTTGTGATAGTTTTAATATACCGCAGGTCCCTCGACTTGTGGAAGAAACAGCCATCTTGTTTAGCGAAATAAATCTATTTGAAGGGACTTGCGGTAGTTTACGATCGATTTTGGGACCTGTGGTCAGGCTCGACAGCAGGCCTTTTATGCCCAATAAATGCAATGAATTACCAAAAGCCATGCCCCGAGAAATACGATATAGTAATGTCACAAAATTGGGCTAACCTGCATCGCTGGAATATTTTGAATCATGTTTCCGATTGTGTGCGTGTGTGTTGTTTAGACACGAAGAGCGTGATAGCGTGACTAGAAAAATACGCTCCGTTATTATTCATTTTTGGTGTAAAGTACCCCCAAATATCATCAAGACCACATTTGCCTCAAAATGTTAGTTAACTGGTAAAGTGCTGAGTTTTTTCTGACAACAAATCAAAGCTCATCATATACTGCTCTATTACATTTAATTGGATAGTGCCTTCTAGGCACTATCCAATTAAATGTCAAAGAGCAAGGTATTGTATAAAATATCTGATTCATATCAGGGACAAAAAAGGCTTCCTCAGGCAGAATGTAGCTACAGACAGTTATTGCCTGTCACTTTTGGTAAAGCCCAAAATAGGGCTTCCAGCACTCTACCAGTTAAAACAAAGATAATACCCCGCAAAACAAGGGACCTGCGGTAATTTTGCGGGGCTGCGGTTGTTTAGACGAGAAGAGTGTGATAAGTTTATGTTGTTTATATAGCGTAAATAGAAAAATACTCTCCGTTATTATTGATTTTTGGTGTAAAATACCCCCAAATATCAACGAGACGACAGTTGCCTCGAACTGTAAGTTAAAACAAAGATAATACCCCACGAAACAAGGGACCTGCGGTAATTTTGAGGGACCTGCGGTAGCCTGCGTTAAAATCGGGGACCTGCGGTATAAAGGCGCACCGATCCACATACGACCGAAAGCGCTGGCCCTTTACCCAACGTTATGGCCGAACGCGGCCAGCGCTATACTCGAAATCGCTATTCAAACTTGGCCTATTCTAAATTTCATCTTTTGCTTCCAAAACACAGGTTATGGCTCCCCGTTCGAACGAGCGCGCCACGCTGATTAGATATCAAAGTTCCAAAATATAGCTTCATTATTTTTTTTCATGGTAATACTTCTGACACCAAAGAATACCGGGTCGCAAGAGATTTTTAAGACCTTTCATTCATCATTCATGGTAATACAATAGTTTCTGACAGTTTTATTGTACCGCAGGTCCCTTGTTTTGTGAATGGTCGACCGCATTGCCTAGCATTTTGAGGGGTGGGAGTAGGAATCAGGGAAATAATTGAAAGGGGAACTGTGGTAGCTTGTGATAGTTTTAATATACCGCAGGTCCCTCGATTTGTGGAAGTAACAGCAAAACGAGGGACCTGCGGTATATTAGAAATAAATATGCGAAGGATTTAGTGACCTGCGGTACAGGATACCACTACAGAGGAGACCGGTCTTACCCCAGAGTCCCCGCGAAACAAAACATTTATCAGTATTAACCTGCAGTAAATGACGGAGAGAGTGAAGATGAGGGGAAAAACTAAAAGGGACCTGCGGTAGCTTGTGATAGTTTTATTATACCGCAGGTCCATTGTTTTGTGAAGGTCACAGCAAAACAAGCGACCTGTGGTATTATTAAAAATATGTTATAATAACCAGTTTTGGTCATCACTAAAATATAGTTTAATTTTTTTTTTTCTTTGTCTTGGTAATACATCCCAATTCCATGCAAGAGCTTCTGATAGTTTTTGTTCTACAGCACTGGCAGGTTCCTTGTTTCGAGAATAGTGTGGTACACTGCTAGAATTTTTTTTTTTTGGGGGGGGGGGGGGGCAGGGAAATAATTCATATGGACGTCTGGTAGCTTGTGATAGTTTTAATATACCGCAGGTCCCTCGACTTGTGGAAGAAACAGCCATCTTGTTTAGCGAAATAAATCTATTTGAAGGGACTTGCGGTAGTTTACGATCGATTTTGGGACCTGTGGTCAGGCTCGACAGCAGGCCTTTTATGCCCAATAAATGCAATGAATTACCAAAAGCCATGCCCCGAGAAATACGATATAGTAATGTCACAAAATTGGGCTAACCTGCATCGCTGGAATATTTTGAATCATGTTTCCGATTGTGTGCGTGTGTGTTGTTTAGACACGAAGAGCGTGATAGCGTGACTAGAAAAATACGCTCCGTTATTATTCATTTTTGGTGTAAAGTACCCCCAAATATCATCAAGACCACATTTGCCTCAAAATGTTAGTTAAAACAAAGATAATACCCCGCAAAACAAGGGACCTGCGGTAATTTTGCGGGGCTGCGGTTGTTTAGACGAGAAGAGTGTGATAAGTTTATGTTGTTTATATAGCGTAAATAGAAAAATACTCTCCGTTATTATTGATTTTTGGTGTAAAATACCCCCAAATATCAACGAGACGACAGTTGCCTCGAACTGTAAGTTAAAACAAAGATAATACCCCACGAAACAAGGGACCTGCGGTAATTTTGAGGGACCTGCGGTAGCCTGCGTTAAAATCGGGGACCTGCGGTATAAAGGCGCACCGCAGGAGGTGAGGGAGAAACTGGGGAAGGCAGGAAAGTCTGGTGTTACCCCAGTTAGGGTGGCATTCGATGGGGGTGGAAGGTGGTGGGTAGTAGGAAGCGGACTTTTGACATGAATAGTGGGTCTTTTGGGAATAGGAAGGTGCGTCGGGTTGAGGGTAGGGGAGAAGTAGAGGCTAGAGTGTCAAATCCCCAGGCGAGTAGGGGGGACCAAAAGGCATATTCGTTTAGAATCGGATAGCGAGGGAGATAGCGATGACCATGTGGCGTCTGTCAGGGCAGGTGCCAGAGGGAAGGTTAGGAAGGTGGTAAATGAGGACAGGGAGGCTTGTAGTGGGAGTGGGCAAAAAGTGAAGTGCAGTGTCCAAAATAGATTCAGTGTGTTAGGTAATTTCGAGAATTCTGAGGAGCAGGTGGGGCCTGAAGAGGTGGAGGTAGGCTTGGGGGTTAGTATGGCAGAGTGCAAGACTGCGAGCCGGTCCAGTGGGAATAGAGGTGGTAACAGGGGTAGTAGGACAGGAAAGAGGCAGTTGGTGGTTGCAGGGAGTAGAATAGTGTGGGGGTTAGATAGGGTGGTGTGTGGGCCCGACAGTGTCAACAGGACCAATTTGTGCTTTCCTGGGGCTAGGGTGGAGGACCTAAGGAACAGAGTGGGTGGATTAGTAAAGGGGTCAGGCCCAGACCCAGTGGTTGTTGTACACGAGGGAACCAACAACATCAGGGAGAGAAAATCAGTTCAGCTTATTGAGACTTGCAAGGAAAGTTAATAACTCAACTGAATGCCAAGAATGCACAGGTAGTGGTTTCGGGCTTCTCCCAGTACTAGGTGGTGGGGGCGAGCGTAATTCGTGGATCATTGGAGCCAATGAGGAATTGGGGGAGTATTGTAAGGAACTTGGAATGCCCTTTATAGACAATTGGGGATCATTTTGGGGCAGAAAGGACCTATATGGAAGGGATGGTCTCCACCTTAGCCCAAGGGGTACAGAGGTTTTAGGAAGAAATATGTTGCAGGTGATGGAGCCTTTTTTGGTATAGGGAGGGGAGGGGGGAACAGAGAAGGGGGGAATGAACACAGGAAATGTGTTACGAACCATAGTTGTAAAATATGGGATAAGGGGGATAAGGAAAAGGGACAAAAAATCCACTTGAATAGGCATAGCGTCCCAAGGAAAGCACAGGTACACAAAATAGGATATACAAACATACAGGGACTAGATAATAATGGGGCCAGTAGGCGGAAGCCAATGAATCTTGATACCCTGTAAGTGGGTATAATTCTGATGGGTGACTTTAATGGCCACATAAGTGACAAGGAAGAAGGCATAGAGGGTGGGGACAAGAAAGTCAACAGGAATGAAAGGAAGCTGTTGAACTTCACAAACGAGCTCGGTCTGAAGATTCTGAACAGGGACGCGAGGTGTAAAGGGAAATGGACATGGGAGAGGAAGGACAGAAAATCAATAATCGACTGCATTCTCACAGATATTGATTTATGGAGGGAGGTGATAGGGGTAGAAGTGGATGATGATGGTAAAATGGAGGTGGATAGTGATCACAACTTGATTACAGTGACGATCAGGGCCAAAAATCTAATAAAAAGAAAAGGAAGCTTTAAGGAGATTTGGGAACTCAAAAAGGATGCTGACTGGGCGAAGTTCAATGAAAAACTGAAACCAAAGCTTGCAACCATATCCAAGGGGGCAGTGTCCAGAAGATGGCGGACGCCATAGTTTCGAGCCTAGTGGAGGCAGGGAAGGAAAGTGTAGGAAAGATCAGGGTGCCAACATGGGAACTTGGGTACAGAGTGAATGAAGAACTGAAAAGGGCCATAAAGGGAAGAAAAGCTAAATGTGCTGCATACAGGAGAAGTAGAAAACTTAAGGGGGCGGAAAGCAATGAGGCCACAGTAGCAAAGGAAGAATACCAACAAGCACGAAATAAAGTAAACAACATTAAGGACGATAATTGGAGAGTGCGAAATAGCAGTCTTATTAGGACGATAAGAATGACGGGGGTCGAGCTCGAATGTATTTTGGAAATGGATGAATAAACGTAACAAAGGAAGTAACCCACAGAGTATTAAAGTAGATGGCAGAGTTACAGACGAGCAAGATCAAGTCGCATCAGAACTAGTCAAGCACTGGGAAAAGGTAAACGATAAGCGATGGGGCTTGGGGAGCCCACCTGAGTGTCCGAATCAGGTCGAAGAAAACCTAACGAACTTCGTGTGCAGCGAAATAAAAACGGTGGAGGTGCGAAATGTGATCTCAAAATTAAGGGATGGAAAAGCGGGAGGAGTGGATGAAATTCCAAACAAGTTTATCAAAACAGGGGGAGAGGAATTCGTGGAAAGCCTAACTGCCCTATTCAATCTAGCCATAGAAAATCAAGATTTCCCGAAGGAGTGGAGAGAAAGCAAAGTGACATTTATTCACAAAAAGGGGGAAAAAGACGTTTTGGACAACTATCGAGGGATCTCTGTCAGTAGCAACATTGGAAAAGTTTTCTGTAAAGTCCTGTATGGGAGACTAGAGGAGGTGATTGAAGAGAAGGGTTTTTTGGGAGAAATCCAGAATGGCTTCAGGAAGGGAAGGCGAGTTACTGACCATCTTTTCACGCTATCCCAAATGATAGAATCCGCGAAAGCAAAAACGAAAAAGCTGTTTATGGCCTTTTTGGATGTCAAAAAGGCATACGGCAGAGTATGGAGGGAGGGTATGTGGCACAAGCTGGAGGCTTTGGGGTTAGGAGGCGAGTTTGTTGGAATTATGAAAGCATTATATAAAGACGTACAGAGTGAACTTAGCCTGGGAATCATTACAACAAAACGTGTGCCTATGGAGATAGGCCTAAAACAGGGGTGTATCCTTTCGCCAATCCTGTTTGCATTGTATATCAAAGATTTAGGAGATGAACTCCTGCATAGCGAGGAGGGGGTAGCAGTTGGGGACTTGAAGATCCCAGGGCTATTTTTTGCAGACGATATGGTGCTAGTGTCAGAAAGCAAAGAGGGGCTAATGAAAATGCTGGGAATTGTTGGGAAATATGGGAGCAAATGGAGACTCGAACTTAATGAAATCAAGAGCAAAGTTATACCTGTGGGGTAAGAATTAGCGTTTAGGTGTTGTAAGAATTTGCGTTAAAGTCAGCTTTTGTGCAGATTGTGGTGCCTTCACCTCTCATTACTGTTTATTTTCTCATTTCAATAACAACCTTAGGTATTAACCCTACTGTATGCAGAAATTTAACTGATTTCTTTTCTTTTTTTCAGTCACAATGTTCACGTTTTTGTCTGACTTACTCAATTTTAAGTTCTAAAAGTTTGTGTTAAGGTGAGGTGTTAAGGTGAGTTCTGTTTCTATGTGTCTTTCCAGGCAATTGATATTGTACGCATTGGTTACTGAACTACATTGCGGTAACATTGCGCCCTTATTACATGCATATTTGAGGAATTTAATGGGAATTTTTGGGACTTACATTCACTTTCTTTAAAAAAAATTTTTTTAACTTTTTTTTCTTATTTAATACTTTCTCATACTTGTTACTAGTAACATTAAGGCTTATTTTAGTTGTTGATGTGATGTATTTTTGTTGGGACTTATAGTCACTTTCTTGAACGAATGTTTTTCTGCATCTCCTCTTTAACCAATGAATGTACTTCAATTACAATTTCAGTGATTTATGAAAGCCTTTCCTAATTCTTATTTATGATTTAATATCTGGCCTCACGATTCATATTCTTAATCATAAACATTTCTAAAAGAAAAAAATGCTTTTATATCCAATGATTCTATGTTGTAGTGCTGCCACGGTTATCTGGATAACCGGTTAACCTGTGGTTAAAACTTTGACCGGTCAAGAAAATGTTTTAACCGGTTAACCCTACATTCACTATAGTACATGCCAATCATGCCATGTTATATTATCTGACTGTTTTCGGTGCGAATTCAACTAATGACGCTTACTGACCACTGAGTTATCTTCTAAGTTCTAACCTCAAACAGATCAAAGAACAGCGACGTTGTAACTTGTAACTTGTATCTTTCCCTTAGATGCGCGAACGTGCATCTTTCATCTTTGTCGGCGAAACTTAAAGCCAATCACTGTCAATGAGCCTTATTAACAGTGATTGTCTTTAAGTAATAAGTGTCGCCAAAAAAGAGGGTCCGATGAGTACGAATGTACGATGTTCTGACTGTCAATTTGTCATCTCGCTACGCATGTCTGATGCTGCAAGTGTGGCACAATCAGAGGAATGTGATCACTGATCTTTTATGAGAGTGACGGTGACTGACGGGCAGTGACGGTCCACAAATATGGTTCGAATTGATTCGCCAATAAATAATGGTCTCATTTGACTCATTGGCCTGAATCGCTTATGAAGATGTATAAACGATTGGATTCGGAACAGATGTGTGGGCAATTCGAATCAGACTTGTGGACGATTTGAGTCTAATGTGAATTGCCCACACATCTGTTCCTAATCCGATAATCTATACGGTAAGTAACAGCATACAGCAGGTACGAATTGTCAAAAAATAGTCAGGTCCGAATTCCGTGGGTTCCAGGGAGTACAGTTACTCTGCTTGTATTGTCTGTATTCGCTGACTGGAGACACAACGACGATGTTCATGACTTCATGTCTCAGTTAAATTTTAAAGCTCATTGGTCAGAAAAAGGTGTTCATGTGTGAAAAGTCACCTTCAGTACCATAACAGAAATAGAGGGGCGCGTGTGTGATCGATCACTGTTCCCAATGGTCAATGTAAATAACATTGGCCAGCCCGATATAATAGTTACAGTTGAAGCAAGAACACACTACAAATATAGGTACCTTAGATGCAAATAACCACAGTTAACCACGGTCAAACATGCTGGTTAACCGGTCAGAAAAAAATCTTAACCACGGCAGCACTACTATGTTGAATTGATATATAATAAATGCAGAAATATAGACTTTCCAAAGCCATCACATAAACCACATTAATCATTTGATGCCTAGTTAATGATTTATATTAACTAAATATTAGGTATGTTACATTGGAACGACATTATCAAGCGCGAATGTAGGTGAGCGTTGGGATGTAACATCCCTCTTGTTCAAAATGCGACATCAAATGTCAGAAAGTACAAATAACCAGATATTTTTCACATAGTGATTATCTGGTTGAGGGCTAGATTATTTTTGGTGCTCTCAACCAATGCTAACCCTACTTGTGTGGAGTTAGTATGTTGGGGAGCTGACAGTTGCTTGCCGTTGCTCGGTGGTTGTCTCCGGGTACTCCGGCTTTCTCCACCATAAAACTGTCGTGGTCAACGATTAGCCATTGTGCAGAAATATGTGACCTTAAACACCAATAAATAAATAATAAATAAATATTTTGGTGCTCTGAATTTGTTATTCAAAACTTGTTTTTTTACAAATTATTGAAGAGTGCCTACAGGCACTCTCCAATAATTTGTAATAAAACAAATTTATATAAACAAAATATTATTTGTGTTTGACTGAATATGAAATATAAGCAAGGGAATTGTTGGCTTTTGCTCTGATATCCTGATTAGCTTAACTTGACAAAGTCAAGATAAGCTATTGCCATCACACGTGCGGAAGTCTGTGAGTCTGTAGTTCTTGTCTGATCATCAAAAAATTCCATATGCAGGTTTGGGGTCATTTCTAGATGAGAACATACCCTTTTGGTCGTGATCGGTCAACCGGTATGGCTGCCCGAGCCCAAAACCCGAAAACCATTAGTCATATTCATTGAGGGATTTCATTGTAACTTGGTAGGTTGACTTCATATAATGTCTAGATGAGAACGTCCCCTTTTGATCGCGATCATTTAGCCTTGATGGCTACCCTAGCCCAAAAACCTTTAGCATAGTTTATAGGTCATATTTATGAGGGGATTTCATTTTAACTTGGTAGGATGACTCCGTATAATATTTAGTTGAGAACATTGTCTTTTGGTCATGATTGGTCAACTGTGACTGCTACAGGTGCCCGAAGCCCAAAAACCTTGATCACAGTCTACAGGCCATATTTATGAAGGGATTTCATTGTAACTTTGTAGGATCACTCCAGATGATGCTCAGATGAGAATGTCCCCATTTGGTTGCGATCATTCAACCATGATGGCTGCCCGAGCCCGAAGCCAAAAAACCTTTAGCACAGTGCAGGTCATATTTATGAAGGGATTTCATTGTTGACTTCATATAATGTCTAGATGAGAACGTCCCCTTTTCAATGCGATTGGGCAACTGTGATGGCTACAGCTGCCCGAAAACCTTTAGCATAGTCTACAGGTCATATTTATGAAGGGATTTATGAAGGGATTTCATTGTAGCTTGGTAGGATGACTCCAAATAATGTCTAGATGAGAACGTCTCCTTTTGGTCGCAATCATTCAGCCTTGATGGCTGTCCGAGCCCAAAAACCTTTAGCATACTCTATAGGTCGTATTTATGGAAGAATTTCATTGTAACTTGTTAGGTTGACTCCATATAATACCTAAATGATGACATCCCCTTTTGGTCGTGATTTGTCAACTGTGACTACAACAGGGGCCCAAAGCCCGAAAACCTTGAGCACAGTCTTCAGGTCATATTTATGAAGGGATTTCATTGTAACTTCGTAGGATCACTCCAGATGATGCCCAGATGAGAATTCCCCTTTTGGTTGTAATCATTCAATTATGATGGCTGCCCGAGCCCGAAAACCTTGAGCACAGTCTACAGGTCATATTTATGAAGGGATTTCATTGTAACGTGGTAGGTTGACTTCATATAATGTCTAGATGAGAACGTCCCCATTTGGACGTGATTGGGCAACTGTGACGGCTACAGGGGCCCGTAGCCCGAAAACCTTTAGCACAGTCTACAGGTCATATTTATGAAGGGATTTCATTGTAACTTAGTAGGATGACTCCAAATAATGACTAGATGAGAACGTCCCCTTTTGGTCATGATCAATCAGCCTTGATGGCTGCCCGAGCCCAAAAATCTTTAGCACAGTCTATAGGTCGTATTTATGGAAGGATTTCATTGTAACTTGCCAGGTTGACTCCATATAATGCCTAGATGACGACATCTCTTTTTGGTCTTGATTGATCAACTGTGACGGCTACAGGTGCCCGGAGCCTGAAAACCTTGAGCACAGTCTACAGGTCATATTTATGAAGGGATTTCATTGTAACTTCGTAGGATCACTGCAGATGATGCCCAGATGAGAATGTCCCCTTTTGGTTGCGATCATTCAACCATGATGGCTGCCCGAGCTCAAAGCCTGAAAACCTTTAGCACAGTCTTCAGGTCATATTATGAAGGGATTTCATTGTAACTTGGTAGGTTGACTTCATATAATGTCTAGATGAGAACATCCCCTTTTGGACTCGATTGGGCAACTGTGATAGCTATAGGGGCCCGTAGCCCGAAAACCTTTAGCACAGTCTACAGGTCATATTTATGAAGGGATTTCATTGTAACTTGGTAGGATGACTCCAGATAATGTCTAGATGAGAATGTCTCCTTTTGGTCACCATCATTCAGCCTTGATGGCTGCCCAAGCCCAAAACCCCAAAACCTTTGGCATAGTCTATAGGTCGTATTTATGGAAGGATTTCATTGTAACTTGTTAGGTAGACTCCATATAATGCGTATATGATGACGTCCTCTTTTGGTCGTGATTGGTCAACTGTGACGGCTTCAGGGGCCAAAGCCCGAAAACCTTGAGCACAGTCTACAGGTCATATATATGAAGGGATTTCATTGTAACTTTGTAGGATCACTCCAGATTATGCCCAGATGACAATACCCCCTTTTGGTTGCGATCATTCCCGAGCCCAAAGCCCAAAAAACTTGAGTGCAGACTACAGGTTGTATTTGTGAAGGGATTTCATTTTAACTTGGTAGAATGACTCAGTATAATGTCGAGATGAGGACGTCCCCTTTTAGTTGCAATTGGTCTACTGTCATGGCTACAGCCTACACAGACCTGAAGCCTGAAAACCTTTAGCACAGTCTACAGGCCATATTTATGAGGGGATTTCAATGTAACTTGATAGGATGACTCATTTTGGAATGATTTCACTCAAACTTGGTAACTTTCGTTGACTGTGAGGGCCACATACATTAACTGTGAGGTCATATTAACCCACCCCTCAGCTCTTTCGTACAGTGTACACCTCATATTATTTTTATTAAAAACATAGCATACAGGGAACAGAAATTAACATATTCCCAATTATCACAATTCTTGTCTTCTTTCATAATCCTTTCATAAACATTGAACATTATCCTTTTCATCAAACACAACACATTGACAAGTTAAGCTACAGTGTCATTGACACTTTCATTTTTTGAATGCCTTGATAGTGTCTTCTTGCACTCAGCCTGTCAAGACGTCTTGACAGCAGGATTATATAAGTATTTTAAACTGCTATAACATTTGGCTCAACCGTCGTCACTGAGCACTTTCGGTAGCAAATAGGAATTGAGGTTAAAACTTTTTAAAATAAAAAAATAATAACAAAACAAATGACCACAAAGTATCAAGGCGCTGTTTGATTTTGTACGTCATAAGACGTACAAAAGTGGCTTCCTGTACAGGTGGTCAAGACTTCACTAGAAACAACTACCAAGGTGCTGTAACTAACATCAGCAAGACCACCAAAAGCCTGTATGTTGGAACATGTGTTCTACATGTACATGCAACACAAGAACTCACCGAAATTGAAACCATGCCCTTAACTCTTAACCCGGTGAGTGTTTTTAAAATATCTTTCATCAAATCTAGTCATGGCTGCTGTGAAGCAGCCATGACTAGATTTGATGAAAAATTCAACCAAATTTATGTTAAATAAATCATTGGTTGAAAAGTTCATTTAAGTTACAGAGGAGAAATTTGGTTAAATGTGCCTAAATTTTACTTATTTTAGTGGCACAGAATTTTGTGTCCTGGGCAGGAATATCTCGCATGCAAAGAGTTAAAGGCTAAACTTAAGTACATGTAAATATATATAAATATTAGGCTTGTTTTTACAATGGAACATGTACTGGTTGCATTCACAAAGGTATAACAGCTCCTCTCAAATTCTGAATAAATTTTGTAAATGAAAATTTATGCTCACAGTTGGAGTTCACATGAATCAAATCTGATCCTTGCAAACCAAGACAAATTATATGGCTTTTATTGTACTAAAAGTGACTCAATGTCATTTATCGATTTAGTTAATTTTTGAAAATTAAACCAATCAACAGACCTTTCATTATGAACCCAACAATGAAAATGGATTGTAAACAGAGTTCAATCATTTTGCTATGATTTGATTTTTCTCTCTAGTCTTTTAACATTGGTGGGTGCTCACTAATTGCAGAGTCAATGTGATCATTATTTAATGAGCATTATATCATCTCAGATGAAGGCTTGCATTTGAACACAGCTTGTTAAGCTAGTTCCAATGAGAGGTCACAAGCTGTGATTCCGAGGCAAAAATGGAGAGATTTAGTTTTTCAAGAAATGTTTTAGTAAGTGTAATCATCT
Source organism: Pictodentalium vernedei (assembly GCA_031216915.1). Lineage (NCBI taxonomy): Eukaryota > Metazoa > Mollusca > Scaphopoda > Dentaliida > Dentaliidae > Pictodentalium > Pictodentalium vernedei. The sequence goes on from CM062291.1 coordinate 184,788,733, forward strand.
GGTCATTTCAGGGGAAGAGTTAACATGTTTCTGCTGTACGAACATGTTTTACAATAGCACTTTTTTGTTTTGATTTTCTCTGCAGGAAAGGAAGAAATGAATCCAATTTGAAAGAAATAAAAAGACATACCAAAACACTATAGAAGTTGAATAACTTCATACCAAATCGTTATATGGATGCTGATCCATTTCCAGACCTCCATGTAAAAGATAGCACATTTCTTGAGAATTTAGATGAAAGAACTATATGTCCTTTGTGTGGGAAGTCAAGAAAATATTTTTGTTATTCTTGCTATGTTCCTGTTAAAGGTCTAGAAGGAAAACTTCCTCAGATAGTGGTAAGTATCCAATCGGAACTACTGGAAAAAAATGGCATCTGCTTCATCATTGGATTTATTTCTGACCTCCATGTATCATTCATGCACATACAGGACCTCAAACACCAAGGTCTTAAGTTGGAAAGTACTGAATTTAGCAGACTTTCAAAGATCTGACTTGAACTGTTTAGAGCTACATGTATTATAAACTATCAAAAGACGGAAACAGTCCAATCATGTCATTTGTTTGTATTAATATATTTTCAGATGAAGCTGCTGCATAAGAGAAAAAAGTGCACCTCTTCTGCAGTTTTCATTGGATTATAATAACTTGTCTGTAACATGACATAGACGAAAGTTGTTGGAGTGAGCATGCACACAAGAGAGGGTGATCAGTGTACAAACTTGGATTATTTTGGAACCTGGCACAAAGGAGAAATGTTTCTTTGAGTATGCCTACATTGCAACCCCCCCCCCCCCCCCCCCCCCCCCCCCTCTGAGGCGGTGAGCAATAGGACCCTGAGAAGCTTTAAAATTAACTGGATTTTAAATCATCCAGATGAGTTAGCTTAATAAGTCAAGATAAGCTATTGCCATCATGTGTGTGGAAGTCTGTTCACATTTTCCTTTAGCACAGGCTACATCCTGTAGTTTTTGTCAGATCGTCACAAAATTTCATATGCAAGTTTGAGGTCTTGTCTAGATGAGAACGTTCCCTTTTGGTCGCAACTGGTCAGCCTTGATGGCTGCCCAAGCCCAAAAACCTTTAGCACAGTCTACAGGTCGTATTTATGAAGGGATTTTATTGTAACTTTGTAGGATGGCTCTGTTAATGTCTAGTTGAGAACAACCCCCCTTTGGGGGCGTGGTGGCTCAGTAGGTAGAGGTGCAGGCTGCAAATTGAGAGGTCCTCGGTTCGAATCCCACCTGCGGCAACCGCGTTGTGTCCTTGGGCAGGACACTTCACCCCATTGCCCATGTGGGGGCACGATGACGCCGTGTACTAAGGCGTACTGCACGTCGATGGTACGCATATCTTCAACCAATCTAACCCTGCCTGTGCTGCAGTGCGGAGTTACGATGTTGGGGAGCTGGCAGCTGCTCGTCGTTGCTTGGTGGTTCTCTCCGGGTACTCCGGCTTCCTCCACCCGTAAAACTGTCACGGTCATGATTAGCCATTGTGCATAAATATGTGACCTTAAACATCAATAAATAATAATACAGCCCCCCTTTTGGTCATCATATGTCAACCATGATGGCTGCCCAAGCCCAAAAAGCCAAAAACTTTTAGCACAGTCTGCAGGTCATATTTGATATGAAGGGATTTCATTGTAACTTGGTAGGATGACTCCATATGATGTCTAGATGAGAACTTCCCCATTTGGGTGTGATCTGTCAGCTGTGATGGCTGCCCGAGCCCAAAACCCCAAAACCTTTAGCACAGTCTACAGGTTGTATTTATGGAGGGATTTCATTGTAACTTGGTAGGATGACTCCATATAATGTCTAGATGAGAACATCCCCTTTTGATCGCAATTGGTCAACTGTGATGGCTACAATGATCTGAAGCCCAAAAACCTTTAGCACAGTCTACAGGTCATATTTATGAAGTGATTTCATAGTAACTTGGTAGGATGATTCCAGATAATGTGAGAACATCCCCTTTTGGTAGCAACTATTCAACCATGATGGCTGCCTGAGACCAAAACCTGAAAACCTTTAGCATAGACTACTGGTTGTATGGTTGTATTTATGAAGGGATTTCATTGTAGCTTGGTAGGATGACTCCATATAATGTCTAGATGATAGAGCTGTAGGTTTTTAAATTTCTTGTTCGGTTTCGGTTTTTGTTTTTCAGGTGGAATAAAACCTCGGTTCGGTTCGGTTTTCGGTTTGTTCATGAGGCCAAGTAAAATTCAATAAAACTCATTCTTATGTTCGGAGTCATGACTGAATGGTAGTGAAATTGAGTGAAACCTAATGAATGTCCGAAATAAGCTATAATACATGAAGAATCAGGAAGGCCAATATAATAATTACCTAAATATATACAGAACTTTTATTGTGCTTGGCCATTTTTCGAGGTCTGACACCTACACGCAACTTGAGGAAAGCTGCAAACACAACTAAACTGAAATGTTGGAAATTCACAGAATGTAGCCTTCCCAGAGTAGCGAGAGTACCCAGACACTGCCATTGGCAGTGTCTGGGTACTCTCACTACTCTGGGATGGCTACATTCTGTGAATTTCTGTAGCAAGAGAGTATGTAATAAAAAACGAAAAACCTTAGATTACGGGATGTAGACGGTTTCGGTTTTTTAAAAAAACTAAAAACCTCGGTTTCGGTTAACCTACAGCTCTACTAGATGAGAACATCGTCTTTTGGTCGCAATTGTTCAGCTGTGACAGCTACAGGGGTCCAATGCCTGAAAACCTTTAGCACAGTCTGCAGGTCGTATTTATGAAGGGATTTCATAGTAACTTGGTAGGAGGATTCCAGATAATGTCTAGATGAGAATGCCCTTTTTTGGTAGCGATCATTCAACCATGATGGCTGTCCAAGCCCAAAACCCCAAAACCTTTAGCATAGACTACAGATCATATTTATGAAGGGATTTCATTGTATCTTGGTAGGATGACTCCAAATAATGTCTAGATGAGGACGTTCCATTTTGGTCGCGATCGATCAAACGTGATGGCTACACAGGTTCGAAGACCGAAAACTTTCAGCACAGTCTACAGGCCGTATTTATGAAGGGATTTCATTGTAACTTGATAGGATGACTCATTTTTGAATAATTTCACTCTAACTTGGTAACTTTGGTTGACAAACCTTAACTGTGAGGGTCACATTAACCTACCCCTCAGTTCTTTAGTACAGTCTACACCTCAAATTATTTTTATTGAAAACATTGCATACAAGGAACAAAAATTTACATATTCTCAATTATCACAGTTATTGTCATATTTCATTATCCTTTCATAAACATTGAACATTATCCTTTTCATCAAACACAACACATGGTCAAGTTAAGCTACAGTGTCATTGACACTTTCATTTTGATTCCAGTTGTGGTGATTCGGATATTCTTGACCTGTGGAGATGCTCTCAATAACATATCAGGAATCTCCACTAAATTCTTCTTCTATGATCAGGTCAAGGCACTTCTGTTTCTGAAACTATTCGGGTTATATTTCTGGAATATTCTACATTTTTGATTGACTGGTCCAAACAGAAAATGAGTTACCATTGAATGAGTTCAATAACTAATAATACAAACCTTGAGTGGAGACTGACAATACTTTGCCATATTCCAACTGGCCTTGAAATAACGAGCTTACTTCATAACCTTTTAGCAGGTTTTGCAATATAACATGGTGGTAACCTAGAGGAAAAAAAGTGTTGTAATGCCTTTCTGCTTTCTCTGTTCTACTTCACAAGTAATGTTGTTTGTGCCTTGACAAAATATCTGCACAAAATATATAGCAACAATTAACGTGTGATCTTGCTTTGGAGAGATCACGCATTGGTTGTTGCTATTTATTTTAATGAAAATTCTGTTAAGATGTAACACGGCATGCCAAGCGGGTAACCTTTGTGTTGAGTTTGTTTCTAAAGATTGCTCTATCTGACTGGCAAAACATGGGATTAGGAAGTTAATTTATTGTGTGTTTTATTGTAACCTGTACTCTGTTCACATATTTAGTCGAGTTGTGACGAAGTCAAACTCGACTTATAGTTTGGTGAATGGCGGGCGGGCGGGCGGGCGGGCGTCTGGGCGGGTGGGTGGGCGTAAACAATTGGTTTCCGGATGATAACTTGATAGTGGTTCAACTCACATTCATTAAACTTCATACGTAGGTTGGTCTTGGTGGGAGGAAGAACCCTATTGATTTTGGACATGCTACGTCGAAGGTCAAGGTCACAGTGACCTTGAACGTAGTAAATCTTAAACAATTGGTTTCCGGATGATAACTTGATAATGGTTCAACTCACATTCATGAAACTTCATAGGTAGATTGGCCTTGGTGAGGGGAAGAACCCTATTGATTTTGGACTCGCTACGTCAAAGGACAAGGTCAACATGACCTTGAACATAGTAAATCGCAACAATTCCTTTCCGGATGATAACTTGATAGTAGTTCAACCTACATTCATGAAACTTCATAGGTGGGTTGGCCTTGGTGCGAGGAAGAACTCTATTGATCTTGTTTTGGACTCGCTAGGTGAAAGGTCAATGTTACAGTGACCTTCAACATAGTAAATCGTAAACAATTGGTTTCCGGATGATAACTTGATAATGTTTTGACCCACGTTCATGAAACTTCATAGGTAGGTTGGCATCAGTGAGAGGAAGAAACGTATTTATTTTGGACTTGCTAGGTGAAAGGTCAAGGTCACAGTGACCTTCAACATACTAAATCGTAACCAATTGGTTTTCGGATGATAACTTGATAATAGTTTGACCCACATTCATGAAACTTCATAGGTAGGTTGGCATAGGTGAGTGGAAGACCCCTATTTATTTTAGACTCACTAGGCCAAAGGCCAAGGTCACAGTGACCTTGAACATAATAAATCGTAAACAATTGGTTTCCAGATGATAATTTGCCAATGGTTCCACCTACATTCATGAAACTTCATAGGTAGGTTGGCATTGGTGCAAGAAAGAGTTCTATTTATTTTGGAATCACTGGGTCAAAGGTCAAGGTCATAGTGACCCTTCACATAGTAAATTGTAAACAATTGGTTTCGGGACGATAAGTTGATAATGATTAAACCCACTTTTGTGCTGTCACAACTCGACATTGGATCGGTGATCCTATCAGCATTTTTTATAATTGATGTAACCCTCACATAACCTGAACGATCATTTGTGTGTTATTTCCAGGCCTGTTCCAATCATGGTTGTAAGAAGGCACTATATCTACATGTTTGACTACTTAACCCTTTACCCAACGTAACGGCGAAAACCGGCCAGCGCTATTCTCAAAATTCGCCAATTAATTTTTATTATTTTTTTCATTTTTAGCTCAACTTTGGTGAAGCCAAATTTGAGCTTTTGTCATGGCCCATCGTCCGTCTGTCCGTATGTCAACAATTGGATATGGCTCGGGCTAGAGGCCGTATTTATGAACCGATCTTTACGAAACTTCTTGGGTACCTTTGTTATGACCGTGGGACGAGAATGAGTGTTTTTGGGTACGGTCCAAAATTCGAGATGGCTGCCAGCAGCCATTTTGTACCGACGATGCAGAAATCTGTTTTTATACCCCCGCTTCGAAGAAGTGGGGGCTATATAGGAATCGCCCTGTACGTCCGTACGTACGTCCGTACGTCCGTCCATCCGTCCGTCCGTCTGTCTGTCCGTCTGTCCGTCCATCCGTACGTCCGTCCGTACGTCTTTCCGGACATGAAATTCTTGTGTGCGCAACTCCTCCTACATTTATCAATCAATTTGGACAAAACTTTTCAGACATCATCACTACTAAGTGAACATGCGCATATTCCAAGATTTTTGATCTGCGACAATTTTAACCAGGTTTTCTCCCTTTGACTTAGATTTATTGTGTCTTTCCATCCGAACAAATTCTTGTGTGCGCAACTCCTCCTACATTAATGAACCGATTTTGATGAAACCTTTCAAACATCATCTCTACTAAGTGAGCATGTGCATATTCCAAACTTTTTAATCTGCGACAATTTTAACCAGGTTATCTCTCTTGAACTTTGATTTAATATGGGTTTCTACATGAAATTCTTGTGTGCGCAACTCCTCCTACATTTATCAATCAATTTGGACAAAACTTTTCAGACATCATCACTACTAAGTGAACATGCGCATATTCCAAGATTTTTGATCTGCGACAATTTTAACCAGGTTATCTCCCTTTGACTTAGATTTATTATGTCTTTCCGTTCGAACAAATTCTTGTGTGTGCAACTCCTCCTACATTAATGAACCGATTTTGATGAAACCTTTCAAACATCATCTCTACTAAGTGAACATGTGCATATTCCAAACTTTTTGATCTGCGACAATTTTAACCAGGTTATCTCTCTTGAACTTTGATTTAATATGGGTTTCTGCATGAAATTCTTGTGTGCGCAACTCCTCCTACATTTATCAATCAATTTGGACGAAAGTTTACAGACATATCACTACTAAGTGAACATGCGCATATTCCAAAATTTTTGAGCTGTGGCGATTTTAACTAGGTTATCTCCCTTTAACTTAGATTTATTATGGGTTTCTACATGAAATTCTTGTGCGCGCAACTCCTCCTACATTTATCAATCAATTTGGACAAAACTTTTCAGACATCATCACTACTAAGTGAACATGCGCATATTCCAAGATTTTTGATCTGCGACAATTTTAACCAGGTTATCTCCCTTTGACTTAGATTTATTATGTCTTTCCGTTCCAACAAATTCTTGTGTGCGCAACTCCTCCTACATCAATGAACCGATTTTGATGAAACCTTTCAAACATCATCTCTACTAAGTGAACATGTGCATATTCCAAACTTTTTGATCTGCGACAATTTTAACCAGGTTATCTCTCTTGAACTTTGATTTAATATGGGTTTCTGCATGAAATTCTTGTGTGCGCAACTCCTACATTTATCAATCAATTTGGACAAAAGTTTACAGACATCATCACTACTAAGTAAACATGCGCATATTCCAAAATTTTTGAGCTGTGGCAATTTTAACTAGGTTATCTCCCTTTAACTTAGATTTATTATGGGTTTCTACATGAAATTCTTGTGCGTGCAACTCCTCCTACATTTATCAATCAATTTTGACGAAACCTTTCAAACATTATCACAACTAAGTGAACATACGCATATTCCCAAATTTTTGATCTGCGACAATTTTAACTAGGTTATCTCCCTTTAACTTGGATTTATTATGGGTTTTCAAATGGGATTCTTGTGTGTGCAACTCCTCCTACATTAATGAACCGATTTTGAATACATGTTGCACATTGTAAATGTGTTTTTCCAAATGTAAACCATATATGTATGGGCTCTTTTAAGTATTCAGTGCTGTTCTGTGGAAGGCCACATGCAAATACAAATTTCAACAACAAAAAATGATCTTCATGTATACATTTCCTTATGGCCTTCGCCTACATGATCAGAAGTGCATTCCTCTAAAAACCCAAAGCGGGGGTATTAATCACCTTCAGTGATAGTTCTAGTTTTGTACAGAACTTCCATATGAAAGCTCTGATTTGAATAATGTTTTGTATGAATGTTTAGTACCATGGGATACATCACATATAATACAGGTTTTTTTCTCGTGCGTAAATTGTGCAAATTAGACTAATTTTGATGTGTTTTGGTGTTACTTTCAGCACTGTAAGTGCAAATGCCAATACGGCTCGGGCTAGAGGCCGTATTTATGAACCGATCTTTACGAAACTTCTTGGGTACCTTTGGTATCACCTTGGGACGAGAACGAGTGTTTTTGGGTGCGGTCTAAAATTCAAGATGGTTGCCAGTGGCCATTTTGTACCGAAATTAGGTCTAATCAATTTTTTGTACACAACTTCTATACGGCTCAGACCAGAGGCCATATTTATGAACCAATCTTTACGAAACTTCTTGGGTACCTTTGTTATCACCGTGGGATGAGAGCGAGTGTTTTGGGGTGTGGTCCATAATTCAAGATGGCCACCAGCGGCCATTTTGTACCAAAATTAGTGCAATCAGTCTTTTGTACAGAACTTCTGTATGAAAGTTCTGATTTGAATAAATTTTTGTACGAATGTTTAGTAACATTGAATACAAATTTGAGCTATTGTCATGGCCCGTCGTCCATCTGTCCGTACGTCAACAATTGGCTATGGCTCGGGCTAGAGGTCGTATTTATGAACCGATCTTTATGAAACTTCTTGGGTACCTTTGTTATGACCGTGGGACGAGAACGAGTGTTTTTGGGTGCGGTCCGAAATTCAAGATGGCTGCCAGCCGCCATTTTGTACCGATGATGCAGAAATCTGTTTTTGTACAGAACTTCCATATGAAAGCTCTGATTTGAATAATTTTTTGTATGAATGTTTAGTACCATGGGGTACATCACATATAATACTGGTTTTTTTCTCGTGCGTAAATTGTGCAAATTAGACTAATTTTGATGTTTTTTGGTGTTAATTTCAGCACTGTAAGTGCAAATGCCAATACGGCTCGGGCTAGAGGCCGTATTTATGAACCGATCTTTACGAAACTTCTTGGGTACCTTTGGTATCACCGTGGGACGAGAACGAGTGTTTTGGGGTCCGGTCCGAAATTCAAGATGGCCGATGGCAGCCATTTTGTACAAAATTAGGTGCAATCAGATTTTTGCACAGAACTTCCATATGAAAGCGCTGATTTGAATAATTTTTTGTGTGAATGTTTAGTACCATGGGATACATCACATATAATACAGGTTTTTTTCTCGTGCAGAAATTATGCAAATTAGATGAACTTTGATATTTCAGTGCGACTTACACACATTAAGTACACATGTCAATACGGCTCAGACTTGAGTCTGTATTTATGAACTGATCTTCACGAAATGTCTTGGGTAGGTTTGTTATCACCTTGGGATGAGAACGAGTGTTTCTGGGTGCGGTCTAAAATTCAAGATGGCTGCCAGTGGCCATTTTGTACCGAAATTAGGTCTAATCAGTTTTTTGTACACAACTTCTATACAGCTCAGACTAGAGGCCATATTTATGAACCAATCTTTACGAACCTTGTTGGGTACCTTTGTTATCACCGTGGGATGAGAGCGAGTGTTTTTGGGTGTGGTCTGAAATTCAAGATGGCCACCAGCAGCCATTTTGTACCAAAATTAGTGCAATCAGTCTTTTGTACAGAACTTCTGTATGAAAGTTCTGATTTGAATAAATTTTTGTATGAATGTTTAGTAACATGGAATACATCACATATTCTAAGGGGTTTTTTTTCGTGCAGAAATTATGCAAATTAGATGAACTTTGACTTATTCAGTGCTACTTGCACAATGTGAGCACACATTTCAATACGGCTCAGGGTAGAGGCTGTATTTATGAACCGATCTTCACAAAACTTCTTGGGTACCTTTGTTATCACCTTGGGACGAGAATGAGTGTTTCTGGGTACGGTCCAAAATTCAAGATGGCTGCCAGTGGTCATTTTGTACCAAAATTAGGTCCAGTCAGTTTTTTGTCACAAGTTCTATACAGCTCGTATTTATGAATTGATCTTCACAAAACTTCTTGGGTACCTTTGTTTTCACCTTGGGACAGGAACGAGTGTGTTTTGGGGTGCCTTTGTTATCACTGTGCTATGAGAACAAATATTTTGGGGTTCAGTCAGACCCACTCTGGGACTCAAAGTTTTCTTTTCTAGTTTAGCATCTGACTGTCACCCACCTTTACAATACTTTACCTATACATTTGTTACAGGCAACGGTCAGTATTTATGTACAGACCATTACAATACTTTATATGTACCTTTGTTATCAGGTCATTACCTAGATGTTTGTCATTGCTGTGTCACATACTATACATGTGCATGTCTTTGTCTTGACAAGTTGAGCTACAGTGTCATTGACACTTTCATTTGTCACAAGTTCTATACAGCTCGTATTTATGAACTGATCTTCACAAAACTTCTTGGGTACCTTTGTTTTCACCTTGGGACAGGAACGAGTGTGTTTTGGGGTGCCTTGGTTATCACTGTGCTATGAGAACAAATATTTTGGGGTTCAGTCAGACCCACTCTGGGACTCAAAGATTTTTTTCTAGTTTAGCATCTGACTGTCACCCACCTTTACAATACTTTACCTATACATTTGTTACAGGCAACGGTCAGTATTTATGTGCAGACCGTTACAATACTTTATATGTACTTTTGTTAGCAGGTCATTATCTAGATGTTTGTCATTGCTGTGTCACATACTATACATGTACATGTCTTTGTCTTGTCAAGTTGAGCTACAGTGTCATTGACACTTTCATTTGTCTCAAAAAACATTATTTATGACCCCTCATTAGAACGAGCTTATCGAGCTCATTCCAATGAGGGGTCATAACCTATGTTTTTGAGACAAAAAATGAAAAAAATTGGTTATTCAAGAATTTTTTTGCAAGTGTCGTCTGCTTTTCATGTTAGGTAAAGGGTTAAAACAGAGAGATTTGATTTGAGATTTGTTTAAAAAACCTCTGTCTGATTTGATTTGAGATTCATTCAACCTGAAAACTGAAATTCATAGGTTCCTAATCATTGATCTTCATCACACATCGTAAATGCTGACCTGAACATCTCCTAGTTCATCCGACGACAGTCAATCCTGTGTCTCTGGCACCCAATTGCCTAGCCATAAATGCTCTGCCACCATACTAATTGAGCTAATGACAACCCCACAAAAGGTTGCAATTTATTCATTTATTAGGGTTTAATGGTACTTTTGACAGCCAAAATCACCTCGTGTCGTAAGTGCAATTAACTCAACCAGTCTGCCAGTTTACAACCCGACCCCAGACAGAAATTGAAGAATTGACAATTACTGAATCTTTGGAATTGTTGTTAGTGGTTATTTGCAATTGTGTATATATCGCCAATATTTTGTGTGAAATTACCTGCAGATCCTTTTCCTTAACATTTGATGCAACTGGAACAGATTACTATTATAATGGTCAGTGGTCCCAGCTTTTAAACAAAGGAATCTCAATTACTTGAAGATCTGTGAAGATGCTACTGCTTGAATTTAATTTTGTATCAGTTCAGTGAATCGATCCCAGCACATACATGTAAAGTGTATACTCCAACCTGTCCATGAAGAGCTGGTGCGCCTGTAGGATATATATGTTACAGGAACTGCAATTATTTATAATTACTGAAATTTTCAGTAATTACATATAATGTCTGATTCACTCCGGAATTACCAGCATACATATTTACTGAAATGCGACACTGAAAATTATACATATTTCCTGAAATGGTTTAACAAATATTTGTCTTTAAGAACACCACATTTAACAGCTGCATGTATAGTGTACTAGTCATTTTCACTGCAGTCATTACCCAGTCTGATCAAGTTCTTTGAGTCAGATCTACCTCTGTTAACAGACGGGGTGGGTACAGTCACATGTCACCTACTTGCTTTCTTTCACTATAGGTAAACAGCCTCTAGATGAGAGGAAACTGGATGAGACTCTGAAACTGATGAGTCTGTTGTGGTTAGATAGTTGTTGTTGTCCACAGACTCTGTTAAATGAACATGACTTTTAGTTCGGCAATCACCTGAGCTGTGAATTCTGTGCCATTGTCACTTCGAAGCTCACAGAGAGTACCAAGTAAATGGAAGATGTCCAGTAACTGATAATCAACCTCGGAAGCATGCTTCGATGTTAAAAGTCGCATCACACAGAACTTTTGTCTGATGATCTTGTGAACCGTGATCCAATTGTCCTGTGCCTGGGTCATATCTGCAAGTCGAATTGATCAACACTTGAGGCACATTGACTTGGAGTGTGATGGAGCTTCAGTGGTGATGTTCACATAATTGTTGGGCAGCCATCTTGTCGCACACACTGTAGCAAGTTGCAGTACTGGCATGTTTGATCACATCAAACATATCTTCTACAGTCACAAAATACACAGATGTTTGTTCTGGTTTCTCACGCTTTCTGATCAATCTGTTGATGTCACCGCATTGGAGAACTTCAGATTTTTTTAGAAGATAATACCGATGTGGCATTTTCTTGGGGGTAGTAGGGGGCTTCCAACATTTCACTTATGATCTTGCTACTCTACTCTTCTGTACTGTTCTTTGGAATTCAGAACTGATTTGTTGCATTCATATGTCTAAAAAGAGACTCTTTGCAAAGTATTCTTATTTGCCATTGTGAAGCTTGTGATAGTAAGCAGATCTTTAACCCCTAGCACTCTGGTAGTGCAACAGGATTTATCCAATCACTCTGTTCCTCTCTTGTTTCATTATGAATTTAACCATTTATATCTTGTTTGACAAAGCCAAGTGAGCTCTTTCAAACAAGGTATGTTTGGTTAAATATCAAATTGCATTATGGAAAATATTTACTGCTGAACACTTTTCCATTTTGACATCAGAGTGCAGGGGGTTAAAATACCCCAAATTAGCGGAAGTAAATGCTGTGACCAAATAAGTGCTCATTGTGCTCAAATTCTGTTGTGTGTTCACAAACACTTTTACCAAATTTTGTAGTGTTTTACCACTTTGGTAACATTTCCCAATGTATACAGTAAAAGCATTGCCTGTTATAATAACAGGAAGCAACTGATAAATAAGTTTAAAGATCACAGAGTCCACAAGTGGAAAGCAACCTGCATTGACAGTGTCGTGTATGACACTGTCGATGCAGATTGCATTCCATAGGCGAACTCTGATCAGCATGTTGCCAGGGCTTGATATCTAATCTGTTTACATCTGTGGCACTTCTAATTAAACTGTGTGCATAACATAACACATTTCTAATTGAACTGTGTGCATAACATAGCATTTCTAATTAAACTGTATACACAACAGACACTTTCGACACAGATTGCTTTCTACAGGCGACCTCTGTAACATGAGGCTTGAGGTCAAATCTATTCACATCTGTTGCATTTCTAATTGAACTGTGTGCAAAACATAATTTCTAAATGGAAAGCCAAGAACAACGAGGAAAGCCATAACAGTGACTGCGTAGTCCATGTTTCTAAGTGCAAGAAAATGAAAAGCAGTGGAAACATGCCGAGAAGATGAAAGGATGGTGCTTTTCTTTTCCATGGTATGTCCCTGTTCAACGGTATGCCCAAATTAAACCAATCTAAAGGTCTCCATAAAGAACTAGGTGGAGAGGATGCATAGTCCATGTGTGCAAGGCTTAAATTTCATTCTATTTACCTGAATCCAAATAATACTATTTCCTTGTCTGAAAGCTAATTGTGAAAATCTTGAGGAGAATCAGATTCTGGATTCTTGCCAGATTTTAAGCCCTGTGGTACAGCTATTTCATTGCATACTTTATATAGCTAGCATGTTATTCAATTAAGCTGATCATAGAGTTGCCAATTCTACTGCTAATGACGATGATTTTTGTGTGTACAAGTTCTGTCCATACTCAGTACATGATGCCTCAAGGAGATTCATCAAATACATTGTTTTATTTACGTCAAACGATGCCTATTGGAATTTAACCAGTCTCCCTATAAATTTCTGTGTCGAAGTATTTGTTTCTTGATAACATGTAATACCAAGACCAGGTTTGACTCTCCATTATACATGTAGTGCCCAGGCTGACAATACTGGACATGATATCTCTGTCCAAGAGATACTACATGTAGATGTAGTGAGTCTGGTTAATGAGGGAACTTCTTGGATGCTGGAAGCACATGCTGCCACTCTTTTACTCTCCTACAATAGATTTCTTGATTTCTGTTTGAATAAATAATGTGCCAGTATAGAGAGTTTGATTTGATCTTTCACAGTGGATTTTCATTTGAAAGTGACCTTTTAACTATTAAACTGTTGAATATTTTGGGGCATATAGTCACTGAAAATTTTTTTTCAAAGCATATAGTTTTTTGTCACTTCCATCTCTCTGTCTGTCTGTCCATCAGGAAGATTTTTGTGTTTGTCCGGATGATATTTTTATACGACAACCAATGGCCCAGACTAGTTGGTGCTAACTCAAATTAATCCAGGGTCAAACACAAATTTTGCCCCTCAATCCTCAAAATTTGCTTGCAAAACTGAAAAAAAAGTCCTAGATGGTCCTCCATACTTTTGAAATCTGCACATGCGTAGTATCTTGGAAGGTACCAAAATTGGCGCAAACCATCATTCTTTGTTTGTCCCTAAAGTCAGCAACAATGAACTGACATCTGTGCTTTTAAATCTCCTTTTTATACGCCTGTTTATAAAAACGGTCGTATTATGTTATCAGTCTGTCCGTCTGTCCGTCTGTCTGTCCGTAAACAATTTAGTTTCTGTTCATTTAAAGTCGAACGCCTTGACGGATCGGCATCAAACTTTCAGAAGTTGTTTTTAGCATTAAAATACAGGTCAAGTTTGATATTGGTGTTTCTCAGTCCATCTGCTACAGAGATATGGCCCTTTGAAAACACAATTTTTCTAAAAAAATTGGTTTCCGTTCATTTAAAGCTGAACGCCTTGACGGATTGACACCAAATTTTTCAGATGTTGTTTTTAGCAATGAAATACAGGTCAAGTTCGATATTGGTGTTTCTCAGTCCATCCGCTGCAGAGTTATGGCTCTTTGAAAACACAATCTTTAAAAAAAAATTGGTTTCCTTTCATGTAAAGTTGAATGCCGTGGCGGATCGACATCAAACTTTCAGATGTTGTTTGTAGCAATAAAATACAGGTCAAGTTCGATATTGGTGTTTCTCAGTCCATCCGCTGCAGAGTTATGGCCCTTTGAAAACACAATTTTTGAAAAAAAATTGGTTTCCGTTCATTTAAAGCCGAACGCCTTGACGGATTGACACCAAATTTTTCAGATGTTGATTTTATATGCCCGTTTGAAAAACGGGACGAATTATGTGAATGGTCTCTCCACCCGTCTGTCTGTCTGTCCGTCCATGGACACATTTCGTTTCCGGACGATAACTTTAGTTTTAATGGTTTGAGCTGAGTTAAATTTGGCATGTGGATTTAGTATGAGAAAATACAGGATGGGTTCGATTTCTGTTTCTAGTGGCCCATTTGAAGTAGAGTTATGGTCCTTTATTTATGGGAATTTAGCTCAACTTTTCGTTTCCGGACGATAACTTTAGTTTGCCTTGACCGATTTATTTCAAATTTTCAGTTTTTTGTTTTTGACCACAAAATACAGCTCAGGTTTACTTTTGACCACAATTGTATATACCTTTCCAGTGTTATTCCCCTTGAATGATTGCAAATTTGTGGATTTTGTGGTTTCCGGATGATAACTTTAGTTTGTCTTGACCGATTTTTTTCAAATTCTCAGATTTTGTTTTTGACCACAAAGCACAGCTCAAGTTCACATTTGGCGATAATCGCATGTACCGTTCCATAGTTATTTCCCTTGAATGATTGCAAATTTGTGAATTATGTGGTTTACGGATGATAACTTTAGTTTGCCTTGACTAATTTGTTTCAAATTCTCAGATTTTGTTTATGACCATAAAGCACAGCTCAAGTTCACTTTCGGCCAAAATTGCGTGTACCTTTCCAGAGTTATTCCTCTTGAATTTGTGCATTTTGTGTTTTCCTGATTATAACTTTAGTATGCCCTGACTGATTTTTTATACGCCTGTTGAAAAACCGTCGAATTATGGAATCAGTCTGTCCATTTGTCCATCCGTCGGTCTGTCCGTTCGTCAACATTTGGTTTCCAGATGATAACTTTAGTATTTTTTTTTCGACTGACTCCTAAACTTGGTATGTGGTTTAATCAAAACAGAAGACAGGTCAAGTTCGAATATGGGGTCAGTTCGAACTTCGAAGTTCCCCTGAATTATGGACCTTGTTGGACATAGAATGCATCAAATATTTGGTTTCCGGATAACTTTTATTATTTGTTTTCCAATTGGTTCCAAACTTGGTATGTTGTTTAATCACATCAAAATACAGGTCAAGTTCGAATATGGGGTTGGTCCAAACAATTTTCACCCTCACCTCCATCCTTACCCCAACCCTTCAAAAATACAAAACGGGCGTATATTGTCCCACTGCATGGTGCTCTTGTTTGAGGATGCCAGACACAAATCAATAGTAAAATTGGTGGATGGAAATGGATGATGGAAGTGAACAACGGTGGTTAGAAATATTCAGGGCTGTAACTTTATAATAATTATGAAAATTATTTCATGTTTCCCAAATTCGGGACATTTGCCTGAGGTCATCATCATTCTTGCTAATGATTTATCCACTATTTGTTAAGTGTTCCTTCCCTATCCCTCCTTGAAGCCCACCTGTTAAAGCTTTTTGGCTGTTTTTTATCGAAATTTTTTATTAAATTTCTTGGGAGTTAACGTGTATTACAGAATGTTTATTCTGTTTATCCACATAGTTACGTCCTCACCCAAGGGGTGTTAGGTCGTTTTGGTCTTGCATCTTCTATTCGATGTATTGTTTTTTCTTCGTTTGAAGATCTTGCTTTACATCTGGTAGCTTTAAAATCTGTTACTGACTTTGGGCCTTTTTTCTGTGCCTGATGTCTTGTTTCCTGTTTTCTCTTTTGACGTTGTTTACATTGGCAACGTCTTCAAATGTATGTAGTATTTAGATATTATATTATAGTAGGATTGTTGTAAGATACATTGATTATGATTCCCAGACCTTCATTTTTGAGGCGCGCGATCACTCTCACGCGCCATCGCGCGGGCAAAATCAAAACCCAGTGCGCGATTTATCGCGCGCGACGGAAATGCGGCATCGAAAAGGTTAACTGAAAAGTTCAAAACTGAAACTAAAAAGTACTGTAGGAAAAGATAAAAAGGCGTTCCGTCGCAACATGCTCTCAGAGTGATTGGTGTTTGAAGTCAGTTTCAACACTGTTCACAACTTCACAGAGCTGAGCACAAACTGCACGTGCCTTGAAACATTACATTCCTTTGATCTGTTGCCGTCCGACAGCACTGCGCTGCGATTATTTCCTCAGTGTATTCAAGTTATTTGACTCATACAGTCTAGATCTCACGGTCACCCTTGTCTTCTGGTTGAATAAATAAATGTAAGAGTGACTGAGTCAAAAACTCAAAATAAAACAAAATTCAAATTTTCTGATGTCGCAGAGAGAAGCAAAGGGGAACAGTGTGCAATTGCACACCTTCTTAAGGTGGAACGTTGAGGCCAAGCCATCAAGGAAGCCCAAAAATATGCAAGTGGTTCAAATTATGTTACAAAGCACAGTGTCAACAGGCATCTGATTTCGCAAGCCCATGAGCTAGGGATTCTCTTGGAGAAAGAATCACCAGACGAAAAGAATGTGGCAGATAGAGGCACACGCGATAATGAGGTAGCTGAATGTAGTACTAGTAAACCATCGAGCAGTCAAGCAGCTGCAGGTGCACCTTACCCTGGCAATGTTAAACAAAGTCAAATGAAAATTGATTCAGTAATTCTTCAGCAGTCAAAAGACGCTTATACAAAACTGTTTAACACTGTATACTTAATCGCCGTTGATGGTCAACCACTTACCTCATTTGAAACTGCAGTTAAAGTGCAAAAAACAAACAGCGTGAAATTGATTCAAGGAAAATGTAATTCAAATGTCGCAAGAGAAATACTATGCTTTATCGCAGATTCAGTGCGTGAAACAGTCGCAGAAATACTTTTGAGTGCCAATGCCTTTTCAGTTCTTACTGACGGCTCCCAGGCCCGGAAAACGGGGTCCGAGAAGGAACTTGTTTTATGCAAAACTGTTCGCGGCGGGATCGGTAAGTATTACGTATGTGCCCTCCAAGATTTAGACTCATTCGGAGATGCGAATGCGGAAAATCTCAAAAAAGCAATTGATGACGTTTTTCTCAATAAACTTCATTTGCCAGCTGAACGATATAAATTTTGTGAAATTGGAGCTACTGCAGATGGCGCAAATGTGAATTTTGGGCATAAATCTGGTTTGATCAAACGTTTCAGAGATGATGGCAGGCCATGGCTTATTGGTATTCATTGCGTGGCACACAAGCTTGAACTGGCCTTGAAAGATTCAATCTTACAGGAAAAATGTTTCGAGCAAGTCGAAGATTTTCTTCGCTCACTGTACAAGTTTTTCAAGCAATCGGGAAAATTTGGGCGTCATTTCCGCGAGGCTGCCAAAGTAATGGGTGTCACGGTGTACAGAATACCAAAACTGACATCGACATGATTTGTAAACCACCATAGAACTGCAATCAAACATTTACTGAACAATTGGATAGTTTTGATCAATGTGATTGAGGATACAATCGCAGACCCGAGCTACAAAAATGTCAGTGCGAAGTTAAGGGGGTTCTTGAATAAACTGTTGAATTACAAGTTCATTGTCCAATGTTGCCTATACAGAAACATTCTAGACAAAGTTGCTATTCTTTCTCTAGTTTTCGAAAAGGACAATCTTATGGTTTTCGACATTCTACCTGCTTTGCTTAAAACAGAACGTTCTTTAAATGAGTTACTGGAAAATCTCAGCAGTATCGACGATGTAACAAAAGATTCATCACTGGTGTTGAAAGTTGTGGATACGTCGGTTTCGTTGGAAATAAGTGTACCTGAAATAGGCACCATGCTGCACAAAAAGACAGATAGGCAGTATAAAACGTTGGAATATAATAAGGGTTTGAAGGGGTGTCGCTCGTCCGAAACCGCTTGTGCTATATTTTCAGAAATAACAGTCGTGGCGAAAAAAACAGTGCAAAACATTGAAGCTTGCTTCGATAAAAGGTTCGCTGAATTCAAAGACGAAAAGTCTGTATTTAGTTTGATGCAATGGGTTGATCCCGCCAACTGGCATTCCACAAAATCAGAAGCTGAATCAATTTGCAAACTAATCGAACATTTCTGGCAGCCGTTAGAGTTTGCTGGGTTTGATTTTAGTGATGCTGGCGATGATGACGTGTTTAAGAAGAGAATAAAGTCTGAATGGAAAGATGTCAAAGTAGCATCCAACCATTTCTATTCAAAACTTTTAACTAAATCAAAAAGGTTGTGGCGGAAACTGTTCACGTTTCGCAGGAAACAGTTCCCAAACATTTGTTTGATAGCTGAGATTGTATTCTCCCTGTCACTTAGCAACAGCATTGTGGAGTGCGGGTTTAGCCATCTAACGGCAATGCTCTCAGACCGGCGCCTAAGTATGAAGCATGAGACCATGGACAATTCTCTGATCGTACGCATAAATGATCTCGTGTGGACTGACGATGAGAGGTCATCAATCATTGATAGAGGTGTATCTAACTACCTTGGCAGTAAGAAGCGCAAACGTAAGACGGAAAGTGGACAGAGTTTGTTACTGAGCAAAGTTAAACGCCGAAAGCACAATTGTGACACTGATTCTTCCTCTTCAAGCCCAAGTGACTTTGAGGATCCTGGTATGATTCTCGGATTCTCCAGCTCTGAGTCAAGTTCTCAGTCGGAACTCTCGGATTCATCAGATGATGTCAGTCAGACTCAGACAGTGACAGGTGTGGACCTAAACTAAAATAAACACTTTAACAGTAAATCGGGACCAGGGCAACTCGGACCAAATACAAGTAGGACCACTTTTGAAGACAACTTCAATCTTCAGGATCAACATAATAATACATTAATGTCATTATAAGTATACATTGGAGACAACTCGGACCAACACTGAAGACAACTGAACTTGGACGTCACGTCTCAGAGTCAGACCAAACGTGGAAACAACTCGGACCAGTATTGAAGACAGCAGCTTGACTTGTCTTCAGTGTTTGTCCGAGTTGTCTTCAAGGTTGGTCACATGACATTTCATTTGAGTTGTCTTCAAAAAGTAGTCCTAAGTGTCTTCAATGTAATTATGTTGGTCCGAGTAATCATCAATGTTGGCCTGAGGACTGAAGTATCTTCAAAAGTGGTCCGACCTGTCTTGGTCCGAGTTGTCTTTAATTCATTTTTCCATTGACGATTGTCTGTAATTCCAGTAAACCTCCCGTCCACAAGTCGCGCGACTGCAACTGTTTTCACTTTTCACGTTGACAAATTTAAACTGTAAAAACATGTAATGATGTTCATAACAATTTTTAGTTTGGAACTATTCAACTTTCAAGTTTTGGATGCTTTGAGCTCACTCAGCCTCAGTGGAGACTGAGTTCTACTTGCGAGCAGCAAGGATTATTTAATTTTCATTTTTGGATATAAATAATATTCTTTTCAAGTTTTGAACAGAAGAACTGTTCATGAATCTTCATTCTTGTGTACTGTGCCGCGTGTGTGGCTCACAGTTTCAATGGATTGGATTTGACTCATTAAATGACGTATTGTAAGGTAAGAACGTTTTAGTATTTACTATTAACTATTTCATTTTCCTAATCAAATCACGGATCAACAGCAGTCAGCTTGCTATCTGTATCAACACAAATGGTGAACAGTTCACCATTTGTGTTGATACAGATAGCAAGCTGTTGATCCCGGCGATCACGCGCTGTGAGAAAATCGCGCGCCTGAGCCCCAGTAGCAGTGCGCGATATATCGAGCGCCTGCATTTTTAGTCGAGTTGTGACGAAGTCAAACTCGACTTATAGTTTGGTGAATGGCGGGCGGGCGGGCGGGCGGGCGGGCGGGCTGCGGGCGGGCGGGCGGGCGGGCGGGCGTAAACAATTGGTTTCCGGATGATAACTTGATAGTGGTTCAACTCACATTCATTAAACTTCATACATAGGTTGGTCTTGGTGGGACGAAGAACCCTATTGATTTTGGACATGCTACGTCGAAGGTCAAGGTCACAGTGACCTTGAACATAGTAAATCTTAAACAATTGGTTTCCGGATGATAACTTGATAATGGTTCAACTCACATTCATGAAACTTCATAGGTAGATTGGCCTTGGTGAGGGGAAGAACCCTATTGATTTTGGACTCGCTACGTCAAAGGTCAAGGTCACAGTGACCTTTAACATAGTATATCGCAACAATTGGTTTCCGGATGATAACTTGATAGTGGTTCAACCTAGAGTCATGAAACTTCATAGGTGTGTTGGCCTTGGTGCGAGGAAGAACCCTATTGATCTTGGACTCACCAGGTCAAAGGTCAAGGTCACAGTGACCTTGAACATAGTATATCGCAACAATTGGTTTCCGGATGATAACTTGATAGTGGTTCAACCTAGAGTCATGAAACTTTATAGGTGTGTTGGCCTTGGTGCGAGGAAGAACCCTATTGATCTTGGACTCACCAGGTCAAAGGTCAAGGTCACAGTGACCTTGAACATAGTATATCGCAACAATTGGTTTCCGGATGATAACTTGATAGTGGTTCAACCTAGAGTCATGAAACTTCATAGGTGTGTTGGCCTTGGTGCGAGGAAGAACCCTATTGATCTTGGACTCACCAGGTCAAAGGTCAAGGTCACAGTGACCTTGAACATAGTATATCGCAACAATTGGTTTCCGGATGATAACTTGATAGTGGTTCAACCTAGAGTCATGAAACTTTATAGGTGTGTTGGCCTTGGTGCGAGGAAGAACCCTATTGATCTTGGACTCACCAGGTCAAAGGTCAAGGTCACAGTGACCTTGAACATAGTATATCGCAACAATTGGTTTCCGGATGATAACTTGATAGTGGTTCAACCTAGAGTCATGAAACTTCATAGGTATGTTGGCCTTGGTGCGAGGAAGAACCCTATTGATCTTGGACTCACCAGGTCAAAGGTCAAGGTCACAGTGACCTTGAACATAGTATATCGCAACAATTGGTTTCCGGATGATAACTTGATAGTGGTTCAACCTAGAGCCATGAAACTTTACAGGCGTGTTGGCCTTGGTGCGAGGAAGAACCCTATTGATGTTGGACTCACCAGGACAAAGGTCAAGGTCACAGTGACCTTGAACATAGCATATCGCAACAATTGGTTTCCGGATGAGAACTTGATAGTGGTTCAACCTAGAGTCATGAAACTTCATAGGTGTGTTGGCCTTGGTGCGAGGAAGAACCCTATTGACCTTGGACTCGCCAGGTCAAAGGTCAAGGTCACAACTCGACATTGGATCTGTGATCCTGAGCGGCATTTTCTAGAAATGAAGGTCTGTGATTCCGGTAGTGTAGCTAAAAAAAATGGGTTTTGCCCACTCTTAGGCTCTAACAGGATGCTCTTGGGCTCTTCATGTCCCCTTTGTGAACTTATGCTTTTTCAAATAAATTTTGAAAAATTTTGGAATTTAATTTTTCGATTTTAATTTTGATTGCAATTATTTATGTATCTTTATCATATATTTATTGTGGAGTTTGTAGGAGTACTATCGACTTACTTTGATTGAATCATGAAAACTTACTGGTCTGAATGCAAGACGAGGAAGTCTTCCTCAGATTTACATGCTTGTTACCTTGCCTGTAGTCGATGTACTCCTGCAGATTCTTGTACTACATGTGTGAATTGGGATGACAGATGTTGGAAACAGGTGTCACGGTACGTTGTTGGCATTGAAATGCCTTTGCCAGTGCTCTGACAACAAGATAATTTGAGTTTTTAGTTTCTTTTTCAGAAGAACATGGTGATGGTATTGTGAAACCCACCAAAAGTGTGCTACCGTCGTCGTGCTCTGATGAGCAAACGGAGCTGGCTGCAAAGGTGCTCATGGATATTAAGCAAGGGATAAGGCCTCTAGTTACTGTTCTTAATCCCTTGCAAGCAGCTAGCTTGCCCGGTGAAGCGGTTACTCCATCCGTGGGAGCCGTAACACCGGGTATGTCCATTGTTGTCGAACAAAGTGTAGATTTGGGTAGAGCGAACTCCTTAAAAACAAAAGCTCACCCAGCGACAATGAAAATAGGGAGAAAGTCAGCAAGTTTCTTGTCAGGAGGCTTGGCGAGGTCGGACAAGGCCGCGAGCGGGAGAGGTCCCTCTCTAACCCAACAACATCTGGGGCCAAAGGTTGTTATGAGAAACTTGCATGGGATGGAGCATACGTCCACACCTGCCACTCGGGACACTCCGTCTAGACTTCAGCCGGCTATGATTCATAAGCACATATGACTGCATCCTAGCTACCCGAGTTCAGATATCCAGCTAGCTGCTCGAAGAAGGGGCCACTCTTCGCCTGTGAAGTCGGACCATCCGGCAGCTAGGGAACAGAGGCTTCGATCATCGGGACGTTCTGAGAAGAGATCCATCTCCGGAATGTCCTCCCAGGAGCAGCAAGTGGCTAAAAAACAGAAAACCGCTGCTCCAGAATGCCTCGGTGATGGACTTGCTGTCACAGAGTGCGCAGCTGATTGCAGCATCCCAACAAGTGCATGAGCAGACTCCGGAAGTGAGCTGTCGGATGGTGCTGGGTTGGTCCAGTCATCTGTTCACGCAGATGCGATGGACCAAGATTCACAGCTGATTCAGTCGGATGGTGAAAGGGATAAGGAAGAGGATTGCCCTTCCCTTTCGGAACAGCATATGGTAGCGATGGAATTTATCCATCAATACTATCCTGAATTTGTTCCACCGAATCAGCAAGCTGCGACAACAAGGGAGAAACCGCTGGCGCCTTTAGATGCAGACTTTATACGGAGGAAGGAAGAAGTTCTTTCTTTTCTGGCACAGTCTAGACAGGTGTCACAGGCCTTCGGCCATGTCGACGATCGCCATATTTAACCTCTGTAGTGTGAGGAAGAAAGGCGGTTACTTATCAACATCTTCCAAAAATATACCATTCCTTGGACCATGTTCATTTAAAACGATTGAAGATGTTCAGAGAGCTCCTCTGCATTTAGATGAGCAGGCCGGAGATTTAGATATATCCCTACCGGCTTCATTCAATATTTGCTCGGATGTGATGGAATCTGCTATTTCATCGAATAGGGCGAATTTGGTCGTGATGTCCTATGTAGATCACCTTATCAGAGCTATGGTGCAGCATCTCAATGGGAAGGAATTCAAGGACGTGTGTACGTCACTTAGAGTTCTTTCCAGGGCAGTCATGTATGCCATGTATAACTCCGCCCTGACAGTGGCATATCTGGAGTTAATCAAACGTGATGCTGCCCTTGCATCATCATCTCTTATAGATGACAAGGTGAAAAGCTCTCTCCGGGTCGCTGCAGTATCCGGACATACTCTGTTTGACGACAAGCTTTCGTTAGTCTATGAACAGGCTACTAAGATTCGCCCAGTGCTCTACTTTTGAAGTCGATGTCTCAACATCATGCTTCAGCAGACCGGGGTAGGCGAGGACGTTCTAAATCAAAATCACCAAAAGGGAACTCCTCGCGAGGGTTCAAGAAATCCTCATATAATTACTCTGGAGGTCGTCACTACAGCGACTCGGGAAAGGGGCAAAAGTCTGATCAGGATTATCGGTCAGATGCCCCTAGGCTGTCAGGATGTGGATCTTCACGGGGAGGACGTAGTTTCTCCTCCCGTCAGCCTTGCAAGTCCTACAGGTGATGGTCAAGACCTCTATTGCTTGTCAGTTGGCGGAAGATTATCAAACTTTGTGAGAAACAAGATAGCAGTCACGGAAGTTCAGTGGGTGAGAAGTGTAGACTCGGAAGGCCTTCTTCAGAGATACAGCAACAGAATTATTCTTCAGAACGATGTTCACAGTCTGCTACAATTTCTCCGACATCTCAGCTTCATAGTAAACGAGAAAAAGTTGGATCTAGCTCCGTCCAAGTCATTCACTCACTTGGGAATGAGCTGCGAGACTCACAACAGTCTGGCTCATCTGCCGGTAACCCAGAGAAAAATTAGTCAGTTGTTATGCTCGCTTTTGTCTAAACTCAGATGCAATAACAGCGAGGGAGTTCCTGCGACAGATGGCGCTGTGCAGAGCACCTGCAGATCTTATTCTGATGAGCCGTCTGCGCACACGTCCCCTTCGGGTATTCTTTACCCAGAACTGAAGTGTGAAGACGCATTCGCTTGAAACCAGTATTGTTTTAACAGACCTAGTAAAACTAAAGGTTCAGATTTGGGCAGTTCTTTAGTGGTTAACTCAAGGAGTTCCTCTTCAACTGCCAGATCCGGCTTTCACGATTATGACGGATGCGAGTCAGACGGCCTGGGGCTTGAAGTGCCAGGGTCTTTGGGACTCGGTTCCTAGAAAAGCACATAAACATTAAAGAGATGATGTCAATATGGCTAGCACCACAACATTGGATTTGCCAATTAACGAACATCCACGTTCAAATTCTATTGGACAATTCGACAGTAGTTGCTTACTTCAGGAACCAAGGCAGCAATCACTCGATTCCATTATGCGAATTAACAGAGAGGATTCTCCTATTTGTTCTGAATCATCATGTTCATCTCTCAGTCCGTCGCTTTCTAGGAAAGGTTGCCTGTTGCCATCAGAGTGGACTCTCAACAAGCGAATGTTCAGGCAGATTTGCTACCAGTGGGATCGTCCCTTGTTTGATGATCTTAAACCACAGCCCGTCACTATTAAGGGCTATAGGTCCATGTTATCAGATACTTAGTACTTACGCTCATCATGATAACTTGGCAATTGGATCAGATACTTCTTTATCCAAGCTAATTAGAAATTTCTCTATCAATAGACCTAGAACCCTCAGATTAATTCCTAAGTGGAATTTGGCTTGGGTTCTGTTGAAGCTTAAAGAACCTCCTTTTGAGCCGTTAGACGCCATAGAGTTCAAATTCTTGACCTATAAAACGGCGTTTCTCTTAGCCTTTGCATCTGCTAGAAGAGTCAGTGAACTTTATGCATTATCTGTTGATGAATCTCATTACCGTAGCATGAGTAATACCATTACCCTCCCTACGTAAGTGGGATTTTTGGCAAAGAATCAGATTCCAGATAAGGCAGGAGCCTATTGTCATTAAGGCTTTACTGTCCTCGGGTAACCGTAGAGCTTTGCTGTGTCCAGTCAGAGCAATGCACATTTATAAACGTCGATCAGATTTTATTAGAAAGGGAAGAAAACATTTCTTTCTTTCTTTGATTCCTAACAGAAAAGATATTTCTGTTCATTCTGTTGCTAGATGGATTCATTTGGCAATACGCATTGCCTACGAAAATCTATCTTCGGACCAACGTTCTGTCAATAAGATTTCAGCACACGAGGTTAGAGCACTGTCCACTTCTTGGGCTTATTCTAACAGTATAGCCATTACTGATCTCATGAAGGCTGCTTACTGGACACAGCCCTCTTCATTTACCAAGTTTTACCTGAGAAATTTAGAGTCCATCTCTGGTGACCTTAGATCTTTGGGTCCTCTTTCTGTTGCTTAGAATGTCGTTCATTAATGTTACATCTTTAAGGTCTTCAGGCAGTCTGCTCCAACACTGCTGCTGTTCCGCTGCCCTCTTTGTTCTGTGGAATTTTACCTTAGAACAAGGGGAAGGGGGAAGGGGGGCAGTTTTTCCCTTATGATTATCTGGCTTTATAGTCAAAAGCAAGGGAATACCTCCTCCAGAGACAGTAGTCCTGAGTCGGTGCTGGGGTGGTTTTAATGTGTTGCTCGGTGTGAAGCAATAACTATGTCTCATTTATGTACTGTTTTTAAAGTGTAGCTCACTGTGAAGCATTTGTATATGTTACATATCAAATGAGCATTAATATACAATCCTCGGACACTTTTAAATGAGTATAAAGAGTCTCATTCCCTGGACTATCTTTATATATTGGTTTTCCTTCACTGAATTAGTGTAACGGGTTATGCTGGCATTAAATGGAGAATTATATATTATGTAATACTCAATTACATTGTTGGTGTTATGCCTTTCTCTTTTCTCGTAAAAGAGAAAGACATATATAATTCCTATCTTCTCCTATTCTCCTGTAGGAGCTATCCTTTACTGAACTAATTAAGAGATTGAATTTTTCCTTTAAGTCCTAGGCCCTCCAGCAATTTTATGATTCAGCTAGTCTGGGCCATTGGTTGTCATATAAACATATGATAAATTTTGAGAAATTTTTATATTTTTTATTCTTACCAATGGCTCAGATGGGTATGGCCCTCCCATGAGTGGGTACTCATACCTCCCCTACCCCGCTGTTTATAACATTTAACAGGCATTTGTAGAAAGAATGATGGTTGGCGCCAGTTTCAGCACCTTTGTGGATACTGTGTATGTGCAGATCTCAAAAGTATGGAGGACCATTTAGGACTTAATGTTTTCGGTTTTGCATGCAAATTTGGGGGATTGGGGGAAAAATTTGTGTTTGGCCCTGGATTAATTTGAGTTAGCACCAGCTAGTCTGGGCCATTGGTAAGAAAAAAAAAATATACAGATTACTTATAATTTATTATATCATTTTCATGTCCGCTCCATAACTCTGAGATGCTTTGTTGGATTTTGCTGCAACTTGGCATACATATTGCTTATGTGGAGACGATGTGTTGCACACAAAATGTTTTTTTGTTCGATGGAGGTCAAGGTCACAGATCAAGGTCAACTGTCCATCAGGAAGATTTTTGTGTCTGCTCTATAACTCCGAGATGCTTCTTTGGATTTTGTTGAAACTTGGCATACATGTTGCTTATGTGGAGATGATGTGTCACGCACTAAATTTTTGGGGGGTTTAGATGGAGGTCAAGGTCACAGATCAAGGTCATTTCTACGTCAAATGTATCTTGTTTAACCTATTCTTCATCAAATCTAGTCATGGCTTCACAGATGCTATAACAAGATTTGATGAAAAATTCATGTAAAGTAACTCAAGAAATCCTCCACCAATAATTCAAGTTACAGGAGAAAAATTTGGTTAAAGTGTCCAAATTATACTTTTTTCAGTGGCAAGAGATTTCTTGTCTTCGGCAAAAATATCTGCCAGTTGCAATCAAGGAATTAAGTGTTCTGACAGTTTATAAAATATTTTGTTGCTCCAGGACAATATAAGTACTAACTTTGAGGTGGTTTCTTGTCAAGACTGTGCTCTATATCTGTTTTACTGGTAAAAGAGGACCCAGTCACCAATGCTTGGGAGGTGCAAACCCTCTCTAAAATGGGCAACCTGGCTTATTAACGCTCACCCCTGGTCTTGAGTTGATACTCATGTTGTGGTCATGATGAGCAATTGTGCAAAAATATGTGACCTTAAACACCAATAAATAAATAAATAAATAAATAAATAAATGGGCTCTATAGGCAGACAAGATTCAACTAACTACTACTACTACTATGGTACTTTTAATGTTACTGGCAAGTTTGGCTAAAATGTACCCTTTTGGGGCACCTGTTCTAATGTAGAAAAATTCAAAAGTCAGAAAAATATGTGCACATGGACATTAGATGTTCAAAGATTAAACACCAATAAAACTGAAAAACATAACAGTATCATCAGAAAGCAGTTACATGTAAATAACCATTTGCATAACAAAATGGCAGTATAGGGCCAGTGCTACAGTTGAAACTGGAAGTGCTGTCACTGTATTGTGCACAATTTTGAAGTAATAGCATGCCGAGTAAGTGCACTTTTGACCCTATCAAACTGCACCATTAGCGTAACTCAATTTCTGTAGAAAAACAGCCCAACTCTGTTCAATTCCTTCCTAATAAATAGAGATCATTAACATCATTCCTAACCTCTACTGGGATACATGTACATGTAATAACGTAAATAGATATTAAAATTCAGCTACATATACAGAATGAAGAGAGTGGATTACTACTGAATTGCAGCATCATAATATTCTCCACTCGGAAAGTATTTTTGTAGCCTGTTCCAAAGAAAATGTGAACAGACATCCAGACTCACAGACTTTTGCATGCCTGATGACAATAGCTTATCTTGACTTTTTCAAGTTAAGCTAAAAATCAGTATTTTTATACTGTACCAATGACCCAGACATAGCTGGTGCTAATTCTCAAAATCTAGGGCCAAACACAAATTTTGCCCCCCAATCCCCAAAATTTGCATCTAAAACCGAAAATAACATGTCCTAAATGGTCCTCCTTACTTTTCCTCCACTGCGCATGCGCAGTGTCAAGGAGGTCTCGAAATTGGCGCCAATTATCATTCTTTGTTTGGCCCTTCATCAGTTCACATCTGACTGATATTTGTGCTTGTAAATCTCAGTTTAAATGATGCCAGGCACATAAATATTAGAGAAATGGTGGATCTAAAGAGGAAATAGAAGGAGGAGAGGAAAAATTAGTGGCAGGAAATAATCAGGGCTGTAACTTAAAATTTTTTTATGAAATTATGTTATGTTACCTAATTTCAAGGCATGGGCCTGTTGTTGTCATTCTTGCTATAAAGTTACACTGCTTGTTCAGTGTTTCCTCTCTCCCTTTCCTTTAGTCCCCCCTTGCTATTCTCCCATGCTTTTGGCATATTTTCTGTAATATTATTACTAAAATTTCTTGGGAGTTTTAGCTTGGTAACAGAATGAATTCTGTTTTTAGCTCACCTGAGCGAAGCTCAAGGGGAGCTTAACTAATCACTTTCTGTCCGTCGTCCGTCGTCCGTCGTCCGTCGTCGTCTGTCCGGCGTTAACTTTACATTATCGACTTCTCCTCCTAAACCACTAGCCCAATTTTATTCAAATGTTGGCTAAATGTTTATTACCTAATGCCAATTCAGATTTGTTCAAATGAAGTTGCCCCTCCTCCTGGGTGGTGCCACAGCCCCAAGGGGCACCAAAATCTTTGTAAATCTTCTTCTCATGAACCAGCAGTAGCAGAGACTTGATATTTGGTGTGCAGCTTCCTTTTGAGGTGTAGACTCAGATTTGTTCAAGAGAAGTTTGTGGGGCTATACTTGACGTTGTTATGAGAGGGGCAAAATTTTTTGCCCCGCCCAAAATTTCTATTTTCCAAACCGAGAGGCTGATTTGAACCAAATTTTATGTGAGGGCTTATTGGGTCATGAGTACTTGATTTATGCAAAAAAAAATTTTCCCGCAGCCCTGTGGGAACTGCAGGAGCTAAAAATAGAAAAAATTTAAAACGCCCATATCTCCAAAACTGCACGGCACTGAGAATTTTTATTTGGTGTGCAGCTTCCTTAGGACCAACAGAAAGGATTGGTAAAAAAAAATTGCCATCTGTTTTATCATAGGGTACAGTTTCGGGACTTTTGAAAAAGTGCTGAGTCAGCACTTTTTAACACTGTAGGCAATGGGAAAAACATTAAAAAATCTTCTTCTCCAGATCCAGCAGGCAGAATCTTTTGATATTTGGTATGCAACATTGTAGGGTGGATCTGATTCAAGTTTGTTCAAATCGGCCCCCTGGGTTCATATTTGGGCTCAGTATAGGAGCCCGATTTCGAACTTAGTGCATTTCAGGCAAATTTCTTAAAAAATCTTCTTCTCCAGATCCAGCAGGCAGAATCTTTTGATATTTGGTATGCAACATTGTGGGGTGGATCTGATTCAAGTTTGTTCAAATCGGCCCCCTGGGTTTATATTTGGGTTCAGTATAGGAGCCCAAATTTGAACTTACTGCATTTCAGGCAAATTTCTTTGAAAATCTTCTTCTCCAGATCCAGCAGGCAGAATCTTTTGATATTTGGTATGCAACATTGTAGGGTGGATCTGATTCAAGTTTGTTCAAATCGGCTCCCTAGATTCATATTTGGGCTCACTATAGGAGCTCGAATTCGAATTTAGTGCATTTCAGGCAAATTTCTTCAAAAATCTTCTTCTCCAGATCCAGCAGGCAGAATCTTTTGATATTTGGTATGCAATGTTGCGGGGTAGATCTGATTCAAGTTTGTTCAAATCGGCCCCCTGGATACATATTTGGGCTTACTATAGAAGCCCGAATTCGAACTTAGTGCATTTCAGGCAAATTTCTTAAAAAATCTTCTTCTCCAGATCCAGCAGGCAGAATCTTTTCATATTTGGTAAGCAACATTGTGGGGTGGATCTGATTCAAGATTGTTCAAATCGGCCCCCTGGGTTAATATTTGGGCTCAGTATAGGAGCCCGATTTCGAACTTAGTGCATTTCAGGCAAATTTCTTAAAAAATCTTCTCCAGATCCAGCAGGCAGAATCTTTTGATATTTGGTATGCAACATTGTAGGGTGGATCTGATTCAAGTTTGTTCAAATCGGCCCCCTGGGTTCATATTTGGGCTCAGTATAGGAGCCCGATTTCGAACTTAGTGCATTTAGGCAAATTTCTTAAAAAATCTTCTTCTCCAGATCCAGAAGGCAGAATCTTTTGATATTTGGTATGCAACATTGTGGGGTGGATCTGATTCAAGTTTGTTCAAATCGGCTTCCTAGATTCATATTTGGGCTCACTATAGAAGCTCGAATTTGAACTTAGTGCATTTCATGCAAATTTCTTAAAAAATCTTCTTCTCCAGATCCAGCAGGCAGAATCTTTTCATATTTGGTAAGCAACATTGTGGGGTGGATCTGATTCAAGTTTGTTCAAATCGGCCCCCTGGGTTTATATTTGGGCTCAGTATAGGAGCCCAAATTTGAACTTAGTGCATTTCAAGCAAATTTATTAAAAAATCTTCTTCTCCAGATCCAGCAGGCAGAATCTTTTGATATTTGGTATGCAACATTGTGGGGTGGATCTGATTCAAGTTTGTTCAAATCGGCTTCCTAGATTCATATTTGGGCTCACTATAGAAGCTCGAATTCGAACTTAGTGCATTTCAGGCAAATTTCTTAAAAAATCATCTTCTCCAGATCCAGCAGGCAGAATCTTTTGATATTTGGTATGCAACATTGCGGGGTGGATCTGATTCAAGTTTGTTCAAATCGGCCCCCTGGATTCATATTTGGGCTCACTATAGAAGCTCGAATTCAAACTTAGTGCATTTCGGGCAAATTTCTTCAAAAATCTTCTTCTCCAGATCCAGCAGGCAGAATCTTTTGATATTTGGTATGCAACATTGCGGGGTGGATCTGATTCAAGTTTGTTCAAATCGGCCCCCTGGATTCATATTTGGGCTTAATATAGAAGCCCGAATTCGCACTTAGTGCATTTCAGGCAAATTTCTTCAAAAATCTTCTTCTCCAGATCCAGCAGGCAGAATCTTTTGATATTTGGTATGCAACATTGCGGGGTGGATCTGATTCAAGTTTGTTCAAATTGGCCCCCTGGATTCATATTTGGGCTTAATATAGAAGCCCGAATTCGCACTTAGTGCATTTCGGGCAAATTTCTTAAAAAATCTTCTTCTCCAGATCCAGCAGGCAGAATCTTTTGATATTTCGTATGCAACATTGTGGGGTGGATCTGATTCAAGTTTGTTCAAATCGGCTTCCTAGTTTCATATTTGGGCTCACTATAGAAGCTCGAATGCGAACTTAGTGCATTTCAGGCAAATTTCTTAAAAAATCTTCTTCTCCAGATCCAGCTTCAGAATCTTTTCATATTTGGTAAGCAACATTGTGGGGTGGATCTGATTCAAGTTTGTTCAAATCGGCCCTCTGGGTTTATATTTGGGCTCCGTATAGGAGCCCAAATTTTAACTTAGTGCGTTTCAGGCATATTTCTTAAAAAATCTTCTTCTCCAGATCCAGCAGGCAGAATCTTTTGATATTTGGTATGCAACATTGTAGGGTGGATCTGATTGTGATTCATGAACGTATTTATTTGTAAAGTTGATAGAATCTTAGACAAAATTTGCAGAAAAGATCTACTATAGAAGGGGTGGTATCCAGGGTGAACCGTTTACCCAAATCTAGCAGTACTAATGCATTATTCACACAAATCTTCGTTCAAATTTTGTGACCCCTCATTGGAACACACGCATTCAGCTCATTCCAACAAAGGTCATATGCCATGTTTTCGAGACAAAGGAATAAAAATTTTAGTTATTCATGAAATTTTTAGGTAACTGTTGTCTGTTATTCACATTGCTTCATGAAATTTCAGTACTTTTAGAAGTTACCTCAGTAATCAAGGGTTAATTCCCCTTAATTAAATGTCGCCTCTAAAAAACAACCACTTTGCATATCTTACCTTTTTACCAGCATAACTGCCAAAACTTGTCAGCATTCTTCGCAAAAATCGCTATTCAAATTTTAATTTTTGTCTCTTAAACATACATGTACTTATCGCTTGTAAATACCCCATTGGAATGAGCTTTTTGAGCTCATTCCAATGAGAGGTCGCACACCATGCTTTTTGAGTCAAAAAAGCAATTTTTTTAGTTATTCCAGAATTTCGTACGTAAAACACAGCTTTATGACTTCACATTAAAATGAGCTCTCTAAGCTTGTTCCAATCAACATTCACGCACTATGTCTTTCACACAAAAAATAAAATTTTCCATTTATTCAGGAATTTTGTTTGCAAGAACACTCTTACCCCCCCCCCCCCCCCCCCCCCCACAAACACACACACACAAACACACACACACACACACAAACACAGACACACACATCTAAAAGTTCGTCAGCAAAAAAACAGTTACTTCAATTTTTAAATGCATTATAGGATCAACTTGCCTAATCAAATTTAAATACTTTTGCATCATTCTGTATCTAGAACAAACCATTTACCATATCTTTACGCAAAATTCTCCAGCATCATTCACAAAAAAACACCATTATTTATATATTCACATTTCTGTCTCAAAAATATACCTGATCTTCCCATACCCCTATTGGAATAAGCTGTTTGAGCTTGTTCCAATGATGATAAAAAAAAATAAAATTTGTGAAAATTTTTGTTTTCTTGCATGCAAATATATACATGTAGCACATGGAAGATATCCACAGTTGGGGAGAGATGTCCAAGGTTATCTCTTCACATTCCTTGTTTGTGCTTCATGCTAAACCAGTTTGTCTGCAGAGATAAATTTGCTTTATTAAAAATCATTGGAGATTGGCCACACACCAATGATTTTAAATAAAACTAATTTTAGGTAACAAATGTTGAACTTCAAACAAAATCTATCACTCAACCAGTTAATGTTGATGAGGCATGACATGGTGAAGGTGACCTAAAATACTTCTTAGAGTCACTTTGTCAGGTGAGCGATTAAGGCCACGTGGGGCCTCTTGTTTTCCCCATGTTTAGTCCTCACCCATGGGTGTTTAGGCATTGTGTTCTGCATCTACCATCTGATGTTCTGCAGTTTCTTCCTGGGAAGTCTCTGTTTTGCATCAGATAGTGTTGTAATTATACCCCACCCAACGAAGTTACAGGGGTATAATGTTTTTGACTGGTCCGTCCATCAGTCCGTCAGTCAGTCCTACTTGTTTTCCGGACTTTTTTTCTACATGCTTCCGGATATTGAGCTGATTTTTGGTATGTGAGTCTAACATGGTAGCCTACCGATCAAGTTTGCATTTTGTTCCGCTCCACTGATTTTTACCAAAATTACGGCCCTTGGACTCTGACAAATTCATCAAAATTACAGTTTTCTGGACTTTTTTTCTACACGCTTACAGATATTGAGCTGATTTTTGGTATGTTAGTTTGACATGGTGGCCTACAGATCAAGTTTTCATTTTGTTCCGCTCCACTGATTTTTACCGAAATTACGGCCCTTGAACTTTGAAAAATTAATAAAAATTACAGTTTTGCGGACTTTTTTCCTACATGCTTCCAGATATTGAGCTGATTTTTGGTATGTTAGTCTAACATGGTGGCCTACAGAACAAGTTTGCGTTTTGTTCCGCTCCACAGATTTTTACCGAAATTACGGCCCTTGGACTCTGAAAAATGCATCAAAATTAGTTTTCCGGACTTTTTTTCTTCACGCTTCCAGATATTGAGCTGATTGTTGGTATATTAGTCTGACATGGTGGCCTACAGATCAAGTTTGCATTTTGTTCCGCTCCACTGATTTTTACCGAAATTACGGCCCTTGAACTTTGAAAAGTTCTTCAAAATTACAGTTTTGCGGACTTTTTTCCTACACGCTTCCAGATATTGAGCTGATTTTTGGTATGTTAGTCTAACATGGTGGCCTACAGAACAAGTTTGGGTTTTGTTCCGCTCCACTGATTTTTACCGAAATTACGGCCCCATAGACTTTTAAAAGTTCATCAAAATATTACAGTTTTCCGGACTTTTTTTCTACACGCTTACAGATATTGAGCTGATTTTTGGTATGTTAGTCTGACATGGTGGCCTACAGATCAGGTTTCCATTTTGTTCCGCTCCACTGATTTTTACCGAAATTACGGCCCTTGAACTTTGAAAAGTTCATCAAA
Source organism: Pictodentalium vernedei (assembly GCA_031216915.1). NCBI lineage: Eukaryota > Metazoa > Mollusca > Scaphopoda > Dentaliida > Dentaliidae > Pictodentalium > Pictodentalium vernedei. Next base: position 184,823,799 of record CM062291.1, read on the forward strand.
ATTACAGTTTTGCGGATTTTTTTCCTACACGCTTCCAGATATTGAGCTGATTTTTGGTATGTTAGTCTTTTTTTTTTTTTTTATAAACAATATTTTATTTCATTAAATTGAAATGGGGTTTGGCGAACAGGCTTGGCCTATCTTAACGCCGTACCCTTACATAAAGAAATTACATTATATAGTGCTTGTGCAATTGTGTAAAAGTGACCTGATGTTAGTATAAGGATACCACTACATTAAGAGAAACATTTGTTTCGTCCACAGTAAATTCCAAAGCAATTCTGAAACACACCCATAGTCATGACGTGTACACTGCCCATATCATGAAAATTGCACTCAGTCCATTGTACCCAATCATATATATGCCCTCATAGCATGCTTACCTCAAAAATGATACAGATGGGAGATTACTGTAGACGCTACTCTGTTAGGCAGCACACCATTGAGAAAGGCCGAAGGCCCCTCTCAATTGTGTGCCACACAACAGAAGAGCGTTGAAAACACAAGTCGTTTAAGCAATGCAACAGTGCTCATTGATCACGTCGCTGCATATATAACTTGGGCACAACCAGATGATAAGGTATAAGCAGTGTACCCGTTATTATGGCAAAAACTCGGTTATCGTCTCACTTCAGTTTCCATATTATCATTAATTTTCAAACCTCTTTGTATTGATAATATACTCTTGTACAGTATTGAATACGAAAGTATTGTGAGAATCTGATTTATACGGATTACCTTGGAGTAGAACTTCGATATTCTTGTCATTATTTTCCAGTTTCTCGAGCATCGTTTGGCGTTCACGTACATAGAGAGGACATGAGAGGAGGTAATGACTTGAGTCTTCATAGCGATAGCCACATCGACATCCAGGGTTATCCTTGATAAATCTGTCAAATATATGGCCATTCAGTTCGCTACAATTAAGGCGCAGTTGACAATGGATTATCTGTGCTTTTCTTCCCCCTACGTAGTAGAATTTAGGGACAGTGGGGTCATCAATTGACAGAGCTCTTCTAAGGACATTTACTGTTTCACAGTTTCTGATATTCTCACCAAGACTGTTCCAGAGTCTCACCGATGATGGCAAAAATGAGTTTGAAAACCGAAGTGTGTTGCATTTAAAAATGTATGTTAGTCTAACATGGTGGCCTACAGAACAAGTTTGCGTTTTGTTCCGCTCCACAGATTTTTACCGAAATTACGGCCCTACGGCCCTTGGACTCTGAAAAATGCATCAAAATTAGTTTTCCGGAATTTTTTTCTACACGCTTCCAGATATTGAGCTGATTGTTGGTATGTTAGTCTGACATGGTGGCCTACAGATCAAGTTTGCATTTTGTTCTGCTCCACTGATTTTTACCGAAATTATGGCCCTTGAACTTTGAAAAGTTCATCAAAATTACAGTTTTGCGGACTTTTTTCCTACACGGTTCCAGATATTGAGCTGATTTTTGGTATGTTAGTCTAACATGGTGGCCTACAGAACAAGTTTGGGTTTTGTTCCGCTCCACTGATTTTTACCGAAATTACGGCCCCATAGACTTTGAAAAGTTCATCAAAATTACAGTTTTCCAGGCTTTTTCTGTACATGCTTCCAGATATTGAGCTGATTTTTGGTATGTTTGTCTCACATGGTGGCCTACAGATCAAGTTTGCATTTTGTTCTGCCCCTTGTAGTGCTTAATGTGTATAGGCCTCAGTGGATTAATCTTAAAGAATTCACCAAAAACTTAGTTAAGTTATGGATAAATTAGATACACCTCCTACTGTAATTGTTGGTGACTTAAATTCAATACTTTGAAAGAACCAAGCAATGTATTAGTAAAAACATTGTCTTCAAAGTGTTACAGCCAAGTTATTTGCTCACCGACTTACATTTCTGGCTCCTGTATTGACCATGTGTACATAAAAAAGGACATAGCTTGTGACACAAGAATTATCCCGGTTCCATGTTCCCAGCATGCAGTTATTCAAGTCAGGATTAGAATATGAAGCGACTTTGAATTTGTTCATGAAGTAAAACAATAATCTATTTCACTTTTTGTGTATAAACACTGTTATTTGGGATAGCAATTCTAAATCTGACACCTTTTTTTATAAACAAGTGTACACTAAAGTAATTTTATCAGCAAAGACCTAGTGTGACCTTACATTATTTACAATGTGTGTTGGAAAGATCAAATTGGATTTAAAAAGGTTGGTATCATTAAATCTTAACATGGCTCCACATTTCAGTTAAAATTAATTCTGCTTGAATTCTTTCAAAACTGTTGAAACTACAGAACACTGTTTTCTGCAGTATTCATAGAATCTATGTTTATTTTTAAAAAATGATTAGAGCTTGAAATATCGGGGCGCGTGGGGTATGTGAGTGTGCTCACTAAGGTTCTGTATTTGGTAACTGATTTCAGGCCATGTTTATCAGTGCCTGGAGTCATGTTTCCCGTTTTTATACACTTCTTGTTTACATTGACAACGGTTTCTGTTGAGAGTGATTTCTTGTCTTCGTATTAGTTTAATCATAACAAGATACATTATTATTATACGTAAGTGTTGCATTAATTTTTTTGAAATATTTTAAAAAATTTTGTCCTCACTTAGGCTTTTTTGGGATCCATTGGGGCTCAACGTTACTTTCAGAAACTTGGGCTTTTCTGAAAAAATATTTCTCAAAAAATTTTTTTGATTTCAATTATTTTTTCTATATGTTAATGGATCATGTTATTATGTATCTTTGTTTTCAGGGGTTGGTGCGAGTACTAGGACTGTTTGTGTTCTTTTCACAATGAAAGGATATTGTTCAAATTGTAATAAGAGGAAATCTTCCTCTGACTTTCATAATCATTGTATTAATTGTAGTCAGTGTACTCGCACTAACTCCTGTTCAGTGTGTGTCAATTGGTATGACAAGCATTGGAAACGTGTGTCACAGTATGTTGTTAACGGGGAAAAGGCCATGCCAGTCCTTTCTCCGCAGGGTCACTCTAGTTTTTCAATCTCTTTTTCAGAGGAACAAGAACAGGGTGATGTTTCTGTGATGTCTTCCAAAAGTGTGTCTCCGTCATCACAGTTAAAGAAGAGCTAGCGGCAAAAGTGCTCATGGAAATACGTCAATTGCCTAAGAGGTCCCTAGTAGGATCGACGGCATTGGCATCCGCTAGCTCGCCCGGTGTAGCGACCATTCATCGAATGGTTCGGCAGCCGGGTTCGTCCGTTGCGGCCCAGGAAGGAGATTTGGGTGATGCGAGCACTATAATAACACAAGGTGCACACCCAGTGACGACGGATCAGAGGATAGAACGGAGGAAGCCTATTAGTCCGGTTCCTAGCTCGCCCAGGTCCATCCAGGCTGCGAGCGAGAGAGGTCCCTCTCTCGTACAACAACATCTGGGACCAGATGTTGTGGTACAAAACGTTTCGTATTCGGAGCATACGTCTGCCACTCGGGACGCTCCGTTGTATAGACAGTCCGGAGAGACTGTCAATATGGCTTCCTCATCCTCACGGCAACGCACACGACCGCACCTTGGCTACGTGACCATGGATATCCAGCCAGCTTCGCCGATCAGGGATTCCATGGCGACCAGGTCACGCCATCCGGTAGCCAGGGACACGAGGCCTGTAGACTCCGGATGTTCGCATAAAAGAAGTATGCAGGAGTCAACGTCCAGCGAGCTTCCAGCGGCAAAGCAACATAAGACTGCTGCTCCACAGGCCTCAGTGACGGACGTGTTATCACAAATAGCACAAATTATCGCAGCATCCCAGCAGACGACAGAATCTCTGTCGGATCAGGAATTATCCGACGACGCTGGGTCGGTACGCTCCGCTGAAGCATCAGGTACGGACGACCGAGAACTTCATAGGGTTCGACAGGATGGCGAAAGGGATTCAGAGGAGCTGGAGCTTTCCCTTTCGGAACAACATAAAGCTGCCGTAGATTTTATCCGGCATTATCTTCCAGAGGTTGTTCCGTCGGACCAGAATGCTGCGATGCCGGATAAGAGACTGATAGCGTCACTGGACACAGAATTTTTTGATCAGTTTAGGGACATCGTCCCTGAGTTTCTGACACAGTCCAATAATGTCACAAGAACATTTGAGTTATTGAATGACGCTATATATAAGCTTGCTACCAAAACGAGCAAGTATGGTTTCTTGTCTGCAAATGCTCTACATCTGCCTTTCATCAATTCAAGGAATAAATTCGAAACGGCAGGACAGGGCATACCGAGAGTTCCTCTGCGTCTAGACGACCAGGCTGAAGACCTAGAATTGTCTATATCGTCGTCTATGTCAATTCCAACCACGACGTTGGAAACGACAATTATGTCTAATAGAGTTAACTTAGACGCTTTATCATACGCAGATCACCTTACTAAAGCATTATCATTACGTCTTCAAGGGAAAGAATTCCAGGATATACAATCCTCATTAAGAGTTCTTTCAAGGGCAATAGCTTATTCCACGTATAACTCCGCCCTTTCAGTGGCAAGCCTGGAGTTGGTTAGACGTGACATGGCCCTAGCTACATCCACGCGCGTGGATGGTAAGGTGAAAAACTCTCTCAGAGTCGCTTCGGTCTCCGGAGAGCTTCTCTTCGACGGCAAGCTTTCAGCAATCTATGATCAGATAACTAAGAAAGCTTTGGATTCTCTGCTATTCAAATCCGCTTCTAAAATGTCGGATACAGCAGAAAAGAGTAAGACAGGCACTTCTGGGACAAGTATGCCCAAGGGAAGTTCCTATAGAGGTTCCTATACGTCCTCTAGGTCTTATTCTAGAGACTGTCAAGGCAGCGACTCACGTAGGGGACGTTATTCTGGCCGAGATAACCGGTCAGACGTCTCTAGGTCGACGGGGCGAGGTGCGGGTTGTGGAGGACGTAGTTTCTCCTTCCGCAAGCCTCGCAGGTCCAGGAGGTGATGGTATGAACCTCTATCGTGTTCCGGTAGGCGGAAGATTGTCGAGTTTTATAAACAATTGGGCGTCAATTACGGACGACACCTGGGTTCGAGGGGTAATTTCGGAATGACTAAGAATATCCTTCAAACGAAAGCCTCATTAACTCGAAGTCCAAAATGGACTCAGCTTCCGTCAAATCTGCAGAAAAGAGACACTCTTCTATCAGAAGTACAGTCTCTTCTGGAGAAGAACGCAGTAGAGGTCGTAGAAGACCAGGAATCACCGGGTTTCTACAGCCATCTGTTTCTGGTTCCGAAACCAGACGGCTCGTTCCATCCAGTCATAGATCTGAGCTGGATAAACAAGCTGATCGTCGCTCCGAAGTTCTATATGGAGAGAATTCGATCAGTCAGAGCGAGTATTCGGGTGAACGACTATGCTACAAGTATAGATCTCAAGGATGCATACTTTTACGTCATGGTATATCCGACATTCAGAAAGTATCTACGCTTCGCAGTCCTAGGAGTTGTATATCAGTTCCGAGCGATGTGCTTTGGTTTGAACCTAGCGCCCTGGGCTTTCACTCGAATAGTGAACTCGGTAATGATACATTTCCGAGCTCATTCGTCTGCGGTAACATTGGCCTACCTGGACGACATTCTTCAGAGGTACGGCAATGAGTTAACGCTTCAGAACGATGTGCAGAATCTGCTTCTATTACTCCGACGTCTCGGTTTTATAATAAACGAGGAGAAGTCGGATCTGGTGCCGTCCAAGTCATTCACCCACTTGGGAATGAGCTTCGAGACGCACAACAATCTCGTTCGTCTGCCGTTAACCAGAGTGAAATTAATCAGTTGTTATGCTCGCTATTGTCTTCACTCAGACAAAGTCACAGCGAGAGAATTCATGAGACTGATAGGTCTGTGCGGAGCTGCTGTGGATCTCATTCCGATGGGGTGGTTACGCACTCATCCTCTCCAAATTTTCTTGACTCAGAAGTGGAGAGTAAAGATTCATTCGCTCGATATAGACGTTCTCTTGTCAAATCAAGTGAAACAAGAGATTCAGACTTGGGCAAACATTCAGTGGTTGACTCAGGGAGTTCCACTGCAGTTGCCGGATCCGAGTTTTACTATTATGACGGATGCCAGTCAAACAGGTTGGGGTGCAACATTGATCCCAACGGGTTCGAAGTGCCAGGGTCTTTGGGATCCGCAGTTTCTAAGCAAGCACATAAACATCAAAGAAATGATGTCACTTTGGCTTGCACTACGTCATTGGATGAACATTATTCAGAAAGCACATGTCCAAATCCTGTCCGACAATACGACAGTAGTAGCATATATTCGCAACCAGGGAGGCACTCATTCCATTCCGTTATTCAATTTAACGGAAAGAATCCTTCTGTTTGTACTAGAACACCAAGTTCTACTTTCGGTCCGTCATATTCCGGGTCGTCTGAATGTATTAGCAGACTCCCTTTCACGGAAGGGTCGCTTGTTGCCGTCAGAATGGACTCTCAACAAACAGGTATTCAATCAGATTTGCTACCAATGGGAGCGGCCAATGATAGATTTATTTGCGACACAGCTCAACAATCAGTTGCAGACGTATGTGTCACCATGTCCAGATCCTCAAGCACATGTAGTAGACGCTCTATCGATCTCGTGGGACGGAATGATAGGATATGCGTATCCTCCAGTGCCGTTGATTCAGCAGATATTGCTAAAGATAAAACAATCTCAATGCAAAATTCTGTTGGTAGCATCTCTGTCTCCACAGAGACCGTGGATAAATCTACTCAGGTGTCTTCTGTGGGACATACCGCGGAAGCTTCCTCCAGGAGAGGATCTTCTTTCGCAGGGGAAATCGCTTCAACTACATCACAACCCGCAAGGTCTCAACCTTCACGTATTTCCGTTGTGCGGTCCTTCTTGCACGGCAAGCATTTTACAGGACGAGCAGTGGACGCAATTTCTAACTGTAGGAGGACCTCCTCTTCGCTAAACTATGAGGCTAAGTGGAAGGTCTTTTGTCGTTGGTGTAGGGATCATTCTGTTGACATTTTTGATCCCTCCATTCCAGACATTGCAAACTTTCTAGTATACGTGTTTGATGAGATCAAACTGCAGCCTGTTACTATTAAAGGTTATAGGTCTGTGTTATCTGATACCTATGCACACCATGATAGTTTACAAATTGGATCTAATGTCTCTTTATCTAAATTAGTTAGAAACTTCTCGATAAATAGACCTAGAACCCTTAAATTAATTCCTAAATGGAATTTAGCTTGGGTTCTTCTTAAACTGAAAGAAAAGCCATTTGAGCCTCTTGAGACAGTAGATTTCAAATTCTTATCTTATAAGACAGCATTTCTCTTAGCTTTCTCTTCTGCTAGAAGAGTCAGTGAGCTTCATGCACTATCTGTGGACGATTCTCACTATCGTAGTGTCGGGAACACTATTACCTTTACTACTAATGTTGCATTTTTGGCTAAGAATCAGGCTCGTAATAAATAACCGGAACCTATTGTTATTAAGGCCCTTCCATCTTCAGATGGGCATAGGCCTTTACTCTGTCCGGTTAGAGCTTTACGTATTTATAAATGAAGATCTCAGTTTATCAGAAAGGGACGAAAACGCTTCTTTCTGTCTCTGATGCCTAATAGAAAGGACATTACGGTCCATTCTATTGCTAGATGGATTCAATTAACTATCCGTACTGCTTATGATAATCTATCTTCAACTCAGCAGTCTGTGCTTAAGATTTCGGCTCATGAAGTAAGAGCTCTTTCTGCATCTTGGGCTTACGCAAATAGTGTTGCTATTACAGATTTAATGAAGGCTGCATATTGGTCTCAGCCATCCACATTCATGAATTTTTATCTCAGAAATATTGAGTCCATTTCTGGAGACCTGCATTGTTTAGGTCCGTTATCTGTTGCTCAGAATGTCATCCACTAAACAGTTGCAACTATAGTTATGCAGGCTTTCTGTTCTGGCTGTGACTCTGTCCTGCTGCCCTCTTCGCTCTGGGCTATTTAACCCAGGGCAAGGGGAAGTGGGGGGGGGGGGGGTGTTCCCTTAGTTCACCTGCTTTAAAGTGAAAAGCAAGGGGATACCTCCTCCAGAGTCAGTAATTCTGAGTCAGTACCAGGATGGTTTTAAAGTGTAAAGCTAATGTTTAAATTCATTCATGTCATATTTTTAAAGTGTAGCTCAGTGTGAAGCATTTGTATATGTCACGTGTCAAACGGGCGTTAATATACAATCCTCGGACACTTTTAATGAGTATAAAGAGTCTCAATTCTCTGGACTTACCTTATTTATTGGCTTATTTTAAAAATAATTAGTATAAAGGGTTTTACTGGATGTTAATAGAGAACATGGATGTTATTATGCTCAATTATGAAAGGTGTTGTGTCTTTCTAATTTGTCATAAATAAGAAAGATATATGTAAAGCCTAATCCTCTTTTTCTCCTCGAAGGGATAACTCTATTATATATAGTTGAGCTTATTGGATTTTCCTCTATGTCCTAGGCCCTCCAGCCTTTTTTCTATTCAGCTATGTCTGGGTCATTGGTACAGTATAAAAATGCTAAAAAATTTATAGTTATTTTTAGATTTTTTATACTTACCAATGACCCAGACAGGGATGGCCCTCCCAGGAGTTGGGAACTTGTACCTCCCCGCTGAGTACATAGCGCTGACCAGGCACTGCTTGTAAGAATGATAATTGGTGCCAATTTCAAGACCTCCTTGACACTGCGCATGTGCAGTGGAGGAAAAGTATGGAGGACCATTTAGGACATGTTATTTTCGGTTTTAGATGCAAATTTTGGGGATTGGGGGGGCAAAATTTGTGTTTGGCCCTAGATTTTGAGAATTAGCACCAGCTATGTCTGGGTCATTGGTTAAGTATAAAAAATATATAAATTACTATCAATTTTTTAACATTCTAATTTTATTATTTTTCTCCTCTGAAACTTGGTGTATTACCCTTTAATGGAATGCTCTTTGAGTGGTCAAAGAACCCAAAATTTCATTTTTGGCGAAAACATAGGCTACATATATGACTGCTTGTTATACATGTATACAGCCTTCGTTTTTGCCAAAACAAAATTTGGGGGTTTTTCTAGGTATTTTGTTTTCACAAGTCCTCTTATTGTCTTTAGGTATATGTATAAAAATTTTAAAAAATCTGCAATAGATGTAGAATGGCCTTGTTATCTCAATATTCTTGGTTGGCAGTTTGGCCATTCAGTTGTGATTATTCTGATTATTATTGCAGCTTCCAATCAAGGTTGATGTAATAAAACATCCCAGAGAATGTGATGGTAAGAGTACTTCAGCACATGCAAAGCTACTTGCTCCAAACCATGTTAGTATGTACACATATCCATGTATTCCAGACTATAATCACAGAGATAAGGTATGTTTGTACTATCTTGTTATTTTCTGTGCTGATGTTCCCCAAGGAAACTCTCAGTATAGCTAAACTCTTTACCCGCTGAGTATTTTCAAAATATTTGTCATCAAATCTAGTCATGGCTCCCGATGAGCAGCCATGAATTGGTTAAAAATCTATTCAATTTCCAGGAGAGAAATTGGGTTAAATGTGAAATTATTTTGTTTAAATCTGGCAGAAGTATTTTTTCTAGACGTCTACAGAAGTTTACTTGTGATGTATACTACTCAAAGTTTGCTAAGCACAAAGTACATCCAACTACATGCTTTACATTTTAGTTGAAATATTCTAATGAAAAGTATATATATTTGTTATTTAATTATATCTTTAATGATTTAAGTACAGAAATTAAGATTTTATTTGTGTTTGACATTATTTTTTATCTTTTGAATATGATAACTTGGTGGTAACCTATAGAAATAATGTGTTGTGATGCTTTTTCACCTTCAATGTTTTGCTATGCCAACTTCGTTGTTTACACCTTAACAGAATTTCCACCACAATAAATAACAAAAATCAATTTGTGATCTCGCTTTGGCGTTTAGTTTTTTATATTTATTGTGGCGGCCAAAATTCTGTTAAGACATAAATAACATGCCATCCTACTCATACAATATGTGGAGAGTGTATTACCACTAAATCACCTACAGAGTGGAGATTCCACCCAAGCAATAATTGCAAATTTGTTGCAAAATATAACAAGCACAAGCAAAGTTCCAGCCAATGTACCTGCGGGTTAAACCCGGAGATCCATTGGCTGAAACATTGCTTGTGTTTTCTGTCCATATGTACAGAATTTGAAAGTGATAACACCACTCCATATTTAGTTACAATCCACGCTCCTCCTACTGTATGTGGGTGCAGTGCGGAACCGATAAGGCGAGCTAGTCTAGATTGGCGGGTCTGACAGGCATAACATACTGGATTAGGAATTTAATTTATGTTGTATTGTCGTTATGTTATTTTGTCATAACCTGTAGTTTCTTTGCATATTTCACAATTGACATAACCTCCACGTTACCTAAACGATCGAGCATGGGTTATTTCCAAGAGTGTGTTTGACTGCAGGATGATGACTGTTTTCAGCCATTCCATCAGGAATATCCAAACTTTATGGAGGCTTTATTCACACTTCTTTACCATCATCTTGAATTTCTTTTAACCCTTTATCTAGCATGAAAAGCAGACGACACTTGCAAACAAAATTCTTGAATAACTCATTTTTCATTTTTTGTCTCACAAACATAGGTTATGACCCCCCCCCCCCCACCCCCCATTGGAATGAGCTCATTCCAAAGAGGAGTCATAACCTATGTTTTTGAGACAAAACATTAAAAAATAATGAAAATTAATTGCCGATTTTTGTGAATAGCACTGGCCGGTTTTGGCCATGATGTTGGGTAAAGGGTTAATGTGTACTTAACTCCCCATGATTTCAAATCACAGGTCATGAAGTACACATTAAAAGAAATAATATCTGGTTCAGAAAAGGACAAATTTATTTAGGCTGTATTTGAAGCCTGTGATATTTTCCACCAACTGACTGTATTTTGATTCTGTCACCTGGGAGTGCGGTGACTCAGTGGTAGACTGTTGGACTTCTATACGGTAGGTCCCGAGTTCGATCCCCGTCCAGGACGACCCGCGTTGTGTCCTTGGGCAAGGTACTTTATCATGGCAACCTACATGGGGGAACAATGACACCGTGTTCTAAAGCATACTGCACGTCGATGGTGCTCATGTCTTCAATTGCTGTAACCCTGCTCCAGCGAAGCTTGATGCTCGATGGTTCTCTCTGGGTACTCAGGCTTCCTCCATCCGTAAAACTGTCACGGTCATGATTAGCCATTGTGCATAAGTATGGGACCTTAAACACCAATAAATAAATAATATAATAAATAATATGATTATGTCACCAAAAATTGATCTGTATGTCTTTTTTCCCTCTTGTTGCGATATCCCCTATGTCTGCTCTTTCAGTATATCTGTTTAGACAGCATGGGTGTTCAATTTCACAGGATTCAGTTGTATCGGGGAATACAGTAACAACAGAAGTAAAGTATAAGATAAATGCAAGAAAATTTCTGTAACTTTTTAGCTCACCTGACTAAAAGTCATGTGGGGGAGGGGCCTCAAGTGATCACTTTCTGTCTGCCGGCTGTCTGTCGTGTACTTTACACTATTGACTTCTCCTCCTAACCTGGGCCAGATTGAACTAAATTTGATGTGCATGGCCCATACATGTCCATTCAAATGTGTTCAAATAAAGTTGCCACGCTCAATAGGGAGGGCGTGAGGGAAAATGCTCCGAAATTCTAAAAAACTCTTCTTCTCATGAACCAGTGGGTACAATGACTTGACTTTTGGTATGAGCTTCCTTCTGAGGTGTAGTATCAAGTTTGTTCAAACAAAGTTCATGGAGCAATATTTGCCTTCGTAATGGGAGGGGCAAGATTTTTGGCCCCACCCAAAATTTCTATTTTCTGACCCGATGGTCCGATATGAATGAAATTCGGTATGTGGTATTATTGAGTTATAAGTACTTGATTCATGCAAAAAGAAATTTCCCATGTTCTCTGTGGGAACCCTAGGAGCTAAAAATAGAAAATATTTTCAAATGCCCATATTTCCCAAATCACACAGAACAGAGTACTGTTATTTGGTATGAAGCATTCTTAGGACCAGTAGAATCGATTGATAAAAAAATTGTCATCAGTTATGTTAGAGTGCTCTGTAGAGGGCATCAAAAATATGCTGAGTCAGCATATTTGCAAATATTAAAAAAAGTTTCTTCGGAGGAACCATACATCAGAATCTTCTTATATTTGGCATACAGCATCGATAGTGGGGTCAGATACAAAAGTGTTAAATTTAAGCCCCTCAGTACAGGAGCACAAATCTTAATTTAGGGTAATATGGAAAATAAGTTTTAAAAATCTTCTTCAGAACCACTGGTCAGAATGTTTTAATATTTGGTAAACATCATTGTTATGAGGGTCAGATTCAAGTTTTTTTGAATCAGATCTCTCAGTTAATATTTGGGCTTCCTATGGGAGCCCGAATTTCAACTTAGTGCAATATGAGGAAATTTTTTTTTTTTTTCTTCTTCAGATCCACCAGTCAGAATCCTTTCATATTTGGTATATAGCATCTCTAGGCAGGTCAGATTCATGTTTGTTCAAATTGAGTCCCTGAGTTTATATTTGGGGTCCCTATGGGAGCCTGAATTTTAACTTAGTGCAATATGAGGAAATTTTTTTTTAAATCTTCTTCAGATCCACCACTCAGAATCTAAATTCTTTGTGAGCTGTTCATTCTTCACTTAGGTATAAGTGAATCTTGTAAAGGAACAGTGACTATAGACCTTCTGGTACTGATGCCATTAAACTCATTGAAAAAACTGGCCATCACCAGCAGAGGTAATTCAAATCAGATTGTGTCTGACAAATTTTCATACTCAGTAGATGTTGTTAGCATTGCTTTTATCATTTCAAGAAAAAATAAACAAATATCACTGAATTAATTTAATATAGGTGAACCATTATTACTATCAACATTAAATCTCAAGTCTGCATTCCACATGACAGGTTATTTCTTCACACCATCAAAGAGCCATGTGTTAGATTAGCTAATTATAGATAATTATCAAGTCCCATACATGTGTGTGGAATTTGTCATGGCACAGAAATCAACTTATTCTCAATTATCACAATTGTTGTCTTATTTCATAATCCTTTCATAAACATTGAACATTATCCTTTTCATCAAACACTATACACTGTCAAGTTAAGCTACAGCGTCATTGACACTTTCATTTAGGTTTCTATTGGAGACCCAATTTTATCTTAGAGCAATGTGAGGACATTTCTTTAAAAAAACCTTCTTCTTCAGATCCACCAGTCAGAGTTCTTTCATATTTGGCATAGAACATCTCAAGGGGGATTAGAAGATTCAAGTTTGTTCAGTTTGAGTCCCTGGCTTAATTAATATTTGGGCTGTCTTTGGGGGTGGGGTGGTGGGGATGGGGGGAGAGCAGGTTAGGTTCAAGTTGGTCAAATCCATTCCTTAGTGTTTTTCCATAAAATTTGCCTTTCATCACCTCATTCTTTGTAATGTTGATGAACCATGTCTAACTGAATGTGACCCCAAATACTTCCTTGAACCACTTTGTCAGGTGAGCGATTAAGGCCCCTTGGGGCCTCTTGTTTTGTTTTTTTTCTATTCCAAGCCCTGACATTATTGTGATAAAGACTCAATTGAACTTGCAAATAATGATATCAAGTGTTGGAATTAACTCTTAATCTACAGAGTATTTTCTTTTATAGATTTCTATCAAATCTTGTCATGGCTGCTGAAAAGCATCCATGAATAGATTTAATGAAAATCTTTTTGACTTTTAACTCAAAAATTGATTGGGCATAACGTTGATTCAATTTACAGTGGGTAAATTGAATTCAAAATTCCCAAAGTTTACTTATTCTAATGGCAAGAGATTTTCTGTCCAAGGCAGGAATATCCGCAGCAGCAAGTAAAGAATTAAAAGCATAAAAAATTTCATTCGAATTTTATATTTGCTATCCTACAACTTAATTTGCCTAGCCTGGTACTGTAATGTTTGCTCAATTATTTAATGCTTATTAATTTTTCAGACACTAATCTAAAATGTTATGTTGTGCAAAGTTAAAATAGACTTTTGTCTTTATAGGTTATTTTAGTGTTTCCTGGGAATGGTTCAATTTCAATGGAAGAACTTGCAGGAGATGTAATTAGACCAGAAGATGAAAACTTTTCCTCAGTTATGCGTGATGGCACATCAGAATGCATCCAGCCTAGACTGAAACTGTTCGACGATTCTCAAAGAACAGATTGTTTTAAACATGATCACCATGAAAGCATTGAGGGAACAAGAAAGTTTGTTACAGCTAGAGGTGAAGACTGCTGTAATTTCAAGAGAAAAAAATTTCCATATTTTGAGCGAGTTGTTTTCATTGATGGTACTTGGAGTCAAACAAATAAAATATTGTTGGATGAACGACTGAAAGGTATGTACATTTTGAAAGCTGTGGTGATTGGGTTTGGGGTATTTGTGAAACCGTTGCAAGCAGCATCTCTTGAAGGCAACAAAACATGTCAATAAAGGCATAAAATCGAGATGTCTTTATGAAACTAGCAACCAAAATGTGTTTTAAGATGCATGGCGATAGGTTTGCACCTAAAGTTGGCTCCAGGCATCAACCTTACTTCTGCTTGTCTGCCAGTGTGTGCATAGAAAAATTATTATTCGGTACTTGCCTAGCTGATGGGTAAACATTAACATTTACACTTGGTAGACCAGTGAAAACTTGAGAACACAGCAAATAATTTTGTACATGCAGCTTATGAATTACTACTGTATGGACTACTCTCACATGGTGAATAATAGTCAGGACTGAATAATAGTCATGGCATGCATTCATTATTTTCTGTAATGAATAATAGGGATGTCATTTTGACTCAAAGTCTTATCATCAAATATTAGTGATGGTCAACCTCTTTCTCCACAAGTAATAATACAGTGAACTCTGTTAATTGAATAGCTACTTTGCCGGTGGAAACTATTGAATTAAGAGTGTACAGTTAACAGAAATTGTGTAATTTTCCTATCTAGTTATAAACTGAACATTTATTCAATTATATATTGTTTGACAGAGCTTCAATTCCTTGAAAATTCTGCATTTTAGAAATCCTTTGCCGAGAATCTGGAAAAAACTTGAATTTTGAAACCTTGAAAAAAGGCAATCAGTGGACAGGAATTCTTCAGCCCTCTTTGGGAAAGGGTCCATGGCCCATGCCTTTGGGAAAATTTGCATCATGAAAGGCTCCAATTGAGAATTTGTTTTGGAGGGGAAAAAACATACAAAGACTAAGAAATGTTACATTGGAATTGAGCAAAGAACATTAAGACCGATACCTAAGCAACTGCATGTATACTACAAGTCAGTTTTATAACAAACAGTTAATGGAATTATGTTCACACAGTCTTTGTAGTCTCGTTTAAACTACTCTTACACTATTAAAGAACTTGTCATTTGCCTTTGAATTAAGACTTCGTTAGGCAAGCCATTTACAATTGGTGTCCTGAATTGGGTGGCCAATGGTTTTCTGAGCCCTTATGACTACCCATTTCAAGGCTCCAATTTTGCATTAAATGTGTGTTTGAGTATGAACTGAGACTGGGAAATTTGGGGTTAAGAATTGGGGAAAAATCATGCCCAAATGTCATTGAGAAAGAGTCCCATTATCAGCCCCTGTAGATACCCCAAAGAATCCCTGGCTGAGATTCATTTCAGCAATATTTCTCATCTCATTTTGAGGATAGCTGAATATTGCTGGAATGGATCTTCTCTGCCTAATAGCATGTCTGCCTAATAGACTGAGAGTTGTGCATACGTTTGCTGATATGATAGAGATATGACATTTAACATTGAAAAAGTGACTCATTATTGAGTAAAAATTCCATAGTTTTACATCTTCGTGTAACTATGTGCAGCTATTGGAGTGGATCAGCCTTCTTTTTTGTTCCAGAGCATCCTTGAAAATCCTTATATTATGTTATCTCTTCAAACTGTCAGCTAAAATTATTTGTAGGATAAATACAATGTACATGAAAAATTATATGTAGCTCAACTTGACAACGTCAAGTATGAACTATTAGAATGGGTTGTGATCTGTCGTCTGTCCAAAATTCCTTTAGCACGCCTTACAGGCCGGAGCTCTCACCCAGTAGCCATCTTAGATTTGGCATATAAATTGTCAACAATTCCATTACCACACCCTACAGGCCACATCTCTCACTCGATCTTTTTCAAATTTCATATGTAGCTTTGGTGTGATATCTAAATGAGAGCTATCAAATTTTTCTGAATTTTGTTGAAAAACATGGCCACCAGCAGCCATCTTGAATTTGGATATAAATTGTCAACAATTCCATTAGTACACGATACAGGCCGCATCTCTCGCCTGATCTTTTTTTAATTTCACATATAGCTTTGGTGTGATGTCTAGATGGGAACTATACAACCTTTCTGAATTTTGTTGAAAAACATCGCTGTCTGGCTTTGGCATATAAATTGTCAACAATCCCATTAGCACACCCTATAGGCCACATCCCTCACACCATCTTTTTCGAAATCTCATATGTTCCTTTGGTATGATGTCTAGATGGGAGCTATCAAATTTTTCTGAAATTTTGTTGAAAACCGTGGCCGCCAGTGGCCATCTTGGATTTGGCAAAAAAATTGTCAACAATTGCATTAGCACACCATACAGGCCATATCTCTCACTCAATCTTTTTCAGATTTCATATGTAGCTTCGGTGTGATGTCTTCTGTAGAAACTTGAGTGAATAACTTGGCATTACTGAATCTTTCTGTTTAGTTCAGTCCCTTCTTGGACAAGTTAAGCTGCAGTGTCATTGACACTTTCATTTTCCTTTATTTATAATTCCAGTCCCTCCCTTCAAACTGTTGAATCATTTCTGCAAGAACAGTTTTTCAGTTCTTATTGAGTGTATTATTGTACAGTGCTGAAAATACACTGTAGTTGTTGCATAATGTTAAAAATATGCTCTTGCTACCTACCCCCCTTCCTCTAATATTGCCTTGGAAATACATGTATTGCCCATCCGTGGAAAGTGACCGGTTCATGGTGGCCGAACTGTAGTGGTAGGGTATTATTGAAGAGTATTGCCCATCCGTGGAAAGTGACCAGTTCATGGTGGCCGAACTGTAGTGGTAGGGTGTTATTGAAGAGTCAAATACATGTATTTGTATGATGAATTATTGTTCGTTAGTCATATTTTGTTTTCTTGCCTTTCAGGCACAAGGAGAATACAACTGAAAAATAAAGAGACAAAGTTTTGGCGACACCAGAAAAATTTTCCCAACACATACTTGGCAACCATCGAAGCAATCTACTATTTCTTAAAAGAATATCACCTGTTGTTTGTGGATGATCATTATACAGGAGAATATGATGATCTGCTGTTTTTCTTCATTTTTATATATAAAAAAATCAGAAACATGCATGATGGAGGTTCTCATCTGAGAGTATTTAAGGAGAGATTATTAAAAGAAACTCATTGAAATTTCCACAATTGTGATAAATTTGATTATCTTATGCAATTAAATATTTTATAATGATGAAAAAGGCTTCTTGTATCCTTGCTTTTAGTGATGGATTACTTTTATGTTCCAGTCAGACTGAAATCCTTGTCCTCGTATTGGATGAGAGCTTGTGTAGTTTCTTCTATGTTTATGCCTCCAGTAGCATATGTTACCATCTGATGTCACCACGCAAAATATTTGAAATGATGTTACCCTTTTCTAAAATATTCCATCAATGGATTGACTTGCAAACCACTTCGTTTTTCTAGATTTTTCACATGTGCAGCAGACAATGTTCTGAATGAAGTATTGTTTCAGTTACAAATTAGTCTACGATTTAAAGTAAGATGGAGTGACCTCGACCTTTAACTGTTTTTAGCTCACCAAAGGGAGCTTAACTTATCACCGGCTGTCCGTCGTCCGTCATCGTGAACATTTTTCAAACGACTTCTCCTCTGAAACCACTGGTCCGATTTTCATGAAACGTCATGTGGATGTTCATTACTTCATGTTTGTTCAACTGAAATGGCCTTGCCCCATGGGGGCTTTGTATGGGGCTAACTCTGATAGCACCGTATGAATTATAGAAAAATTATTAAAAAATCTTCTTCTCCAGAACCAGTGGGCCGAATCTTTTGATACTTGGTATGCAGCATCTTGGTATGGGTCTGATTCAAGTTTGTTCAAATTGGCTGACTGGATTCATATTTGGGCTCACTATAGAAGCCCAAATTCGAACTTAGTGCATTTCAGGCAAATTTCTTAAAAAATCTTCTTCTCCAGATCCAGCAGGCAGAATCTTTTGATATTTAGTATGCAACATTGTGGGGTGTATCTGATTCAAGTTTGTTCAAATCGGCCCCCTGGATTCATATTTGGGCTCAGTATAGAAGGCCGAATTCAAACTTAGTGCATTTCAGGCAAATTTCTTAAAAAATCTTCTTCTCAAGATCCAGCAGGCAGAATCTTTTGATATTTGGTATGCAACATTGTGGGGTGGATCTGATTCAAGTTTGTTCAAATCGGCCCCCTGGATTGATATTTGGGCTCACTATAAAAGCTCGAATTCGAACTTAGTGCATTTCAGACAAATTTCTTAAAAAATCTTCTTCTCCAGATCCAGCAGGCAGAATCTTTTGATATTTGGTATGCAACATTGTGGGGTGGATCTGATTCAAGGTTGTTCAAATCGGCTCCCTGGATTCATATTTGGGCTCAGTATATGAGCCCAAATTTGAACTTAGTGCATTTCAGGCAAATTTCTTTAAAAATCTTCTTCTCAAGATTCAGCAGGCAGAATCTTTTGATATATTGGGTATGCAGCATGCTTAGGGGTGTGAGATTCAAGTTTGTTCAAGCCAGGTCCCTGGGTTCATATTTGGGCTCACTGTGGTAGCCCGAATTATAACTTAGTTCAAAATCAGGAATTTTCTTTAAAAATCTTCTTCTTCAGATCCAGCAGTCAGAATGTTTTGATATTTGGTATGCAGCATCTTTAGGGGGGTGAGATTCAAGTTTGTTCAAACCATTCCGTAGGTCCATATTTGGGCTCACTGTGGGAGCCCTAATAATAACTTAGTTTAAAATGAGGAATTTTCTTTAAAAATCTTCTTCTTCAGATCCAGCAGTCGGAATGTTTTGATATGTGGTGTGTAGCATCCTTAGGGGGGTGAGATTCAAGTTTGTTAAAGCCAAGTCCCTGGGTCCATATTTGGGCTCCCTATGGGAGCCCGAATTATAACTTTGTCAATATGAGGAATTTTTCTTTAAAAGTCTTCTTCAGATTCAGCAGTCAGAATGTTTTGATATTTGGCATGCAGCATCCTTAGGGGGTGAGATTCAAGTTTGTTCAAGCCAAGTCCCTGGGTTCATATTTGGGCTCACTGTGGGAGCCCGAATGATAACTTCAAAATGAGGAATTTTCTTTAAAAGTCTTCTTCTTCAGATCCAGCAGATGAATGCTTTTGATATTTGATATACAGCATCCTTAGGGGGGTAAGATTCAAGTTTGTTCAAGCCATGTCCCTAGTTCCATAAAATTTGTCTCTCATGACTTCATTCCTTTGTAGTGTTGATGAACCATGCCTAACTGAATGTGACCCCAAATACTTCTTTGAACCACTTTGTTTGAATCACTTTGCCCGGTGAGCGATTAAGGCCCCTTGGGGGCCTCTTGTATTGATTATTTGTCCAGTGATGTTGTGGGATGCTCGAGAGGTTTCTTTACTAAACTGGTTATCGTTAAAAGTTGCCTAGTTCATTTCACAATGTGGTTTTTAGCTATGGGTAGGGTCGTATTGGAACATATACCTTATTGTGATGAATTGATGGTAACATGGTTGGAGGTTTGCAGCTCAGAGTTAGGTTCAACCTTGATGCTTTGCGTGGGGTGCATGAGAGGTTTATTTATTAAACTTATTATTGTTAAAAGTTGTCTAGTTCATTTCGCGATGTGGTTTTTGGCTATGGGTAGGGTCTTATTGGAACATATTTGTTATTGTGACGAATTGACGGTAATATGTTTTGAGATTTGCAGGTCAGCTTATGTTCAACCTTGACACTTCCCATCACAGTTGAACATAAGGGGAGCGCGATGGCTCAGTAGGTAGAGGTGCAGGCTGCAAGCCGAGAGGTCCTCGGTTCGAATCCCACCTGCGGCAACCGCGTTGTGTCCTTGGGCAAGACGCTTCATCTCCATTGCCCTTGTGGGGGCACATGGCGTTGTGTATTAAGGCGTACTGCACGTCGATGGTACACTTGTCTTCAACCTTCAATGCTAACCCTGCTTGTGTGGAGTTCATATGTTGGGGAGCTGTCAGTTGCTCACCGTTGCTCGGTGGTTCTCCCCGGGTACTCTGGCTTCCTCCACCCATAAAACTGTTGCGGTCATGATTAGCCATTGTGCATAAATATGTGACCTTAAACACCAATAAATAATAAATAATCTGAGCCACAAACCTCAGACCATGTTACTGTCAATTCATCACTATAACTTATAATGTGTCTCCCTGCTGAAGAGGGCTTTGTTACACAAAAGCCATGAGTTGCTTGCTGCGTTGTAGACAGTTCTGTGGAAATTACAGTTCTGTGATTGCAATTGCAATTGATCATATCGCAATCTGGTTGCAAAACATTAACATTAGTGGATGGAGATTTCACAGAAAAAATATTGCAAAATCATGTTAGAATAAAAAAACAAAATGAAAAAAAACAGCATCACAGATGCAAAATTTCTCATCTCTTTTTTGACAGGTGAGAAGATTCTACAGTTTTGTGGGCACGAAAGGATACCAATTTTCGACCAGTTTGTGACCCAAACAGATTTTTTCATGTCAGCAAAACTCTTTTTCTCCAGAACCACTGATCAGATTCTTTTTGACATAGGGGGGGGGGAGTGGCTCAGTTGGTAGAGGTGCAGGCTGCAAGCCAAGAGGTCCTCGGTTCGAATCCCACCTGCGGCAACCGCGTTGTGTCCTTGGGCAAGACACTTCACCCCCATTGCCCACATGGGGGCACGGTGATGTTGTGTACTAAGGCGTACTGCACGTCGATGGTGCACCTGTCTTCAACCAGTGCTAACCCTGCTTGTGTGGAGTTGGTATGTTGGGGAGCTGACAGTTGCTCGCCGTTGCTCGGTGGTTCTCTCCGGGTACTCCGGCTTCCTCCACCCGTAAAACTGTCACAGTCATGGTTAGCCATTGTGCAAAAATATGTGACCTTAAAAACACCAATAAATATGATATAGTGTAGTGATTAACCGATAAGGATTTGCAACCATCTTCCACTTGCCAATTAGTTGAGTGCACAACCAGCCAATTGTGAGTGCCCATCTCAGAAGTCAAAAGTAAAAGGAGTAGTATGTTCAAGAACGTATAGTCTTTGAATAGGGTTTAATTTTACAGTACAGTCAGGTTGATATGTCTGTTCATCTCAAGAGCGAGTCATTGTGTGTATCAAAATAAAAATCCAACCTCAAAAGAAACATGTTAACAGCATAGCATCTTTGATCAATGCAAAAATAGGTGACTTACGCTCATACTATTTTAAATTCTACCTCCATTTAAATTTAGTTTCAAGATGAAATTAAATAAAATACATCAAAGGATAATTAAATAACATATATTTATTTACTTGATTTAATTCCTGATTTATGTTCTAATTCAAATTTTTGTTCAAAACCCATGTGGATATTCAGGTCAAAACAAAAGTAAGTCCCATTTTGTACACAGTAATTCAGATTGCTTTCTTTGTGGGGTGGAAATCAGCGACTGAAAATACATTCATAACACATAACGGCTGTGTTTTCAAATAGCTTCTAACACTGCAATTCACTCCATTTTGTAGATGCACATTCACGTGTCTAGTGCCGGAAAATCCTGAATGGAGAAATATAACGTTTCACAGATGATAACCAATCCCAGAAGTCCATGCACAAAATGGGCATACACTATTTTTATATTGTTTGCATAAATAAGTAACATGCACAACAGATTGAAGTTATAATCTGACTGTGAAAACAATTGGCTGATGAGTGTATTTTATGTTCATTTGTTATTGTCCACTTTGTGTTGACAGTGATTAAAGAAAAATTGGGTAACTAGATTGTTTAAAAATGAACTGACAGTGATATCAGACGATGAAACAGTAATTCATAGTACCAGTGGTTTGTTGTCAGTGTAACTTGTACTGGGAGTGAGATATTATAAATGTCGAATAATCGACAATCATTTCAACACTACTGCCAATCATTGTGGCAACTTAAGCTTGTTACTGCTTGTATGAGGTTGTGAATCAAACGTAAATATGAACAATTTTGATCCCGTAGTGTTTCATATAACTATTGGCACAAACCGATGTTCAAACACTTTTACCGATGGTCAACCGATGGCTTAAAATCGGCCGATGTCAGATGCAATTGCCAAATATTGGTTAATCACTTGTATAGAGAATCCTAGGGGTCTGATTCACGTTTGACCAAAACAATCCCATTGTTGTATAATTGGGCTGTCTGTGGGAGTCTGAATTTCAGCTTAGTGCAATATGGGAAATAATCTTTAAAAATCTACTTCAGCTCCAGCAGTCAGAATCTTTTGATGTTTGGGATACCACATCCTTAAGGCAGACAGATTAAAGTTTGTTCAAATCAAGTCCCTCGATTAGTATTTGGGCTCCCTATTGGCACCTGAATTTTAATTTGGTTCAACATGTGGAATAGTCTTTAAAAATCTTCTCAAAAACCACCAATCAGAATCTTGTGATACATGGTATACACCATCCTTAGGGGAGATAAATACAAGTTTTAAAAATAAAGTCTCCGGGTTAATATTTGGGTTCTTTAACTTAGTTCAATATGCAACTTAGTCCAATATCAGGAATAATCTTTGAAAATCTGTTTTCTGATTGGAAGGGGGGAGGGGGTACTTTTAACAAATTTGTTAAGTTAAATCCCTAGGTTGATATTTGGGCTCACTATTTTCCATTACTGGAAATCTGGGCATTGTGTGTGTGGTAGCATCTCACTACCAGAAAAAATCATCTTACTGGACAACAAATTTTGAATAGTTACGTGACTTCATTCCTCTGTAGGGTTTACTAGCCATAGATACCAATTAAATCCTTCTTTAACCCTTTACCCAACGTAACGGCCAAAACTGGCCAGTGCTATTCACAATAATCACCGTCCAATTTTCATTATTTTTTTTTTATGCAAAAGATAAAAAAATTAGTTATTCAAGAATTTTATATGCAAGTGTCGTCTGTCTTTCGTGTTAGGTAAAGTGTTAAAACAACTTTGTTTGGTCAATGTCTCAGGCCCCATTGTTATTGTCCCCCAACATTTTGTCGGAGGACTAGTGTAAGCATCTGGGTGCATCCATCTGTGCATCCATCCATCTGTCCGTCCAGAGTGATAACTAAAGTTTGGCTCAATGAATGAAAACCATATGTATATATGTCTCTTACCCCAGTGATTAGGATAGGAGAATACCAAATATTGGCTTGATCCAATAATCTTTGTTTGTGTTATGCCCCTTTTTTGACGCTTTACCGCCCAGTTTCGTAACTTTGGAAATTTGGTGTCCAGGTGATAACTTCAGTTTGAGTTATTGAATCAACACCCAATTTTGTACATAAGCTTGGCTCAAGAAAACGCATGTCAAGTTCACATTTGTGTTCAGTCCTACTAATTTACGCTGAGTTATGGTACTTTTTCCATTTTTTTTTACTTTGAAAATTGGAGGTCTGGATGATAACTTTAGTTTGAGTTATTGAATCAACACCAAATTTTGTACACAGATTTGTCTCATGAATATGCAGGTCAAGTTCGAATTTGGTTTCAGTCTGACCAGTTTTACCTGAGTTATGGTCTTGGACAAGTAAAAAAATCACGATGATTTCTTGAAAATTGAGGGAGTTATTGCCTCATGTTGGTTCCATTTTACTTGAATATTTAATGCTTATGTGATTTCTTGAATGTAAACTTCAGATTTCGATAAATTTTTATATGCAGCTTTGTATTAAAATGTCATTGTCTTGGATTAGGTCAAAAATCATGGTGGTTTGTTGAAAATAGCAAGAGTTACTGCCCTTTGTATATTCCATTTCACTTTGAAGTTTTATCTTTATGTGATAACTTAAAAAGTAATCATCAGATTTCAATAACCTTTGGCATGCTGCTTTACATTGAAATTGTCTTAGACTTGTTTGAAAACCATGGTGATTTGTTGAAAATTGATAGTGCTGCTGCCCTTTTTTCATTTTATTTTAATATGTGATAACTTGAAAAGTAATCATCACATTTCCCCATGGGACCCCGGGAAGTGAATCAGTGGTTGTCCACTGTGGTAAACAAGCTCTATTTTTTCTGATAACATAGGAGCTGGTCATCATTGCGTGGGGTCCTCCCAAATGGGCAATATAGTTATAAACAATTGGCTGGAATTGATGTTATATCCATGTTGCGGTCACGATTACCATTGTGCAGAAATTTGTGACCTTAAACATCCAATAAATAAATAAATCCTCACGTTATTTAATTCATTACATTTTTGCTTGTGTCATAGTTCATCAGGGGCAGGGAGGATTTGCTTCGATCTGCAATGCTATTTCCTTATTTTTTAATAAAATTGCAATGAATTAAGAATTAAAAAAGAAAAGCTTTGAAGAGAACATATGCACATGCTTGGTTGAGGCTCTTGACAGATGGAACTTCTGCACTGCTCCAGCATGAAAATATAGCACAGAATCCTTCTACTTGAGGCATTTTATTGGTTTTATTTATGGCTTTGTGCTGTCAGCATGGGAAGGCAGGAATTTTTCCCGTTAGCCAAAATGATACAGCTTACTTTCACAGTTGCAGATTTTTTGTACAAAGAATAATAAATTGAAAAATGTGGATTTGAACAGTTTTTATATACGCCTGTTTGTAAAAATGGTCATATTATGTAAATAGTCTGTCTGTCTGTACATCTGTCTGCCATTTGTCCGTCCATCTGTTTGTAAACAGTTGGTTTCCGACTAATAACTCCAGTTTGGATTATTTGATTTCAACCAAAGGTGTATGTGTATTCCCCAGCTCGTAATAAGGCCAAGTTTGAATATGGGTTCCGTCCAATTATTTTTACATGAGTTATGGCCTTTTTTCAACTTACAATTTGACCTTCTATTAACATTTTTGGTTTCCAACCAATAACTCTGGTTTGGATTATTTGATCTCAACCAAAGTTGGTAAGTTGGTACATTATTACCCAGATAGTAATACAGGCTAAGTTCGATTATGGGGGGGGGGGGGGGGGGGGGGGGGGGGGGGGGATTCAAATTTGTTAAAGCCAAGTCCCTGAGTCCATATTTGGGCTCTCTGTGGGAGTCCGAATTATAACTTAGGCAATATGAGGAATTTTTCTTTAAAAATCTTCTTCAGATTTAGCAGTCGAAAGTCGGGGGGATCCATTCAATTATTTTTACATGAGTTATGGGCCTTTTCAATTTAGAAATTTCTCATTACCATCAACATTTTGGTTTCCGGATGATAACTTGAGTTTGGATTCATAGATCAGGACCAAACTTGCTTTCTGCTTCTGTTATATCAAATTAATGTTAAGTTTGACTTGGGTCATGGTCTGATGATTTTTACAAGAGTTATGAGGCTTTTCGACTTGGAAATTGCATATTTCCATCAACATTTTTTCAAAACTTTGTTTATAGCATAACTTGAATAATAGTTAACGGATTTCAATTCTTTTTGGTATATGTCTCTATAGCAACAATGTCTACGTCAAGTTCGATGACCAGCCATATCCAATGAAAATTATGGGAGTTATTGCCCTTTGTTAATAAATATTGTGTAATACTTGTTTATGGAATAAGTTGAACATTAGTAACCAAATATCAATTTTTTTGGCATATATCTCTTTGTGAACAATGCATTTTGAAGGATTGGGTGCTGTTACATACAAAAAAAATTGACTCCTATAACCCAAACACCCCAGAATTTGCAGGGCTCAAAATAACCAGTATCGCATGGCAATTCGTGATGCAAAACTTGCTTTTAATGATGCAAATTATTATCTCTCATCGCGATTTGTGATACTCAAACTCTGGAATTTACGGTAGAATTTGGTAACGCCGACATATTTTAAAGTGCAAAACCCACACTTTTTCCTATCACATGCATTATTGAGTCACAAATCTTTTATTGGACGACTTTGATTTTGCTTCAATTAACATGTTTTAAAAAAAAAAAAAAAGAAAACCATGCTGTTTTGTTTTCATTTTCTGTACGGACCTGTACTGGTCGTAACAGACTATAGAAGTTTGTCAAAACAGTGCAATGCACATCAAGGGAGGTAATAAATTTACACACAATGAGGTTATGTCACAGCAATACGAAGTAGAGTTTCAAATGTCTAGTTTCTATTAGCAGTGAAAACATGAAAGAATAAATAAAGGAAGATGATTCCCTGTACGTTTTTATTTCACCTGTTTTCATTTCACTGCCCATGGCATGACTGGTGTGAAATAGATGTCCTATCCAATTGATAGGTAAACTTTCCTGTTTTAATTTATATACCTAATTTTGTTCCATGGTTTTGCATGTGACCCTCATCGAATTCTGTCAACCTATTTTTGTTTTATTCCAATTTCTTCCTTTTTGGGGGGAGTGTTTGTGGGTGGGGGGGGAGGTGTTCAGAGCCCTGGCCTGACATAGGCATGATAACTCATTGCGTAAATGTTGAAATATGGGGGACTACAATGCAGGGAAGTATGAGATATGTGTCATTTGTGCTGCTTCTTTTTTTTTTAGGTTACAGGACATTTTCAGCCCTGATTGGAGGGGGCAAGACGTCACACTTTGAACTTCATTTTTTCTGAGTTATGAATGTACATGTATATAGAATATGTCGAAGTGTAGTGTGAGATCGACTAATTGAACAAGAAATACTGGTGTAAATTCATGAATTTAGTATGCATGTATGATGTAATATAGATATATAGACTACAAGTCCAAGAGTATAGTCTTCTATCTACAAAAGTACTCACAACTTGGTACTAGAAAGATGCTATGCAATTTTCAAAAAAGGCTATGCAATTTTCGAAATTGTGTAGCATTTTACTACGAATTGAAAAAAAATTATTTTGAGCCCTGAGAATTTGGAGTGATTATGTGCAGAAAAAATTGGACTCCTATAACTAAAAGGTGCTCCCCCTCCCCTAATCCCTCTTCCCCTCCAGGATCATTTAGGCAATTCATCCCATTATGCATTTTGAAGGATTTGGAGTGATTCCATGCAGAAATTTTTTTTTTTGCTCACGAAGGGAGCTTAACTTATCACTTGCCATCCGTCGTCGTCCGTCGTGAACTTTACATTAACAATTACTCCTCCCAAATAACTGGATCAAATTGAACCAAATTTGGTGTGCATGTTCCCCATCATATGTCAATTCAAACTTGTACAAATAAACTTCCGCACCCACAGGGGGCACCACAAGGGGCATAACTCTGATAGCACCCATGAATTTCTTTCCAAAATTCAAAAAAATCATCTTCTTCAGATCCACCAGGCAGAATTCTTTCCTATTTGGTATACATTATCTCTAGGGGAGGGGGGGGTGGGGCAGATTCAAGTTTGTTCAAATCGGCCCCCTGGGTTCATATTCGGGCTCACTATAGAAGCCCGAATTTGAACTTAGTGCATTTCAGGCAAATTTCTTAAAAAATCATCTTCTCAAGATGTAGCAGGCAGAATCTTTTGATATTTGGTATGCAACATTATGGGGTGGATCTGATTCAAGTTTGTTCAAATCGGCCACCTGGATTCACATTTGGGCTCAGTATAGAAGCCTGAATTTGAACTTAGTGCATTTCAGGCAAAATTCTTAAAAAATCTTCTTCTACAGATCCAGCAGGCAGAATCTTTTGATATTTGGTATGCAACATTGTGGGGTGGATCTGATTCAAGTTTGTTCAAATCGGCCCCCTGGATTCATATTTGGGCTCACTATAAAAGCTCAAATTCGAACTTAGTGCATTTCAGGCAAATTTCTTTAAAAATCTTCTTCTTCAGATCTAGCAGTCAGAATGTTTTGATATTTGGTATGCAGCATCCTTAGGGGGGTGAGATTCAAGTTTGTTCAAGCCATGTCCCTAGGTCCTTATTTGGGCTCAGTGTGGGAGCCCGAATGATAACTTAGTTCAAAATTAGGAATTTTCTTTAAAAATCTTCTTCAGATCTAGCAGTCAGAATGTTTTAATATTTGGTATGCAGCATCCTTAGGGGAGTGAGATTCAAGTTTGTTCAAGCCATGTCCCTAGGTCCATATTTGGGCTCACTGTGGGAGCTTGAATTGTAACTTAGTTCGAAATGAGGAATTTTCTTAAAAAATCTTCTTCTTCAGATCCAGTAGTCGGAATGTTTTGATATGTGGTGTGTAGCATCCTTGGGGGGGGGGGGGGGGGGGGGGGGGGGGGAGATTCAAATTTGTTAAAGCCAAGTCCCTGAGTCCATATTTGGGCTCTCTGTGGGAGCCTGAATTATAACTTAGACAATATGAGGAATTTTTCTTTAAAAATCTTCTTCAGATTTAGCAGTCGAAATGTTTTGATATTTGGCATGCAGCATCCTTAGGGGGCGAGATTCAAGTTTGTTCAGGCCAAGTCCCTGGGTTCATATTTGGGCTCACTGTGGAAGCCCGAATGATAACTTAGTTCAAAATGAGGAATTTTCTTTAAAAATCTTCTTCTTCAGATCCAGCAGATGTATGTTTTTGTTATTTGGTATGCAGCATCCTTAGGGGGGTAAGATTCAAGTTTGTTCAAGCCATGTCCTAGTTCCATAAAATTTGTCTCTCATGATTTCATTCCTATGTTGTGTTGATGAACCATGTCTAACTGAATGTGACCCCCAAATCTTTCTTTGAACCACTTTGGCCGGTGAGCGATTAAGGCTCTTTGGGGCCTCTTGTTTAAATTTACTTCTATAACTTATGGATGTGTCTGTGTTATTAACAGTTCAAGGTACAGGTTTGCTAAAAATGGCCCACATACAAAAATTTTAGGCAGACATTTGAGACGTGCAGACAACTTGCATGCTTGGAAATGCCAGGCTTAGCAAACCAAGTTAAGCTACCAAATTATGTTATCATTGTAAGAGGAGTGAGTGAATGATGTCCTGGCCTACGCAAGCAATATACAGTACTGCACATACGTTTGAATGGGTTAAGAATTATTGCATGAGATTGCCCTGGCCCAGGATATCATGAGAGCCTTCGGCTGAATGATATCCTGGGCCAAAGCAATCAATTGTGATAATTCTTAACACATGCAAATGAATGTGCAGTTCTGTATTTATCACACACCTCCCATGTAACAATCAGTCTACACAGTAATTGAACTAAAAGCACTTTTTAACTTTTTCCCTCATTGCCAACAAAACATCACTATTAGTTGGCAGAGTACTGACCCTAATATAGGCTTTTTAATATTTACGGCATTCAATTGCTCGAAACCAATTGACACCAATCGGTGTCATGGTCACGATGATTGAACTTCCGGCAAATATTGACTAAACTGTGGGGAATAACACAACAAAAACTTTTTAACCCTTTACCCAACGTAACGGCCAAAACCGGCCAGCGCTATTCTCAAAAATCGCCAATTAATTTTCAAAATATTTTCATTTTTTGTCTCAAAAACATAGGTTATGACCCCTCGTTGGAACGAGCTCGTTCCAACGAGGGGTCATAACCTATGTTTTTGAGACAAAAAATGAAAAAATTTAGTTATTCAAGAATTTTTTTTGCAAGTGTCGTCTGCTTTTCATGTTAGGTAAAGGGTTAAATAGCTAATAAGTTTGGCACACTTCATCATTATATGGTCAGTTGTGGAAAGTACTTGTCAAGGAACAAGCTGTCAGAATGTTATTTTTATTTTGTAAATTTTTGACATGAATCTGATTGTTTAAATATCCCGGGTAAACAAATCAAAATGAGGAACTTGGAATTTCCAAGCGATCCTGACTACAGTACATTCGACCAATCATTGACGTAATTTATTTAGATGGATTCCTTCTCTGTTTACATTGGAAATGAAATCGAACCTGTTTTACACCATGTGTACATTAAAGCTATTTTTATGTAGGTACCGAATACCGTACCGAAACCAGGGTTTATGGTCGGCAAAATACCGGTTTCGATACCGAACCTAAAATTTCAATACCATCCATCTCTAATTTAAAATTGTTTTAAACTCAGTAAACTAAGGCTTCCCTCGCTGGCACATTGTATCTTTCAACATAAAAAACCATCTTACCTATCACCTTTCAAAATCATTTAGAACTCGACCATTTAAGTGCAGTTTTGGTCAAAGCTTGGTCTTCAGGATTTTACACCCGTTAACAATTTTTGGAGGTGGTGTCCCTGGGTCATATAATCATTTTTAGTGTTTCCAACCTTTAATTTTAGTGCAAGCAGTATTTGGAAAAAATCATGCAAAATGCACAAAACAGAAAAATATACAGCCTTGACCAAGAATGTAAATACAGATTAAGCAAAAATAAATGGGACCGTGAAATTACCAGGATTTGGCATCCAGCATCATCAAATCAGCCATCTCTTTTTGTATATGCAATACACCCTGTGTAACAGGGTTGATGCTGTATTAATGTTGTTATGCTTCACTAGTATAACAGGGGTAAGCAATCAGTGCCTTGGGTAGGAGTCCTCTAAAGTGGGCTTGTTGTCACAATATAGCCACTGATGCTATAAGAGACCTTAAACACCAATAAACTTAAACCACTTTTGTGTTTTCAGCTTCTCTCAGAATCTTTGATAAGCATTCTAACAGAGCTTATTTTAGAACTGGTAAAATTATTACACCGGTCTGGAAACCGTATGGAAATCATATGTGTATGTATGAACCCTGTGTTGTGAGCATGGTGGCTCATTGGTTACAGCATTGGACTTTAAAACGAAAGGTAGACAGGTCAATCCTGACCCATGCCCCATATGCTCTATGTCATTTGGCTAGACACTTAGTCCCAGTTGCCCATGTTGTGTGTGTGTTGGAGGGTGGGGGGGGGGGGGGGGGCACAGTCGTACTGTGTACTAAGGCATACTACACTTGAGTCCAACCTCTAACTCTGCTTGTTTTTGGTTAGTAAGTTGGCAAGTCTGACAGTTGATTGCCACTGCTAGGGGGTTCTCTCTGGGCACCCCTGCTTTCTCCATCCATAAAACACTGTATGAATCTGGCTGTTGAAAGTGTCAGTAAACTTCAAAAACAAACAAGAAATCTGTGGTAGGTAATGGGTTAAGTGATTGAGTGCAGAAGCCACTATTACAAGATCATTGAAATGTACTGAAAGCCTCTTTACTGGCTTTACAAGTGCTTATTAGCTTCTTGTTTGTTCAGCAGTGGAGAAAAAAGTGTATGCATAAATTGTTATGTTACAGTTTATTGGAGAGTGCCAGCATAGACAAAATCTTTTTACCTTTAGGCTCTACTTGTTTGTGAAACTGCATCTTTGAAATTAAAATACTCATGTAACAAAAATCAATTTGGAAAAATAATTTAGTAAATAGCAGTTTAGCTTATAACATGACAAAAATTTAAAAGAACAGTTATTGATAAGTGCTAGATAAATCATTTATTCTGAATAAGTGTTTGTCGTTACAGATATACACAAATAATACTATAAAAAAAGTTTATTAAATTCATAGCTATATCACAATAATTTTTTCGAGATTCATATTCCTCCAAAAAATCTATATAAATTTTGTTGTACAAAAATAGAAATAAAATACACAATTCTACATTGTATTGATTCGAGATTAAATCATACTTGCAAACTTTGAGATTTAAATTCCTCCAGTAAACTATTACAAAATTTTACAAAAAATTACACTTGTTACTCAAGAGGCAGCTTCATAAAGCTTAAAATTATATATTTATCTATTCGTGTAGTGTATTAGAAATTTCCGTGGATACTTCAAACTGTAGTACCATTGGAAATAAGTTGCAGAATAAATTAACGAAAATGTTTCTCTTGTATTTTTCTTTATCAGTCCTGGAAATAATCAGCGAATAATCATTTAGGTTACATGGGAGTTACCTCAATTGTAAAGTACATGAACAAACTACAGGTTACGACAAAAATAATAAACAAATTGAACTCCTATTTCCAAAAGTCTGATAATTTTTCAGATTTAACTCCACTTAACTGTCTGCCGAAATAAATAGCAACAAGTAACACATGATCTCGCTTTGACAAGATCACGCATTAGGCTCCAAAAAGTAGATCTTCTGTTTCTCAGGCCATTTTTTTGTAAAATTGCATGCGGGTGGGTGTTTTTTTTATTTTTTATTTTGTAATTATTTCTTTGCCATCAAAAAAGTTCATGTTCTTTGTTTGTTTTATGTTTTAGGCCTCATAATCAACAGAATAGCATGGTTGGTGGTAGTGTTATTTCATCCCTTGAATGCAAGAAGGCTTTGTAATGCTAAAGCATTTAAAAGCCTTCTTGCACTCAAGGGACAAATTTATCAATTTTATTAACTTGGGTAAAATATCAGACATAAACCATTTAATTTGTATTTTTTAAGTTTGCTTTGGTTATAAAAAGAAAGCATGCGGCAGCCAAAAAGACCATGTGGGAGGCCCTGAGAAACAGATTTTTAATTTTTTTAGGCCTTAGTTGTTACTATTTATTTTGGTGGAAATTCTGTTAAGACGTGCACAAAATGGCTGCCACTGTAAACACAGAGAAGGCAGAACAGCATCACAGCATGAGTCTTCCTATTGACTATCACTGTGTAATTTAGTGTAATGTGCTAACAGGTTACAATGTAGTACTTTTATTTCCAGGCCTGTTTATTATATAATACCTGTTCTGTGATAACTGAACACTATTACTAGAACAACTGTGAACAAGAGTATCCAATTAACCTTCTGAACACTGATGTCAAAACACAGTAATTTTAACCCTTTACCCAACGAATCAGACGCATCCGCCCGCACAGTACGGAAATTCAGCAGTTGAAAAAATATTATTTTTCAAAAAAATTTAAAAAAAAACATATCATTTGACCCCTCGTTGGAACGAGCTCGTCGAGCTCGTTCCAACGAGGGGTCACATGATATGGTTTTGTTGAAATTTTTTTCAAAATTTGAAAAAATGATATTTAAAATACTAAATTTTGTTATTGTCTGCGTTGGGTAAAGGGTTAAGCAGTAAAGTTTGTTGCATTATGGGGAAAAACTGGAGGCATGATATTTCTGTATTTTGGCATCAGTGTTCAGAGGGTTAACAGGACTTTGGTGTCTTTTTTTATATTCTAAGCATAATCTGAACAATTATTCTATCATATCTTGAACCTCTTGAAGCTTCATCAAACAAGATATAGTAGGTTAAATGCTTTCATTTTACGATCTGACCCTTCTTTTTATAAACTGGTAGAGTACTGGAAGCCCATTTTTGGGCTTTATTCTGAAGTGCAGGTGCTTCAACTTAAACACATCATTTTTAGTGGATGAGCTTCATATTACCTTAGAAGTTAAATAGTTTTGCCTGTTAGGTTTTGCCTTATTATAATTTATGAGAGAGTGCCTATAGGCACTCATGAATTGTAATGAGGCAAAGTCACATGAACGAATTTTGATGACCAAAAATAATTCAGCACTCTACCAGTTAAGCCCATTCATTAAAATTGTTTTTTAGAGATGGGCAATATACCGAAAAACCAAACAGATACTGATATCATGGGGATACCGAAAAACCGAACTGAACCATTCATTGAATACCGCAACCATCTATACTTTCAAATTTTCCAGCATTTGCTGTTATAGGATCTTGCTGAGGTTTGATAGTAGTTGAAGTGTTCATTTTCATGAAAGAAGTGACTAATCTTCTTTTCAGTTTTGTTAACCATTAAAGGCCTGGGCAGTTGTCTCGAATTGCCACTAGACTACAACCTGTACATATCCAGTTGCTTGGCAGGATTTCTAGTCACGTTTTGGCTGCCTGTTAAGGCAGCCAAGACTTACCTATAAATCACTGCCCAGGTGATTTGTCTAATGGCAGCAGAACCTCCTAATGATGGGCAGTTAAGGGCACATGCTCTGAGATGGCAAAAGTCTGAAATAAGCCTTTAAAGGTTAAGGTGTTTGAAACAAGTCACAAAATTACTGAAGATATGATTTGTGCTGGCAAAAAGGATGCCAGTGTTGAGCTCCTGGCAGTGGCATTTTTGGGGCAGTGGTAGAAAGATACAAGAACTTATTCTGTATCTTTCTGATGTGAATTTCACTTCGGTACCATCAGCAAATATCAGACAAGTCAGATACTGAATATTACTACGATACCATGGTATATACTCCCTGAAAATACCGAAACCGATACCAAGCTTAAAATTCCAATACCACCCATCTCTAATGTTTTTGCAAGAGTTGTCTGCTATTCCTTCTAGGTAAGGGGTTAAAGTCCTGTTCTCCAGTGTGCAAAAGCCTTTAACTTTAGCTTTAGTCAAGGGTAAGTCCTATATCCATCATAAATTTCTGAAAATGTAACAGTTACTCCATAATGAATTTAGATAAAAGGATACACATACATTACAAAAACTAAAAACAGTGTAAAAAATTATGTACAAGGACAAATTTATTCTGAGATTCATCTTCCTCCAGTGCTATAAAAAAAAAGGAAAAAACTTGTTTTGGAGATTACAAGTCCTCCATTAAAAATCAGCTCAATATAACATTATATACATATACAAAATTTTCTTGTTGGAATGTTCATGTCCATTAGTTTTCTTGTCAGCATCAAATGCAATTGGATTTTCTCAAAACTTGTTATTGACATACATTGTGATGAAATTCCACTCATGTTTGATATACATGTACACCAAATTAACTCAGCTTTTGTAAGTGTTGGCCCTTTTTTGTCAGATATTTGTTGTTGTCTGATAATGACTGTGGACATGATAACTGGAACAAATGAGATCGGATTTTCATGAAACTTGCTATGGGCATACACTGTGAGAATATCTTTGCTAAGTTTGATATTCACGAAACTTCCTCGAATTTTGTAGAACTTCTTCCCCTTTTTATTGGCAATTTGGTGTTTGTCTGAACATGATAACTTGAACAAATATGATCAGATTTTCACAAAACTTGCAATGGGCATACATTGTGAGAAGATCTTGGTCATGTTTGATATTCACCAAATTTCCTTGGTTTTCGTAGAAGTTTTGTCCCTTTTTGTTGGAAACTCAGTGTTTGTCTGATAATGCCTCTGTGAGTGCGATAACTTGAACAAATATAATCTGATTTCACTAAACCTACTATGCGCATACATTGTTCGATGTTCACTAAATTTCTGAATTGGTTGAAGACAAGCACACCAGCGATGTGCAGTATGCCTAAGTACACAGTGCCACTGTGCCCTCACATGGGCTATTGGGATTACATGTAAGTGCCTTGTCCAAGGATACAATAAGTTGCCTCTGGTGGGGATCGAACCATGGGCCTTGAACTTTTGTAATCCTCTAATAAACTTATAGAGACTGTGCATTGTAACAGTGTAACTGTGTTGTGCCAGATTGAATGACCATTAAACTAAGACTTTAACTCTTTGCATGCTGCTGACAGATATTCCCACCAGGGCATCAATACCTGTGTCACCAGGATAGGGATAATCATTTCTCTGTTTAACCCTTTACCCAGTGCACATGATATCAACTTTTTATGCCCCCTCGACGAATAGTCGTGGAGCATATTGTTTTACCCCTGTCAGTCCATCTGCTGTCCGTCCATCTGCTGTCCATCCATCTGCTGTCCATCCATCTAGGGTACATTGTTTGTCTGGTTAACTCCTCTCACACTTTTCAAGCAAAAACTTTTTTATTACACAAGATGTTTGTACATATACCAGGTGTGCATATTGTCAGTACTTTGATTAGCTTCAATATTTCACAAAATTACAGATTGTTGAACTTAGTCAATTTTTTGTAGAATTTCACCTGTATGGTACGTGCTTTGTCCGGCTAACTCCTCTCCCACTTTTCAAGCTATGACCTTTTCATTTCACAGGATGTTTGTACATATACCAGAGGTGTGCATATTGTCAGGATTTTGATTTGCTTCAATATTTCACTAAATTACAGTTTGTGGAACTTAGTCAATTGTTTGTAGAATTTCACCTGTATGGTACATGGCTTGTTCGGCTAACTCGTAGTATTCAGGCAAAATGTATATGGTAGAACATGTGGCGGCATCATGTGTGTCTTACAGACACAGAATATTTACATTACAAATAATAAATCACTATTGTGATTTGTAACAAACCTCCTGTATCCCTGCACTGTGCTGGAGCATGCTTTATTTTCTATTTTGATAAAACAAATAATGGACCAGTTTTCTGATTGCCACTATGGTGGGGAGAACCGTTGCAGTTGCAAACTCTAGTTTTTTAATTATTTTTTGGGGGTGACATTTGTGTTCACGCAGGTCAATT
This sequence comes from Pictodentalium vernedei, assembly GCA_031216915.1. Classification (NCBI taxonomy): domain Eukaryota; kingdom Metazoa; phylum Mollusca; class Scaphopoda; order Dentaliida; family Dentaliidae; genus Pictodentalium; species Pictodentalium vernedei. The sequence continues at coordinate 184,860,324 of CM062291.1, forward strand.
TATAGCATATGCATCAACAAAATCTGTTTCAGATTAATTTGAAGCAATACAGTGTTTTTATCTAATTATGCCCAATTATTGCTAGAATAATGCACATTTGTTGTTCGTTGTGGTCATTTATTCGAACAGCAGCAAAGAAAAAATAAGAAACCACATGTACTCTGAACTGATGTAAAAGATATTTGTTTACTTCAGATAATTTTTGGGTAACTTCATTTGCAATGTCATGTTTTCTTAAATTTTGTCTACATTAAAGCCTTTTACTGCACGCCTATGCTTTTGTTTTCATAAAATACACGCTTCTTCTGCAAAAAGTGAAACAAACAATAAATTTTTTTTGTATTGTCCTTGAACAATACAGATCACGTGCGCGGACTATTTTGCTATTTCTTTTTTTACGTTTGGGTTATTTTTGGCAATAATTTGTGTTTTTAGAATTTTTTTTAGTAAACTGTAGGCATGCAGTAAATACAGAACAGCATACCCGTTCGAACTGTCATTTTTTACTGCACTCGATCGATTCTGAGTCTCAATATTTTTTTAGATTAGCAGCTTATTTGTCCCTTTAATTTGATTACTGAATGCTTCAATATCTTTGTCATTGGGGTCTATTTTTTAGGGCAGAAATAAGCAATCTGTCATTTGCAGCATGAGGTCCCCAGTGGGTGAATTTGCTGGTGTCATCCCATACAGTAGGCTAGAATCCCTCAATTTATTCTCGGGGTACCTCTTTTGGTTTAGGCCTGAGACCTTGATTCAGATTAATGTTCACAGAGGGTAAATTTAGTAATGCTATCCTCTGTAGAGTAGCATCACCAAATTCACCCTCTGAGGATCTCATTCAACGAATGACAGTTTCCAGGCTTGGACGCACAGCTGAACACTACATTGTTTTTAATAATGTAATTTCAGGTGAGGAAGAGCAGTTTGTTTCTTGATTCACCTGGGCATCTTTTCTCACATTTCAAATCAAGTGATAATTAGAATCTTCAATTCTTACTCAGTTGATAGCAAAATGTAGGAAACTTGTCCCATAAAGGACTCCCTAACCACAATGCACAAGAGACCCTGACCCCATGTTATATGTAAGCCTGGAAATAAGCAATCTGTCATTTGCAGAATGAGGTCCCCAGAGGGAGAATTGGCTGATGCTATCCCGTACAGAGGGCCAGTTTATCCTCTGGTTTCCATGTTCTGTTTTGGCCTGAAACCTTGATTCAGATTGAGGTTCACAGAGGGTAAATTTAGTGATTCTACCCTGCTGTGCAGGGCAGCTTCACCAAATTCCCCCTCGTGTGGACCTCATTCTGCAGATGACAGTCTGCTTATTTCTAGGCATGGTTATATGATAAATATAATATATTTATACTGTAATACTAGGTCAGTTATGAATTTGTGGTCATCATTAAAAATGTGGTAAGGGACAGTAACTCTAAGCACCATGTAGATATGGGGCAAGACTTTGAAAATAGCCTTTGTAGGTTTGTAAGTAGATCTGGACTGGATATTTGCAACTACCACCAAGATCTGCACCTGCGGCGGCTCCACTCAGGCTCGGTGCAGACCTACTGAAAATAACACTGCCAACAGGGGATGAGTTTGAAATTCTTTGATTTTGTGATTATAAATATCTGGATCAGATGTCATAGTGAAAGAATAATAACACCTTTTCGACCTATAATTAATTTTTTACACTAGTTTTTGACCTGATTGGTCTTCTTCCAGTGATAAAATGGTAAGAATGAAAAGGAAATACAGTTCAAGTGAAAGAATGCGTAATTACGTTTGACTTGAATTGTATTTCCTTTTCTTTCTTACCATTTTATCACCTGAAGAAGACTGAGAAGGTCGAAAGCTAGTGTAAAAAATTAATCATAGGTCGAAAAAGGTGTTATTATTCTTTTACTATATCAACTACGACCTATATGGCTCACCAATCTATATGGATCAGATGTCATATATTTGTAATATTGGAATCACGATTACCACAATTTTACTCACAATCCACCTGATGTGTTCAAACTCTTTTTTGATGTAAACATATTTATTGCATTCATGATGCTGGAAACACAACAAAGTTTACATTTTGAAAATACAATACATTTTTAAATCTAACATTTCTCACCTATTTACAAGACAAGGTCAAAACACAAATTATAAAAGTTTGTTATTTACAATCATTTTCTCTGAATACAGTCCTTGTTTTTGTGACCTCAAAAATACCGAAGGACAAAGTTTGGTACCACGATAACAAATGTGGTCACAAATAGTTGCTGAAAGTGGCATTAAACACCAATAAATAAATACCCTTCTATTTTGACCGAAAAAGTTCCATTTCACATATTTTTCTCCTATGTTTCAAAAAGAGATGAACTAGTCACTTGTATATGGTAGATAATGAATACTGGACGGGTAAGTAATTGACTGCCTAACTGTTAGAAACCTGAATCGGGGTCTTAATAAAAGATTCTGCACACTTGCCCCTTTCCCTGATCTGTCCAAGCTATTCCATCAACTGTTTGTGACCAACTTCATTCAAAACTTGCAACATTGAAAATCTTGTTACTAATTATGAATTAATTACTCTTCAAAACATATAAATTAGTGAGATTCTTAATCTATTATATTAACTAGTGGCTGGACCCATGCTACACATTTTTTTTCAACAGGTGGCATTTCAAGGAAGAATATTTTTCTAATCGCGAATAATTGTGAATGATGGGACAATTCAAATTCGAGTTACTTCCTTTCTACCATAGAACAATACCTACAGTAAATACCCCAATGTTGTGACACAATTGGTGATTTGGGGTAAATAATGCAGAATATTGCCAGCAAACATGTTGATTTAGTTATATAGGATAGAAATACATTTACATACATCCGCAGAGTTTGAAGTCAATTGCGCCCATAGAGGGGCCAAGGAGATAGGACACATCACTCACAACAAACTAAGTTACTCAAATTATAGTATGAGTATGTGATTCAGGCATACCCTCATTCTGTTGAGCTAGAAATTTTCTGTTGTGCGGGCAGGGCTTCCCATCCTGGGATGGGTGGGCCCTACTAGATTTCGTATAACATCTCATCTCAAGATAGGGAAGTACAAGTAATATAGAAACATATCCTGCAACATTGAAAATCTTGTTATCGAGATTCTGTCTTTCTGATTTTTGTTCAGCCCAGTCTCTCCTTTCACTATTTTTTTTAAATTTATTTATTGGTATTTAAGGTCCCATATCACTGCACAATTGCTAATTGTGACCAAAACATGAGATAGAGACAAGTTTAGTTCATCGTTTACACCCATGTCACCGATTTTTGAGGATTTGTATCCCAAGTATCGGTGACTGGGTCCTATTTTACCAGTAAAACAGAGTTTGTTTACCACTGTAAACAAGCACTGCTTCACTTCCCAGGGTTTCTATGGGGGCCTCCTTTCACTAATTGTGAAGTAATTATTATACAAACATATACATCAATGAGATTTTGAATTCCTCTATAAATAACATCTCACCTCAACAAATAAAAGTGCAAGTGAGGCTCCACAGAGTAGATTTTCTGTTTCTCAGGCCATTTTTTGTAAAACTGCATGTGGGCAGGCGTTTTTTTTAATTTTTTTTTTATTTTTCTAATTATTTCTTTGCCATCAAAAGTTCATGTTCTTGGTTTGTTTTATGTTTAGGCCTCATAATCTACAGAATAGCATGGGTGGTGGGAGGTGGCTGAAGTATTGCAAAGCCTTGTTACACTCAAGGGACAAATTTATCAATTTTATTAACTTGGGTAAAATATTAGACATAAACTATTTAATTTTTATTTTTTTCAAGTTTGCATTGATTATAAAAAGAGAACATATGGCAGCGAAAAGGACCATGCAGGAGGGCCTAAGAAACAGAGTTTTACTTTTCTAGGCCTAATATATATAAATTTTAACACATATTACACATTCTGCATCACTTAAAATCTTGTTACTGAGATTTTAATTTGGAATTAAAATCACTCAACAAACACATACATCAATGAGATTCTCAACTCCAGTATAAATAATACCTCACCTCAAAATAGGGATGTACAAGTAATATATAATTTTAAATATATACTAAACTACATATCCTCTTGTAAACTTGGGACATATTAACCCTCTGCACACTGATCTTGAAATATAAAAATTTTCACCTGCAAAGTTTTTCCATAATGCAACTATAAAATGAACCACTTCAGTCTTGTTTGACAGAGCTCATCGAGTTCTGACAAGCAAGAATGAATTGGTTAAATTCCATGTTGCGTATCGGAAAAGATTTACTGCATTAAATTTCAATATTTCGACATCAGTGTGAAGAGAGCTAAGACTGATTAACCATCAGTTAAAAAAAAAAACCTGGTCAAAGTACATTAACCCTTTACCCAACGCAGGCGATATCAAAATTTATTATTTTAAATATCATTTTTTCAAATTTTTCAAAAAATTTCAACAAAACCATATCATGTGACCCCTCGTTGGAACGAGCTCAACGAGCTCGTTCCAACGAGGGGTCACATGATATGGTTTTGTTGAAATCTTTTGAAAAATAATATTTTTTCAACTGCTGAATTTGCATATTACGCGGGCGGATGCGGCCGATTCGTTGGGTAAAGGGTTAATAAAAAAGTACATAATAAAATACATCAAATTTGATGAATATCATTATTTTAAAAAAAAAAAAACAGTCGACAGAGAATGCAAAAAAAATTTTAAAAAAAACTTATGTAACCTATCTAAATGCCTTGATCTAAATTGTTATGAAAACAAAAATAAAACAGTAAACCCTCCCTTCCCATCTCCTACCAAAAAAACCCAAACAAACAACTTCACTATTTGATTACTCATTATTTTTTTCAATAAAATTTGATTATGCATCTTATTTCATCCTACAATTTGTAAGAGAAGCAAAACATTTACATGAATAGTTAAAATGTTGATTCAGATTAGTCACAGAGATAGATTTTCAACTCACTATTGCCTTATTTCATTTCAGCCAACATTTGCTTTATTTTTTACATTAATCAGTTTGGCCCATCCTGAACTGAATTCAATCTGTTGGAATGTATCATGAAATAATTGTGATAAACTTCAGTTTGACTGATAGATGCTCAGTTTGTGCTGAATCAATGGTGAGATTAAATTAAAATGGGTAAAAATGTGCTTATTTTGAGGGTACATTGAAAGTTATTGTTGATGTGTTGAAAAAAGTTTTATTAGACGTAATTAACTCTTAGAATGTTTTGCCACAGTATTTCCTGAATACTCTTGTATACAGGTATTGCCCTGATACCCCCATGTATTTTGGAACAATAATATGTACCATGTTATTAATTGGTTGAAGGCTAGATTATTTTTTGATGGTCTGATTTGTTTATCAAAATTTTTTATTACTAATTATTGGAGTGCCCATAGGCACTCCCCAATAATTTGTAATAAAACAAAGTTATATAAAAATATTATTTGCATTTGATTGTGGGCAAGGAGAATGTTGGCTGTTGCTCTGGTACCCTCATTTTTTTAAAGTCTTGATAGTGGCTTCTAGCACACGACCAGTTAACTGGTGGAGTGCTGAATTATTTTTTGTCATCAAAGTTTATTCACACGTCTTTATCTTGTTACAATTTATGGGAGAGTGCCTATAGGCACTCTCCCATAAATTATAACAAGGCAAATCCTTACACACTGTATAATTTCTCTTCAAAGATAATATGAAGCCTATCCACAGAATATGAATCCTTTAGATTGTGGCACCTGCACATCAGAATAAAGTCCAAATATGGGCTTCCAGCACTCGACCACTTAAAGTGGAGCACACTTAATTGAATATCTCTTAACTGAATAGTCTTGTTAATATATCAAGAAATTACCCAATCTCCAAATTTCCATTGTTTATAGACTTATTTTGCCTTGGTACATCCAAAATTGGCATTTAATTTATTATATCTTGTTTGAGAGACTTCCACAAACTTTTCAGTTAACATGGTTTCACCATATTTTATTGTTTTGTTTTGAACTTATTTGTTTTGCAAGGATTGGCAAACAAGTTATGCAACTTATATTAACACCTCACCTCGCTCTTCTCAAATACTACTGAGGGATCTTTAACCTTTACGGAGTTGGTCTCTCTCTGCACAAAGAACAGCCATTTTCCGACACCACCTGATAGGTTGGTACGCTGTGACAGCAACAACTCCAAAATTGATGCTGACAGAGAGTGTTCGGACACCAAAAGAAATTTCTCTGACTGAATATCGATCCCGGGACCTCTGGCATGAAAGACCAGTGCACTTATACACTTGGCCCCCATGCTCTTAATATACTTTACTGGGGGCTCTTTGGTGCATTCACCTTCATTTCCATACTCAAAAGCCACAAGGTACATGTAAATGAGACTAGGAGGTATTGGGACTGAAGAATATTATATGTAGAATAAATAGGTACTAAAAGTTAAAATTTAACATACAGGCCTTTCGCAGGTACAGTGGTACCCGGTTAATTGAATACCTACTTTGCCAATGAAAATTATTCAATTAACAGGAGCATTCAGTTAACAGGGATTTGTCACTTTCCTGTATTCTGGAGATAAACTTGGCATTTATGCTATTATGAGCTCTGTGAAACAAGACTTTATAGATTGAATGGCAGTATTGGATGTACTGAGGTCAAATAGGTCTGTAAACAAAGGAAAACTGGGGAGTGTCAGGGTAATTTCTCGACAGGTTACAAGATTTTTTATTCAATTAACAGGAGCTTAATCTATAACCTATATTCAATTAACAGGTCAAATTTGTACTGGAGGTATGGTAAATGGTTTTGTGTTGAGAAATTATATTCATTTAACCGAGTTCTACAGTTAAGAGATATCCAATTAAGTGGGCTCCACTCTAATAAGATAGGTGAGCATTTTATAAAAGGTGAAAAACAGAAACTTAACTCTTTCAACACAAGAGGCCGCTTTTCCAGTCCAGCAACATGAAACGTCATAATTTCATTAAGTAGGATGGCTAGTAAGTGAACATGTGTGGTAGAACAATTAATATTTTCAACATGCAGCCTGAAGGCTGCACGTTGAAAATATTAATTGCTCTACCCCCAAATAATGGATATGGACTCTTCCAATTTCTGCCATTTGACTGGCATGGAAGATACCACCAGTGTTCAAAGGGTTAATTTTGCCTGCATGCATGCTCTTATCAGATGGTTGGGTAAAACTGTATGTGAGGTGAGAGTGTACTGTGTCTAAATCCCCAAAGAAAATATCTTTTGGCGCATTGGATAAAGGTAATACATCATTACCTTATATGTACATCAGGGATGGAAAAAATAGGGCTGTGCTATTTAATGGTTTTACGGTTCGGTTCGGTTTCACATCAAAACCAGTTATTTACAAAAAGTGGGCTTTTCATTTAATTTTTCATGTTCTAGGGAATGAGCCAGGGCCATTCCAGTATCCCATACTGCTAACTTACTTGTACACACCAAGTAGGTGAAATAGTAACCATGATTACCCGGGTTTGATCAAATTGATATATACAGATTATCATGATAATGTGCATGTCCTGTGATTTGTATCAGATTCGAGGTGCTGTCCAGAATGGGATCTCAAGGAGCCGGCTCTGCAGGCGAGTTGTGATCCCATTTTTCGACACCACTGAGAATCTGATGCAAATCTTAGGACATACACATTACCACAGTAATTCATTTATCTAACAATTCTGTCACATAATCGTATTAAATCTTAAATTATTAAAACAGTTTTGGGACATAGTGTTGGGTCGATCACTGAAACGCACACAGAATGTATTCATGTGCCTGTTAAGATAACCCGTCACATTACCAGAAATGAATCATCTATATGATACGGAATCAGAATGAGTCATCTATATGATACGGAATCGGAACACATTATGTGATACCGTTTTTCGTGTTTTCCAGGCCAAAATCAATATGATTGTTGTGTTTATAGTTGAAACAGTTAAAAGGGTTTTCTTGATCAATTAATCACATGGATTAACCTTGCTTAATTGATAAATCACTTGCCTTAATAGATAGCTGAATAAATGGCATACCGTTGATGATTTACAGGATTAACCCTTTTCCCAATATAACAGACAAAACCAGTCGGCACTATATACTAAAATCTCATTAAAATTTTACTATGTTTTCAATTTTTGTATCAAACACATAGCTTATGACCCCTCATTGGAATGAGCTCATTCCAATGAGGGGGCCATGATCGATTAATCACATGGATTAACCTTGCTTAACTGATTAATCACTTGCCCTAATAGGTAGCTGAATAATTGCCATAATGTTGATGATTTACAACATTAACTATTTATGCAATGTAAAAGACAAAACCAGCCAGCGCTATATACAAAAATCTGCATTCAAATTTTATTATATTTTAAATTTTTGTCTCAAACACATAGCTTATGCCACCTCATTGGAATGAGCTCATTGAGCTCAATCCAATGAGGGGTCATAAGCTATGTTTTTGAGACAAAAATTGAAAATTTTTTAGCAATTCAAGACTTTATTTTACAAGTATTGTCTGCTACCCGCATTGGGTAAAGGGATAAGAACAACCATTTCCAGCTTCTGATACAGTATAATGAACATGCAAGTGAACAAGTATGTCAGTACATAACTTGCAAGCTTTACTAGGGCTGCACAGTATATCAATAAACCGATATATACTGTTATTCAAACCAATATCGATTGAATACCGGTGTAATTACAAAAATATTGGTTTATCGTCATTATCTATTCACCCACAATTTAATTTTCAAGATGTCTTGAGTTTTAACTGTAACCACAAATGAATAATTTTATACACATGATATTGTTTTGAAGAAATTTTTGGAAAAATCCAATAAACTAATATGCAAATAACTAATTTTGATATCATCTGCGTTGGGTAAAGCTTTTTCGAACTGCATCACCAATGCATGCTGATTCGTTCCTACTGTGATGGCTCAAGTCACGATTATGGTACTTATGTTCAGATATCTGAACAGTCTTCGATACATTGGTATACCCCGGTATTCAGTTTTGAATATTGTGCAGCCCTACGCTTTACTCTGTCTCATATAATTTATGTGAGTCAGTGTGACAATATTTGTCTGTTTTGGAACAAGTTTGCTCCTTTGTTAACCCATGTAATACAGTAGTCCAAAAGAAATGGTTAATCGATCATTTACTTTTTTGATCGATCAAGGCATTGATCTTTGGTTAATCGACTAATAATCTGTTAACAGTTTCAGTTCTAGTTGTGTTTTGAAGTTTCTGTTGGTGCACATTTAAGGGTATGAGAAACCTTCCACCTTCTAGAATGACAAATGCAAATACATTCGGTGTGTATTTTGGCCTCCAAAATACAAATTTTCACAAGCCACAAGGTATTTAGCAGAACCGAATACCGAACCCAAAACTTGGGTTTTTGACAAAACCAAAAACGAAAGCGAAATGAAATTTTAAATAGCACAACCCTGATAAAAATTGATCAGGTTCAGCAACGCAACCATTAGGTGAGAGGAAGGGGGAACTTAATTCAAGCAGCAAATTTTTCCCATAATGCAAGTGGATATTAAACAGTTAATTCGTTTTTGATATATCTCAACAAGACTGGATTGATTAAATTCCTAGATGCTTTATGGGAAAATTTTGGTTGATGAAATTTAGATAATTTGAGTGTGCAGAGGGTTAAATACTCATTAATCTACAATAATACATTTTTAAGTAGTTTGGGTTGAGGGGCTTACCTTTTACTTGGAGTTGGGAAGGATGCAAGATGTGGCCCATAGTGTTCACAGACTGAAAATGTTTTATGTATCTAGAGCACAGATAATGATTGACATTTAACCTTTAAAAATGGTGGTATCTTCTATTCAGTCTAATGACACCAGTTGGAAGAGTCTACATTCATCATTTTGGGGAAGGCCAATTAATATTTTCAACGCTGCATGTCTCAGACTGCACGTTGAAAATATTGATTAGTCTACCCCACACATGCACTGAGCAGCCATCCTACTAAATGAAATATAACATATCATATTCCTGGACCGGAAAAGCAGCCTATCATTATTCAAGGGTTAATGATAGAAAATTTGATGTCGCTTGCTGGAACTGTAGATCACATCACCTGCCTCTTGCCTTCTCCCTGGTGTCTTTGTATTAACAGGCGAAACATTTCATCACACATTGCTGTCAGATCATATTTGTGGTGCCATCCCCAATCCCGCCTGGCATTGCTGTCATCAAATACTTCTGGCCACGAATCAGCTGAAAATAATTAAATTGTCATGATATTCATATATTTAAATAGCAAACAAGTACTGTATATTAAAATTGTTGATCATTTTAAGGTGGAAGCCGTCATTTACACATTTGACGTTATGGTGCATAATTGCATGTGAATCTGTCACGATTAGCCATTGTGCATAAGTATATGATCTTAAACACCAATAAAATAAATAAATGCATGTGAATACCAAGTGAGTGAAATGGTTTTTAAAATCCAACAATTTGTCTTCTCATCTTGTATCTTTCCCCATGGGGAACCTGGGAAGTGAGGCAGTGCTTTTTTACTGTGGTAAACAGTTTCTGTTTTACTGGTAAAATATTACCCTGTCACCAGTGCTTGGGGTGGAAGACCTTTAAAATGGACAACATGCGTATAAAAATATGACTACACTTGACTTTATCTCCATGTTGTGGTCATGAGTAGCCATTGTGCAGAAATATGTGACCTTAACTGGTAGAGTGCTGGAAGCCCATATTTGAGCTTTATTCTGAAATGCAGGTTCTGCAACTTAAAGGCTTTAAATTTAGTGGTTGTAACTCATATTAACTGAGAAATGATATAATTCAGCCTGTTCAGATTTGCCTTGTAACAATACATAGGAGAGTGCCTGGGACACTCTCCTATAAATTGTAACAAGGCAAAGCAAGTGAACAAATTTTGGTGGCAAAAAATAATTTAGTACTTTACCAGTTAAACACCAATAAATGAAATATCTTGGATTTTGGAATGTAATCATTATGAGCTCCCCTTGGGAACCTGTAAAGTTTAGCAGTTAGCAGTGCATATTCATTTTGGTTGACAAAATTTCATTTTCTGATTAATGTGTTAAGCAAATTTGCTGATTTCAGCTTATTGATGACCAAACTACTACTAATTTATTACCAATAATTATAAATTTACAAAATTACAATATTTGTCGACTGACATTTTACTTAGTATTCTTTTATCTTTGAAGAAGGCTGAAGCACAATTTTCCTGATTTTTTTTCCATGACAGGGACCTCGTGGGAAGTGGTTCAGTGCTTGTTTACTGTGGTAAACAAGTTTGCTTTACTAACTGATAAAATAGAACCCACAACCAAACACTGGGTGCAAGTCCTCTAAAGTGGACTGCACAGGTTTAATTGATTGGCTAAACTTGACTCCATACCCATGATGTGGTCATGAATAGCCAACTTACTGAAAGTGACCTTAAACGCCACCAAATAAATAAACTCCCCTGGCAGGTCTCAAGATAACATTTAAATACCCCCTGAACATATTTTGGACGAGTTGTGTTAACAACCGAGACCAGGGATGCGGACTGGACCAGACTGCCAGTGGTGGTCCATTCCAGGGGAGAGGTGGTCATGTCTGGTCAGGTCCAATCCAAGGTGGTCCGATGTTCTTGCCTGGACCAGTTCCAGACTGGTCCAATCATTATAAAATACTTCAAATGAAGTGAAATATGTAAAAACTTACTTTCGGTAATACCAAATTAAGATTTTAACACTTTTGCTTGGGAGCGCGGTGGCTCAGTAGTAGACTGTTGGATGTCTATGCTAGAGGTCTCCATCCGGGACGTCCCGCATTGTGTCCTTGGTCAAGGCACTTTATCCCGGTTGCCTACATGGGTCTCGATGACGCCGTGTACTAAGGCGTACTGTACGTCAATGGTGCACATGTCTTCAGCCGCTGTAACCCTGCTTGAGCGCAGCTTGAATAGAGAATGTTGAGGAGCTGACAGTTGCTCGATGGTTCTCTCCGGGTACTCAGGCTTCCTCCATCCGTAAAACTGTCACGGTCACGATTAGCCATTGTGCATAAGTATGTGACCTTAACCACCGATAAATAAATAAATAACACATTTGCTTTATTTAAGATATTCTATAATGATTGAATTGGTATATGCGTTTGTGTTAAAGAAAGCGGCATCAAATGACTGCCATCTGACGGACAAACTTGGTAACTCTGGGCATGTTATATAATACATTGTATGCACATTGTGGAAATGTGTCGTGTATTTTGAAAAGTTGCCTCATATCCATCATTACAAAGAAGTTAGAGAGCTAATAAACGTGCTTACAACTTGTGACTGTGACTCACTGTGGAGTCTGTCATTCGCGTTTCCCGCTATCTTGCACATGCTGTTTGTCATATAGTATGTGGAGGATAACGGAAGCGTTAACTACCGACTAAATGTTATTAGTGCTGAAAGACTTGGAGCATTTGCACTATCTATCTTTAAGTTCTTAACCTAATCATATACTACATGATATATAATATATGATTGGGTTAAGAACTGAAAGATAGATAGTGTAAATGCTCAAAGTCTTTCAGCACAAAAACGTCTTTTCTTAGCACTGGTACCTGACATATTCCAGATAGACTGGTCAATTTCCGACATGCAGGAACGCGTACTGATATTCGGTATTAGATGTAGTGACTTGGAGTTAGATACTGCCAACAATAGGCTATATCGCGTTTTGCAATCTATCTTCGGTACACTGAAATGTACACGAGCCTGTGGGGGTTAGTTGACAACTTGACATGGTAATTTCTAATTCGCTATCTTGTCTGGCATCATTGTCACTAGCAATATGCATACCATTACCCATTGGAATTACGAAACCATTTATATAACTACCATGTTGGGTATTACCCAAATTACCCAGTGTGTCAGATATAGGGTTTCTAGACAACTCGTACCCACGGCAACTCGTACCAGTCAAGTCGTACCCAAAATTGGACGACTCGTACCCATTTTCGGCAGGACAACTCGTACCCACAATTGGACAACTCGTACCCAAGGTTGGACAACTCGTACCCATGGCTGGTCAACTTGTACTTGGTGTTTAATTGTATGGGCGAAGGCCGTTAATGGCCTAAGAACTATAGAAGCGGGGTTTTTGCTTTTGTTTGATCCGTTTAAGGTGTAATAATAGTAATGGAAATCAGTTTACTTTGAAATTCCGTCGTCAGATATTCCATGAATATGAATGAAATATACACAAATTTTACGTCTAAATGACGGCTGTGATACACAGAACAGGAAACATATATTCATTGACCGTACTTTGTTGATAGCAGGCACCAGTGGTCCCTGAAAGTTTGCAATCGTATTCGTACGAGAACTGGGGTGAATGACACCCCCTCCCCAACCGCGACACTCGGTTTCTGTGCTTCAATATTGGGAAATAGAGTACTGGAAAAAACTAAAAGGCCTCGCATCTATAGGCCTAGGCTCTGCAAATTATCAGGGTGAAACCCATAGCCTTCGTCGCATTAACTCTTGCCTTTCCTAATTAATAATGCCACTCTCCACCTTTAGATTATTTTTCGTGTGGCAAAATTACATCACTGGTGAGGCACCACTCCGGTCAGGCGAGAAATGATTTCATTGTAAATTGAGAGTCCAGCCGGATTTTGTACTTGAAGCGTAGCACATTTACCCGCTCGGAAGAAAAACGGCAAACAATGACCAGTGATAGACTGAATCAAGAAGATCACAAATGATGTTCATTTTAAAAAAAGACAATTAAAAACCTCTAATACATCTCTCTCTATGAGTCCACCAGCTCGCATCAACTGATTTCTGTCGGAAATTTTATGGTCAACATCGACACACCTGAAAACTCGACAGTTATTTAATTTAGACTTACCCGGCAGTGACAGGTGTGAGATCATGAAGAATTATTTTCTATTGTCTATTACCTTATAGTCGATTGGTGTTCAATTTTCTTCCAATTATCTGTGCATATTATTATCGCCAATTAAGTTAATCTTCCAGTTGGGAGGTGTGTTTTTCTAACAATTATCTTCCATGGCAATCATGAAAATTGAATGATAAGTAGCATTTTTGTAAGGTTTGCAATTAGACTATAAATGTGAATAAAAGTGAATCTCTCTCTCTCTCTCTCTCTCTCTCTCTCTCTCTCTCTCTCTCTCTCTAGGCACCTGACTCTCGTGCCTCGACCGATCGAAAATTGGCACAGGTCTATATAGATGTAATATGACCAGGAAAGGACTTCTGATGGGCCACGATCGAGTCCGTCATCGCGTTAATCCTTCAACCAATGAAGGGGTGGGTAGGGTGGGGGAATGAGCCCCGATCGCATCTGATTTTGCGTTAACCCTGCAACACGTGAACTGCTGGGTATGACTACCAGTACAACAAAATATTACGTAGAAAAGCCCTCAGAAGTTTAACGAAGAGCCAAAGATTACCCGATTTGGGGGTGGGGTGGGAGTGGGGGGGGGGGGGGGGGGGGTCGTCTCTCATATCTAGGCCTACATGCACCACTGTATTAATATATAATTTAAATATTTCCTGTTTCCTTCGAATTGCTCTCTTGATGAAATGTTCATACCGGCGAAATTGTCTTTCGGCGAAGTCTGTTCAGACTGTTCTGCTGAGATAAATGCTAAAAATGGAAAGTTTTTGCCTTTATGCACATCCATTGAAAGCCGACACTCATCTTCTCAAGTCCTTCAGCCAATATTCGCCTTCGCCCATACAATTAAAGACCAGGTACATGTTGACCAACTGTGGGTACGAGTTGTCCAACCTTGGGTACGAGTTGTCCAATTGTGGGTACGAGTTGTCCAGCCGAAAATGGGTACGAGTCGTCCAATTTTGGGTACGACTTGACTGGTACGAGTTGCCGTGGGTACGAGTTGTCCTGATACCAGATATAGGTCCATATGTCGAGAACATGGTATCGTAACTGTATAAGCGGTTTCGTTGTTTCAGACATTCAGAGATCAAAGGCTAAAGAGGTTATTTTTGCTAAAACGCTTATTCGTTTCATCAAGGATCGTTGTTTTGTCCTGGATACAAGCTGTCAGGATAGAGAAGATGGCTGTATGGAACGTGTTTTAGAAAGTGTCCCGCAAACATCTAACTCGAACCTCTAAAGCGGCAATGTCTGATTTTATAAAACGGCTTATTGTAATCGATAATCCCATTGCTAAAGCTAGACATCATCTACGTTTTAAAGTCTGCTAACCGGGCCAGTACCGGACCGCCATGTTTGTACCGGTCCAAAGCGTGTTTGTGCTCTGGTCCGCATCCCTAACTGAGACCTATGGTTTGACGTGAATCATGGACTATTCGTCGGATGACAACTTCGCCGAGATTTTTTTCAGGACAGTTCTCCGGAAAATTGGACACTTCGTCGGAATTTCAGTGACAGTTCCTCGAACTATTGGATAGTTCGCCGAACATTTGGACGCTTCGCCAAACTTTTTTGGACGTTTCGCCAGAATTATCGTGGACGTTTCGCCAGAATTATTCTGGACTCTGCGCCGAAATTATTTTTCATGGTCCTATTTTTTTTCAGGCAAAAATATAAAAACTGGAAATCGTATGAAAAGAAAAACAACAATGAGGTGATAAAAAGGGGAGACAACTTTTTTGACTAGCATATTTATTTCTTCATGTTAAAAGTTCGAATGTTTTGACAGTAATAGACACGTTAGCAAGTACATAATTGTGAGTGGCAGCACAGTAATTAATTAAAAAATAAAGCAGTTATAAGTGCTTCCTCCAAGTTCTGAACCTTCTCTAGAAAAGATAAGATAAATTTTGTTGCAGTAAAACATCCATATGGACAGATTGCATAACAACGATGAACATATACATATAGAAAAGAACATGCATATATATGAATTATAATTCAAATACGTGACAGGTAAATCTCAATATGCAACGATTATAAAGTACTTAGCAGCAATTGCCGGGTATCAAAGAACTGTCGGATTTCGCTGCTAACTTTCGATACATTTTCTGGACAATTATTTGATATAATTAGATTCATTTGTCCATCTATATTTAATTCACCAAAGATCGAATGATATCCCTGCATGGTGTCAAGTAATATAGTTCTTAATTCGACATATACAGGACACTCGATTATGAAATGTTTCTCATCTTCAATTATTCGCACTGAACAAACACAGCATAACCTATTTCAAGTTCAATGGGAGGTTGATGATGCCGTCCCTTTTCGATAGCAAGGCAATGATTGGGGGCGCGGTGGCTCAGTAGGTAGAGGTGCAAGCCGAGAGGTCCTCGGTTCGAATCCCACCTGCGGCAACCGCGTTGTGTTCTTGGGCAAGACACTTCACCACCACTGCCCACGTGGGGGCACGGTGACGTTGTGTACTAAGGCGTAGTGCACGTCGATGGTGCACTGTCTTCAACCAATGCTAACCCTGCTTGTGTCGAGTTAGTATGTTGGGGAGCTGACAGTTGCTCGGTGGTTCTCTCCGGCTTCCTCCACCCGTAAAACTGTCGAGGTCATGATTAGCCATTGTGCAGAAATATATGACCTTAAACACCAATAAATAAATAATAATAAGGCAATTTTTACTTTTTCGGAGACTGGTGATTATGGGCCTATCATCACTTGAATTCGTATACAAAAGATATGGTTCAAGCTCAAACTTGCTCTTAAAGAGACGATATGTTATCCGCGTGTATTAGAACATTAAACTCATTTGAATTCTTTGCGTAAAGTTCATTTTTGTATGCTGATACAGTGGAACCCTGTTAATTGAATACCTACTTTGCCAATGAAAATTATTCAATTAAAAGGAGAATTCAATTAACAGGGATTGTGTCACTTTCCCATATTCTGGAGATAAACTTAGCATTTATTCTATTATATCTTGTTTGACAGAGCTCCATGAGCTCTGTCAAACCAGATATAATAGATTAAATGCCTGTATTGGATGTACTGAGGAAAAATGGGTCTATAAACAAAGAAAAACTGGGGAGAGTCAGGGTAATTTCTTAATAGGTTACCAGATTTTTCATTCTATTAACAGGAGGTTACTATATAACCTTTATTCAATTAACAGGTCAAATTTGTACTGGAGGTATGGTAAATGGTTTTGTGTTGGGAAATTATATCCAATTAACAGGGATATACAATTAAGAGATATCCAGTTAAGTGGGCTCTCCTGTACCGGCATTTATATTACAGGATGCAAAATTATCACCACTAATATGCTTATTAATTCCAAAAGATTCCAAAGTTTTGAAAACTGATTTGTTTGAAGTTAGATTTGTGTGTTCGATAGAAGCATTTTGCAAAAGTGTGTTACTTGAGACTGATGCTAATTTGTTAACGTGAAATGCCATACGACAAAGAATATCAATGTATAATGGGTAACTACCAGTTCAGCCCTAACAACAGTATTATTGCATGCATGTTTTCCAACTCATAATGTGTAGTTCACAGTCAAGACTATCAGTATTCTTCTCAGTTATTTCCATACCCCATAACTCACAACCACAGAAGGCAACGGGCTTTATTAATTTGTGAAACATTTTCAGAGAGTTTTCCGACAGGAAGCGAGGCAGTTCTATGAGTAAGGAAAGCATTGTTCTCCGACATTTCGCACTCTGTTCAGAAATTGCTTGAGTGAACATTCCTGAATTTTTTAACCTTATTGCAAGATAATTATATGCATCAACATTTTCTAGGGGTTGTTATTTATGGAAAATGTAGGGCCTCGTTTTGCTGCTCGCGCCCTAAATACCATGCATTTTGTCTTATTCGCATTAATGTGTTACCAGTGAGAGGGCGGATGCAGGTCTTCTTATTTCAGTGGTAACATCAATAAACGGTGAGCCAGGTACAGGAGGAATGTTGCCCTCCTTACAAGCCTTATTTCTCAGAAGTGCTTTTTCCAATTGCTCTTTTAATTGGCCTTTTCTTTATCAGCCTGTGCTTTCTGGGTCCGAAGCCCCGACCGCAAACCTTCTATTGTGTCTTTGAATCTGACAGTTTCCCCCCTGGAATCCAGACAACATCGATATCATCGATATCGAGTCCACTCATGTGGTGGCTTGGTCAGTGTTAGTGGAATTTCCGCCATTACTGAAACTGCCAGAATTAAGAAGAGTATTGTTTATTTGAGAGTGACTGGTTATCCATGTTTAATTGCAAATAGTTGTAACTTTAATAAAGTTAATTGTGAAATGTAATGATTTTAAATGCTGTTTTTTTCAGAAAATGCAGACAGAAATAGGAAGAGAAAAAAGGTAAACACTTATAGTGATATGAAAAGATACACAGAAAAGTGGAGGAATGAATGAAAAGTTTCAGCGCGTCGAAGGCGCACAGAGGTGATGTGGGATTGACATCCCTTGAGACCCGAACAATTTTATTTACTTATGAATTCACAAGAGGTGGAAGCGAGGGTCGATAATCTTAATCCAAATGGAGGACACCTCGCTGATATATATTAGCGAGCGAAAGCGACCCAAAGGATCGATTGCTTCGCAAGCTATTAGGCAACAAGTATGTACCGTTTGTATGAACTCAAAGCCAAGCTATTCTCAAAAGGCATCAACTTCAAATTTTTTCAACGGAAGTGGTACACAAGGACGCTGACATGTTTGCGCATGACGGAAATTGACATTCGCAATTGAAGAAATGATTTATTTATCGAAGAACGATACTACATTTTGGCAATATATTTATGTGGCTACTAACAGTTGGTAATAGTAACAATAAATGCTACACGCTGTTTGTGAAAAAAATAAAAATGAACGCAGCAATTTCCGTAACTCCTCGGATAAAGTCCGGAAAACAACGACGCCATAAATATATCTTCCAATCAAAGCAATGATAAAATTTTCTTTCAATCAGACCACTGAAAAATAAAATCTTCCAATCAAAACGCAGATAAAAATAGTTATCTCGAAATTTGGTTGGTCCCCTATTCTTTACCAGTCAATGCAGGCCTACAGCACTTTAGGCCTAATGCATCACTTTCGCTCGCTTTCAGGTTTGCCTAAATTTCATATTATATAAATAAATAAATAAATAAATAAATAAATAAATAAATAAGGTAGCCGTATTGGTCTCGTTGACGTATAAAATATTAGAAAGTGTAACACCTTGAAGACCTATTTTAGTAACAGATGACGGGGTGATGGGAGGGAAAAAACAAACAGCCCCCCCCCCCCCAAAAGGGAGGGACCCCCCCCCCCAACAAAAAAGAACACACTCACAGACACACATCCAAAGCTCTTAGAAGGGCTGTTATATCTTTTTTCAAATGTTTATGTATTTAAAATCTACACTGGGACCAACCAGGCAAGCTTGTTTCAGTCCTTGTTTGGTGATTTCGTGTGCATGTTAACAGAAAGAAGGTAGGTTGTTCCAATTCCTCATATGCTTCGTCTGCTATTTCCATGCGTCTTCCAGATAGGAGTGTTGCAAGAAAATTAGCGAGTGTTCAATTAGAAAAGTTATAGGTAGAATCCGCTGGTGTATATTATGACTGTTGTGTGATCGAAGTAGAAATCAACAAAAATGTTACAAGAATATTTTTATTGTCAAGCACACACACAGACACATACACACAAAACGTGGAATATCAAATACCTTCTTTCAAGTACCACCAACTTGAATCAACTGTCTACAAGCAAGAAATTCTAATAAATAACCGAAACCAAACCATAAAATGTTGAAACAAACCTGTCTTGCCCACTCGACTGTTAACTGGTTTGGTGTCAGCCACAGGTGGGTGGTCCTGAAGGACTCTTCGGCACGCTGAAACGTTCCATTCATCGACTGATGTGTACCAATTACCTTTCAAGTCCAGATTGGAGTTTTTCTGACAAGTATTATTGGCAGGGCAGGAAGGATTCTTTTTTATATTATTTATGCAGAATATTATTGGAAGGTTTTAGAATTTAATAATATTCTCTAATTGGTTTTATTTGAACCCCAAAATCTAATTTTTAACCATTTAAGAAGTTTTACAAAAAATCCGGCGAACTGCATTTCCGGCGAATTGTGACCTAGGCGAAGTTGTCATTCGGCGAAGAGTCCATTACCTTTTGGGGACGGCAGAAAAGCGTTCGGACAGACGGGCGTCCTCACACTGTTTGCGCAATAACTTGAACAAACGTTCTCCGATTTGATTAATATTTGCTAAAGAGGTCTTTTGCAATAATATCTCAAGCGAGTTCGAAAACTGGCCTGGCCCGATTTTTCGTTACAGAGTTATGGGCCTTAATTAGTAATTTTTTTTTACGAATTTCGAGCTCGTTAGCGCAATAACTTGAACACGTTCAATGGGAGTGAGGCTTTCAGTTTTATTAATCCTTTACCCAACGTAACGGCCAAAACCGGCTAGCGCTATTCACAAAAATCGCCAATTAATTTTCATTATTTTTTTCATTTTTTGTCTCAAAAAGTTAAAACATAGGTTATGACCCCTCTCTGAAACGAGCTTGTCGAGCTCGTTCCAAAGAGGGGTCACAACCTATGTTTTTGAGACAAAAAATCTTAAAAAATTAGTTTTCAAGAATTTTGTTTGTATGCGTCGTCTGCTTTTCAGGTTAGGTAAAGGGTTAAAAACAATGTGCTGCAACAGAGTGCCACATGATTATTTGAATTTCTAAACTTTAAAATGTTGATAATACCCTTGTTAGATTGGGAGTCTCTTTATCCATTGTTCAATTTGGATTCATTGTTGGGCATCTGGTTATGTAGGATCTTGTTATTCCGATGTGGACCCCACGGCAGGGGCATCACGAAGATAACCGATTGGGGGCGTGGAGGGGAGAGGGGCAGTGAGTGAAAGCCTGATTTGTCGTGACTGATGGCTCAGGTTCCGACTGACTAATATTCCAACTACATCATCAAGGTGTGCCGTCATCGAAGGCGTACCTTGATGATGTTGTTGGGATATTAGTCTGTTGGGACGAAATATAGTTAAAATCCCAAGACTTTTTGGAAATTTTGGAACTAGTGAGTAAATAAAATATACCTGTAGTACAATTGTTACACAACTTATCATATAATTAACATGTATCATACTGGTACTCCGAATTGGTCATGAAGGCTTCCAAACAGCCCGAATTGCATGAATGACTGGTGTGACACAAATCCAAGTAGCAAATGCAGTCTTTTAACCCTTTACCTAACACGAAAAGCAGACGACACTTGCAAACAATCCCCGCTGGAAACGCCGGGAAGTGAAGCAGTGCTTGTTCACTGCGGTAAACAGGCTCTGTTTTACTGGTAAAATAGGACCCAGTCACCAATGCTTGGGAGGTGCAAACCCTCTCTAAGATGGGCAACATGGCTTATGATATGGTTTTGTTGAAAGTTTTTGAAAAATTAAAAAAAAAAGATTTTTAAAATAATAAATGTTGATATCGTCTGCGTTGGGTAAAGGGTTAAGAAATAACACGATTACTAGCAAAAGGGAATTGATATATTATACGCCAATCCTGACGAAAATGTCCAGACTTGAAAAATTAATAGAGGTGGGGAGTGGTCAGTCCAGTTCTGTTTCATTGGTATAATAGGATCCGTAAGCCAGTGACTGCAGTGGTGTCATCTGGAATGGAAGAATGTGCAAGGCGTTTATAAACAACTGGCTAAATCTGACCATATGCACGTGTTGTGGTCGCAATATACCGACATATGCTGAAATGACCCCAACGATATAAAGACTGGGCATCTTTCTTCCGAATGTTTTCGCTAAATAATCTATATTAATATACCGTGCTATCCAAATTGGCCACTCTACAGTGTTCGCGGCGCTGCAAGACGTCAGGAACATAAAGGAAAAAGAAAATAAAGAAAATATAAATGTTATATGGATGTGTGGTCATGTGTGCAACTGTGATATGTCCGTATGTGGAAGGTGTGACCGGTGTGTGTGCGTGACCCGACCAACAGCTTCAAGCTCTGTCGAAAAAGCTGGATATCGTAGAGCACTGTGGAGCTCAGCCCTGACCACCACAGCTCAAACAAGAGCACTTCGGGGAATTGACGCTGGATTGAATATGCTTTACCTGGTTGAGTGCTGGAAGCCCAAATTTGGGCTTTACTTTTAAGTGTGATTACCCCAAGTTAAGGGCTTCATATTATGTGGGTGTGCTTCATGTGTTTGAAGTGCAATTATTTAGTCTGTAGGGATTTGCACGTTATAGGAGAGTGTCTATGACAGGGCAAACATGTGAAGAAATTTGGTTGATCAAAAATAATTCAGCACTCGACCAGCTAAAGTGAAAAGGAAAACAGCCCCTGCGTAGAGGATACAAAGGTAGGGGACACAGTCAGATAAAGAAGCTTGTAGAGAATTCCAGATAGGTACTGTTCGTGGGAAGAAGCTATTCCTAAAAGACTCTTTAGAGATCGAAAAACATCGAAATTCGCGGGAATGGTTACGCCAGGCGAGACAGCATGCCAGTAATACTGCTGGTATTTCTGTACAGGTTGGTAATAAAACGTTCTGCCCTTCTTTGCATCACCTCCAGCTTACTGTTCGCTACACAATGACAGTCTTTACTCAGTAATTCACAGTCAGGTCTAGGGCAGCCTCTATAGGCAGCGAAGACTTGTCTAGAAACAACTGCCAAGGTACTACATTAGATTGCACTCGAAAGTTTATCCAAAGACTTCATTTAGTTCAAGCAAGTGTCCTAAGGTACAGGTAATAGAAATTGTCCAACGTTATACAAACTTACCAATGGCTTGTCGGATGCTGTCTGGTTCATATGACACCTTTAAATGAGGTACAAACTTCTTCACTTCCTGCACTATCTCCTCAGGTGTGTAACTCATGGCTGTTATGTTGTATGTTCTCCTGGGTAATTTCTCATTGGGTATATCCATAAATTCAGCCACAGATCGCAAGCAGTCATCGACATACATCATTGGTAAGCGAGAATCCGGACGGAGAAAACATGAGAAATTCCCTGTTTTCAAGGCGTCATGGAATATCTGTACACTGTAATCTGAATAGACAGATATCTATTACGTTCAATAAAAAAATGGAATTAGGGATTGGGGGGGGGGGGGGGGGGGGTGAAATCTGAGGCTCCTGCAAAAATCTGAATAGAAAAAATGGCCTCAACATAAAAGGTTTCAGTTGGATGGTTTGATCTTTTACCAAATAAAACTGTTCATTGTAGTTTTAACCCCACGCCATTTACACGAATAATGGCACGAAGCTATTACATTATTACACCCCATGTATTCTGCGCCTTTGGGACGCCATATTCCCCATTTTCAGCCTCTTGCTTTCAGCTTCATTCATTTAGGTCCTATTCTATATTTAGGTCAATTTGCTTCCTCGCCAAGTCTGTCCTTTATTTTATTCTGCAAGTTGCCATGGAGGTTAGGCGAAACACCCTTTCCTCAATAATTGAACCTCACCCTACCCACCCCTGTCGCACAGGCGCGTAGCCAAGACTTATAATAGGGGTTCACTACCCTGTTTCGGGGTGGAGGCAAACATTACATCTGGAAGGCTTGGGGTGGGGGGCTTGCTCCCCTAGTCCTAACTAGGATTTTCCAGTCATTACCCCTCTACGAGGGTAACGACCGGAGGGTCCTAGTTACGACTAGGAGAATATTTTGCTTTTCGCCACTTTAAATGCGCCATTACTGGAGTTCTGCCCCTTATTAGTTAAATTTATCATTATTTCATTCCAACTTGTGAACACTGTGACATGGTGATATATTTCAGTAAGAAAACTGGTTTTGACCAAGTTCCATTTTCGTCATTACACATGCGTATTTACTGGAGTTATGCCCCTTGTTAGATTTATATCACTTCATCTTGTTGAGAACACAGCCATTCTTCACCTTTTCATCAATGCTTGAAACGTGTTTCATTTCATTATGCAGATCTCTAAACGTCATTGTAATGTTCTGCACTAACATTCCCAGAAGAGTTGGTCAATTTGGATGTCGTCACTGGCATGGTTGAAGTTTTTCACCATTCGGCCTTTTTTGGCCACAGGAATGATCCTTGACACAGAGTAGATAATGGCCGTGACTTGGGCGAGCCGTAATATGTACAACTACAAACATAAATGGAAAGGGAATATCCAGTTCACCCATAACCAACGCCGGTGAGATGAATTTTCGGTCCATAGTGACGAACATATGGTCGAGCATCGAAGCGGCGAGACGGGGTAATCGGGGATATCTGCGACTTTTGCAGTCGAATTTCGGAAAATTCCCCAGGATGCATATTTTCAGAATTTGGATGGTAAAAGTCGCTAATCGAATACCTGAGCGAAAATAATGAGATTTATATAGATAACAGTTTGACTTTGAGCATCTCCATGGATCCTTCAGATTTCGCCCTTTGCCTAACATGAAAAGCATTCGACACTTGCAAATAAAATCCTTGAATAATTACTTTTTTATTTTTTGTCTCAAAAACGATGAGCTCGTTCCAATAAGGGGTCATAACCTATGTTTTTAAGACAAAAAATAAAAAAATTAATTGGCGATTTTTCAGAATAGCACAGGCCGGTTTTGGCCGTTGCGCTGAGTAAAGGGTTAAATGGCTGGCAGTTTTTACTCCAAATCGATGGACAAATTGTGTTGCTGGTCCATGACTCCCGAAATCCCGTACTCTGGGGTTACTGCCCATCCTCCCCTGCCCAGACACTTGAAGAAATCCTGCGCGTAGGATATTTGACTTGAATGTGGTGGAATTACCCCGAGAGAACATCACTGCATGTATTTTACCATTTTATAGTTGGTTCCACAGAGTTCCTCCAAGTAAACTTTTGAGTTTTTACTCGTTTGTCTTGAAGGCTACAGAACTAGATATGTTGAAACTGGTTTGACTTTCCGTCCCCTGAGTTCCAATGTGTTCTAGGTGCCACAAGGCACATAGAACACACTGCACCTCAGGGGACGATTTGTGACAGACTCTCCTTGTACATTTATAAAGAGTTGAGCCTGCGTGAATATCTACCTACAATTTAGGAATCTCCAGAACAATTTACATTGAAATCAACTTACCAGTCGTTCCACCTCCAGGATTTGTGTCTGAAGAGATAATTCCTGGAAACCTCAAGCTTCTAAAATCTAATCCAAATCTGTAATAGTAATACTGAAAATGAAAAAAAGAAAAACAAATTTTAATCGCGGGTAAATATAAAATCAATAGTCTCATGGAATGGTCAGATTTCCACGGCCTCTTTTTAGAGTTTCCATGAAAGAAAGGCGACCAACACATCAGCAGTGGCGGACAAAAGTAGATTGCCACGAGGGGGCAACATTGTATGCCGCTCCATCCCCACGCACCGTTAAGAGTTTTTTGATGGCTGGTTGCATATATCTGGACTTCATGGCTTTATCAACATATTTTGCTGCCCAATAGAGATGCAGCACGGGTCGATCGTTCTCATCGCCCCATCTAGTGGCATCCTCGCCCTTCTGTTGACAAGCCCCCACTGTACAGATAACGCTCAATGAGCTCTGTTAAATAGCACTGTTAAACTGGATGACGGTTTTGGTGCAGAATGGGAAAAAAATTTTCTGCTTGATATTTCGACATTAGAGTGCCCGTAACCTTTTGTTCGCGGAATTTGCCATTAGTGCACCAAAGGGCTCCTTATAAAAGAGTACCATGGCATACAATGAATTGTTCAAATATACCCTGGTCTACTTTATTTTGCGACGCTTAGTTGTTTATTTATCATTTGTGGCGCCAAACATGGAATCCAGGTGTAACGGTAAAAACATCGGGGTGCTTTAGAAGGAAGGCGGGCCCGTGCCCCCCCCCCCCCCCCCCCCCCCCCCCCGCCTGAATTTTTAACGCGGGCGGCTCGAGTGCTAGTCTAAATCCGCTGCTGTTGATGTGAAGAAGTGCCATACCTAGCTAGGATGGGGAATATCCCTTTAATTCACAAATTTGATTTAGAAAAAGAAGACAGAAAACACCCCTGAAAAACATGATTGCGAACAGTCGAGGTATTGCTGAAAAACAATGTTATCATCCTTGTCAAACAAGAATAATGAAAATAATTACCTCCCCTATCACCTCCGCGTGAACTTTTGACACACCGTATATAGTTCTTGGTCGCTGTATGGTTAAATCTGGTGTTGGGTTTCTTGGCGAGTCCGGTCCAAATGCACCTACATGAAACAGAAATATATCGCGATGAGGTTTCGCTCCACAGTTTTCCAGGCATTTCCAAATATGAGATGCCATACACTCTCTTCAAATGCAAATATTCTGTAGCTCAGTTATCTAACTCACAACATGTATTACATTTCCCAAATCCACAAAAAACATATAACACTATCTGACTAAGTAGAAATAAACAATCTGAATGTGGGTGGAATAATTTATTGTGAAAGGCCAGACTTCAACCTGAAAAATTGCAAGAAAAAATGCCGAAACCAGTCATTTTCAGCCACCTAGCAGCCTCAACAGCAGAATTTTCCCACCCACCAACCCCACCTACCCACCCCTGGAACAGAGCATCCCCTGTTTCTAAAATGAAAAAAAAAAATATATATATGTTTCCGTCTCATTTTTTAGTTACCTGTCTGGTAACAAACCCGTGTAAAAATTACATTTTAAAAAATAGCCAATTTTTCGAAGCCACTGTTTCCCATAATTCATCTGGTAATTTACCCCTATGTCTCAGACTCCAACTTTGGGACCAAAACTTCAAATTCTCTTGTCCAACAAAAAACCTAATGTAATCATATATCTGATACTAAAAATATATCTCTATTTTACATGGCCTTAGTTTCAACATATGCCCTATGTTTAGAATTTCACCCCTGTGCAATAGTGCGAAACTGTGGAGCGGAACCTGAGTACACGTAATATGATGGGAGAGTTTGTACGATTTTCTAACCCCTGTAGGCCTACCTAAAACGATCAGACGGCAGCACTTATCCCAGCGAGCAGCGAAATTTCCGAAATTGAGAAGTGGGAGGGGGATGACTAACGCGGGACGTGTCGTTGAGAGAGAGTGTCATCCTCTCGTAGTAGTATAGGGGTTCGGGGGCTTCACTTCCGGGAAAATTTTGAAAATTTAGCACTCACAACTGTTCAAAAGAAGTGGTCATTGTTATCCGTGCGGAGTAACTAAAGCTAAAATGGGTTAAGTGCCACTAGCAAGTTCTCGTTGTGTTGAATATTCGTGAAGATTAAATCATTTGGGATCTAGATATTGCAGGGGAACGTCGTACCCTCTCAGAAAAAAGAGTAGTTGAACGACGTCCCCCAGGAAAGCATCACTGACACTTACCCGAAAACTTTTGAATTAGTGATAAAAATCAGTTTTTGCCCCCAAAACAAAGCTTAATATCCCCCATTGGAACGAGCACGTATTTCTGTATTCTCTATCACTGTATTTCTGGTATATACTGTGCAATCTGCTTTGTTTTAGGTGTTTTTTCAATAAATCTAAGCTATGTTTTTGAGGCAAAAGTTCAAAAAATAATTTGAATGGCACTTTTTGTAAATAGTGCTGGTTGTATATGGTCAATATTTTGGGTAAAGGGTTAATTACATTTAGAAAATGTGGATTGATGCAGGTTGTCGATACAGGGAAGTGAATAGGTGACTAAACATCCCAACCAAACACCACACATCCCGTGTAGAAACAAAACAGGAGTTCACGTGAAGCTGCACAGTACCAACGTTTGATCGCGACGAAAACTTGGCGAAAATCAGTCATATTATATACCACGTTCGTGGTGTTGTACGTATAACTACATTGTTGCAAGCATATATAAGCGGCATCAACACATACTTCATTCAGTTTCAGTGGGATGTACAGCGCGCGGAGAGAGGACCGCCACCAAATCACCCGCGGAAGGGACATATCACCCAAAGTATCACATTCAAATTCCGCCAACGGACTCCCGGGATTAACACGGAGGTCCATTGGCCGGAGCTCTGTCTGTAATTATTATGTTGGGGGCCCCTGTATGTCACATTTGATGTATCGGTACGTTAAGTGTTAATTAACAGTTTACCTAACATGAAAAGCAGACGACACTTGCAAAACAAATTCTTGAATAACTAAATTTTTATACTGTACCAATGACCCAGACATAGCTGGTTCTAACTCTTAAAATATAGGGCCAAACACAAATTTTGCCCCCCAATCCCCAAAATTTGCATCTAAAACTAAAGAAAACATGTCCTGAAAGGCCCTCCACACTTCGCCCCTACTGCGCATGCGCAGTGTCAAGGACGTTCCGAAATTGGCGCCATTAATCATTCTAAGTTTGGCCCTTCATCAGTTAACATATGACTGATCTTTGTGCTTATAAATCTCAGTTTAAATGATGCCAGACACATAAATATTAGTGAAATGGTGATTCTAAGGAGGGTAGAGAAGGAGGAGAGGAAAAGAATGTGTGACAGAATATTATCAGGGCTGTAACTTAAAATTTTTTAATGAAATTATGTTAAGTTACCTATTTTCAAGGCAGCAGCCATTTTGTTGTCATTCTGATTATTTAGTTACACTGTTTTTTAAGTGTTTTCCTCTCTCCCTGTCCTTTAAGTTCCCCCTTGCTATTCTCCCATGCTTTTGGCATAGTTTTTGTAATTATTATTACTAAATTTTCTTGGGAGTTTTAGCTGAATAACAGAATGAATTCTGTTCTTTCCTCATGTTTACGTCTTCACCTACGGGTGGTTAGGCGTTGTGTTCTGCATCTACCATCTGATGTTCTGCAGTTTCTTCCCTGGAAGTCTCTGTTTTGCATCAGATGGTGTATTTTTGGTAACTGATTTCGGGCCTGGGTGCCTGGAGTCTTATTTTAGTGTTTTTACACTCATTGTTTACATTTACAACAGCCCTCTGTGTGA
Organism: Pictodentalium vernedei; assembly: GCA_031216915.1. Taxonomy (NCBI): domain Eukaryota; kingdom Metazoa; phylum Mollusca; class Scaphopoda; order Dentaliida; family Dentaliidae; genus Pictodentalium; species Pictodentalium vernedei. Next base: position 184,889,266 of record CM062291.1, read on the forward strand.
GGGGGGGATTTCTAAAAAATAATATCTTGATGTTATTTTAATCATAACTAGATACATTATTATTGTTCGTAAGTGTTGAATAAATTGTTTAAAATATTTTTAAAATTTTTGTCCACACTTAGGCTTGGGATCCATTGGGGCTCAACGTTACTTTTCAGAAACTTGGGCTGTTCTGAAAAAAATATTTTTTCAAAATATTTTGATTTCAATTATTTTTTCTATATTAATGGATCATATTATTATTATGTATTTTGATTGCCAGGGGTTAGTGCGAGTACCAGGACTTGTTTTCTTTTCACATTGAAAGGATATTGATCAATTGTTTTAAGAGGAAGTCTTCCTCTGACTTATTATCATTCTATATGTGGTCAGTGTACTCGCATTAACTCCTGTTCTGTATCGTATGATTTCGATGACAATATGGGAAGCGTATGTCACGGTATGTTATTGGGGATTTGGACACTCCGGTCCTTTCCCCGCAGGGTCACTCTACTTTATCAATTTCTATTTCAGACGATCAAGATTAGGGTGATGTATCTGTGATGTCTTCCAACAGTGTGCCTCCGTCGTCACAATTAATGAAGGGCTAGCGGAAAAGTGCTCATGTAAATACGCCAATTGCCTAAGAGGACCCTAGTAGGTTCGACGGCCTTTGACGTCCGCTAGCTCGCCCGGTGTAGCGTCCATTCACCGAATGGTTCGGCAGCCGGGTTCGTCTGTTGCGGTCTAGAAGGAATTTTGGGGTGATGCGAGCACTATAAATTAACCTAATGCACACCCAGTGACGGCGGATCGGAGGGAGAACACAGGAAGCCTTTTAGTCCGGTTCATAGCTCGTTCCGGTCCATCCGGACGGCAAGCGAGAGAGGCCCCTCTCTCGTTCAACAACATCTGGCCCCAGATGTTGTGGTACAAAATGTGTCGTAAGCGGAGCATACGTCCGTCGCTCGGGACGCTCCGTTGTATAGGCAGTCCGCTGAGACTGCTAAGGCTTCCTCTTCTCGTCAGCGCACACGACCGCACCTTGGCTGCGTGACCGCCGATATATTACCAGCTTCGCCGATCAAGGATTCTTCGGCGACCAGGTCACACCATCCGGTAGCCAGGGACACGAGGCCTGCAGACTCCGGACGTTCGCATAGGAAGTGTGCGGGAGTCAACGTACACGGAGCTTCCGGCGGCAATGCATCGTAAGACCGCTACTGCACAGGCCTCGGGAACGGACGTGCTTTCCTTAATAGCACAGTTTATCGCAGCATCCCAGCATCAACCGAATCTGTCGCATATATTTTATCCGACGATGCTGGGTCGGGACGCTCCGCGGAAGCGGGTACGGACGTCCGAAAGTTTCATCCGGTCCGACGGGATACCGAAAGGGATTCGGAGGATTTCGAGCTTTCCCTTTCGGAACAACATATGCTGTTGTGTATGTCATCTGACTTGGTCTTCTACAGCTTCTTTCGTCGGACCAGAATGCTGCGATGCCGGATAAGAAACTGATAGCGTCGGTGGACTTTGAAATTTTTGGTTCGGTTCAGGGACATCGTCCCTCAGTTCCGACATAGTCCAATAATGTCACACAAACTTTCGAATTATTGAACGACGCTATATATATTATTATTTTATGCTTGCTATCCAAGCATTTCTGGTTTCTTGTTCGAAGAGTTATGGAGATGTCTTTCAAAAGTGTGCCTCTGTCGTCATAGTTAATGAAGAGTTAGCGGCAATAAGTGCTCATGGAATATGTCTATCGCCTACGGAGTGACATTCGCTAGTTCACCCGGTGTAGCGTACATTCATCGAATGGTTCGGCTGCCGGGTTCGTCCGTTGCGGTCTAGGAAGGAGATTTGGGTGATGCGAGCACTTCAATTACTTTAGTACTCACCCAGTGACGGCAGATTGAGGACAGATCGGAGGAAGCCTGTTAGTCCGGTTCCTGGCTTGTCCAGGTCCGTCCGGGCTGTGAGCGAGAGAGGTCCCTCTCTCGCCCAACAACATAGGGGACCGCATGTTGTGGTTCAGATATTTTACATTCGGAGCATATGTCCGTTGGTCGGGACGCTCCGTTATATTGACAGTCCGAGAGACTGTCTTTAATGCTTCCTCATCCTCACAGCAGGGCACACGACCGCACATTGGCTACGTGACCTCGAGTATCCGATCAGTTTCTGCATTCAGTGATTCCACGGCGAATAGGTCGCGCCATCCGGTAGCCAAGGGACACGAGGCCTATACACTCCGTTCGCTCGCATATTGGTAGTATGCACGGGATAACGATCACGGAGCTTCCAGCGGCAATGCATCGTAAGACCGCTTCTCCTCAGGCCTCAGTGACGGACGTGCTATCCGAGTTAGCACAGTTGTTTCGCAGCATCCCAGCAATTGACAGTTTCTCGGTCGAATCAGGAATTATCCGACGGCGCTGGGTCGGTGCGGTCCGCGGTTGCATCAGGTACGGACGACCGAACGCTTTATAGGGTCCGACAGGATGGCGAAAGGGATTCGAAAGATTTCGAGTTTTCCCTTTAGTAGTATCGGAAGATGCCTTTCATATCTTCTGGCATTATCTTCCAGTGATTATTATTTCGGACTTCATTGCTGCGATCTTGGATAAGAGACTTATAGCGTCATTGGACTCGGATTTTTCGATCGGTTCAGGGACATTGTCCCTGACTTACCGACGCAGTCCAATATTGTCATTACAACATGTGTTTTATTTTTCGACGCTATATATATATATATACAAGCCTGCTACTAAGCATGATAGTTTAGTTTCTTGTCCGCGTTGCTCATTTCTGCCATTTTATCATTTATACATATAGTTTATTTTGGCAGAGCAGGGCATACCGAGAGTTCATATGCGTCTAGACGGTGTGATTAAAGACTGCATATATTCTTTTTCGCCGTTTATGTCTTTTCCAATTTCAATGTTGGGAACGACATTATGTATAGTAGACTTAACTTAGACGCTTTATTATACGTAATCCGCCTTACTGAGGCGTTATCATTACGTCTTCAAGAAAAGATTTACGGGATATTATTCTCAATGTAATTTCTTTTGAGGGCAGTAGTTTGTTCACGTATAACTCCGCCCTTCAGTGGCTGATTGGAGTTAGACGTGACGCAGCCCTAGCTACATCCACACGCGTGGATAGTAAGGTTAAGAACTCTCTCAGAGTCGCTTCGTTCTCGGAGGAGCTTCTCTTCGACGGCAACTTTTCGGCAATCCATGAATTGCTCGATTTACACGTTCTCTTGTCTATCTAGTGTTACAAGAGATTCAGACTGGGGCAAACATTCGGTGGTTAACTCAGAGAGTGCCGCCGCAGTTGCCGGACCCGAGTGTGGCTGTTATGACGGTTGCCAGTCAAACAGATTGGGATATAATACTGATCCCTACGGATTCGAAGTGCCAGGGTCTTTGGGTTCCGCAGTCTTTTAGCAATCAGTTTTCTTCCGCGGAATAATGTTTTTTAGGCTTGCTTTATGTCATTGCATGAACATTATTCAGAAACGCATGCCCAAATTCCTGTCCTTTAATTCGACAGTAGTGGCGTATCTCCGGAACCAGGGAGGCACTCTTTCGTTTCCGTTATTCAATTTAATGGAAAGAATCCGTCTGTTGGTTATAGTACACCAAGTTCAGTTTTGGTCCGTCATATTCCGGGTCGTCTGATTGTTTTATCGGACTCCCGTTCTCTTACGGGTCGCTTGTTGCTGTCAGAATGGACTCTCAACAAACAAGTATTCAACCAGATTTGCTATCTATGGGAGCGCCCAATGATGATTTATTTACGACACAGCTTGCTAATCAATTGCAGACGTATGTGTTGGCTTGTCCAGATCTCTGAGCTAATATTGTTAACGCTCTATTGATCTATAGGACGGAATGATAGGATACGCGTATCCTCCGGCGCTGTTGTTTTAGCAGGTATTGCTAAGATAAACAACCACAATACATTTCTGTTGATAGCATCTCTATCTTCACAGAGATCATGAGTAATTTACTCTCTTGTCTACTGTGGGTCTTAACGTGAAATCTTCCTCTATGTGAGGATCTTTTTCACTGGGTAAATCGTGTCATCTTTATCACAACCAACAAGGTCGCAACCTTCATGTATTCCGTTGTGTGGTCCGTATTGCATTGTAAGCACTGTACTGGACGAGCTTTGGACGCGATTTCTTACTATAGGAGATCCTCTTCTTCGCTATTCTATGCGGCTAAAGTGGAGGCTCTTCCGTCATGGTGTAGGGATCATTATGTTCATATTGTTGATCCCTCCATACTACTCATTGCTATGTTTTAGTATACTTGTTTCACAAGATCTACTGCAGCCTGTTATTATTTAGGTTATAGGTTTATGTTACCTCATACCTATGCACTCTACGATAGTTTACAATTGAGTCTTTTGTCTCTTTATCTAAGTCAGTTAGTAACTTTTTGATAAATAGACTTAGAATCTTTAGATTAAATTCCTATACGGATTTTAACTTCGGTTCTTATTTAGCTAAGTAATCATTTGAGCCTCTGGAAACAGTAGTTTTCAAATTCTGACCTTTTAGACAGTAATTCTGTTGGTTTCTCTTTTACTGTAGAGTCAGTGAGTTTCATGCACTATCGATGGATGATTTTCACTTTCGTAGTTTCGGAATCAATACTTCCGTTACTATTTAGGTTGGATTGTTGCATAAGAGTTAGGCTCCTATTATCCGGAACCTATTATTTTAAGGTCCTTCCGTCTTCGTATGGGCATAGGCCTTTACTCTTTCCGGGTACAGTTTATGTATTTATAAACAGATATCTGTTTATTACTATGGGCGTAAGCTTCTTCTGTCTTTGATGTCTAGTAGAAGGACGTTACGCTCCATTTTATTGTGAATGGATTCTATTAACTATCGGTACTGCTTATGGTATATCATTGACTTAGCAGTTGTGCTTAAGATTTCGGCTCATGAAGTAAGAGTTCTTCTACTTCTTGGGCTTACATTAATAGTGTCGCTATTATAGATTTTTGAAGGCCGCTCATTGCACTCAGCCATCCACATTCATGAATTTTATCTCAGAAATATCGAGTCCATTTCTGGAGGCCTCTATTGTTAGGTCTATTATCTACTGCTCAGAATGTCATTCACTTAACAGTTGCTACTATAGCTAGGTAGGCTGTCTGTTTCGGCAGTGTCTCCGTTCGGCTGCCCTCTTCGCTCTGGGCTATTTGACCCAGGGCAAGAAAAAGGAGGGGGGGGGGGGAGGGTGTTCCCTTGGGTCACCTGTTTTACTATGAAAACAAGGGGATACCTCCTCCGGAGTTAGTAATTCTGAGCTGTTATTGGGATGGTTGTTTAGTGAGTAGTTTAGGTTTTTAAAATTCATTCAAGTCTTAGTTTTTAAAGTATAGCTTTTGAATATTGCATATGTCAACGGACATGATTATGCAATCCTCAGACACTTTTAGGAGTATAAGAGTCTCTATTCTCTAGACTTACTTTATTTATTGGCTTACTTTAAAAATTATTAGTATAAGGATTATATTGGATATTAATAGAGTACATGGATGTATGAAGCTCAATTTTGGAAGGTGTTGTATCTTTCTAATTTATCATAAATAAGAAAGATACATGTAAGGCCTATTACTTCTTTTTCCCTACAGGGGATGACTCTATTTTATTTTATTGAGCGTATTCCATTTTGCTCTATGTCCTTGGCCCTCCAGCCTTTTTACTATTCAGCTATGTCTGGGTCATTGGTACAGTATAAAAATGTTAAAAAATTTATAGTAATTTATATATTTTTTATACTTACCAATGACCCAGACGGGGATGGCCCTCCCAGGCGTTGGGAACTCTTGCCTCCCCGCTGAGTACATAGCGCTTACCAGGCACTGGTTATTAGAATGATTAATGGCGCCAATTTCGGAACGTCCTTGACACTGCGCATGCGCAGTAGGGGCGAAGTGTGGAGGGCCTTTCAGGACATGTTTTCTTTAGTTTTAGATGCAAATTTTGGGGATTGGGGGGCAAAATTTGTGTTTGGCCCTATATTTTAAGAGTTAGCACCAGCTATGTCTGGGTCATTGGTAAGTATAAAAAATATATAAATTACTATAAATTTTTAAACTTTTTTTTCATTTTTTGTCTCAAAAACATAGGTTATGACCCCTCTTTGGAACGAGCTCCTCGACGAGCTCTTTCCAAAGAGGGTCATAACCTATGTTTTTGAGACAAAAATGAAAAAATATTGAAAACTGTATGGTGATTTTTGCCGCTTTTGGACGTTACGTTGGGTAAAGGGTTAAATAAGTTATTGCGTCACGACTACTACATGTATATTTTATTTATCCATAAATAAATTTCCAAGAAGTTTGATTTTTATTAACTATAATCCCGAATGACTAACATTGCAACTTATTCATCAAGACATACCTTCGACGAAGGTATGTCTTGATGATGTTGATGGAATATTTCATCACTCGGGACTTGGGCCATCACTATTAGGACAAACAGGTTTACACCCCACACACAACCATCGGTCAACGTCGCCCCTGGGTGCACTTATTAATCCGTAGAGTACAAATGGATCCTCTTCTGACAGTTCACGAACAAAGTCTCAGAATTAACCATTGATAGGCAAGACCTTCCTTGCAGAGGTATGTATTACCATAACACCACATGTCCCCACTCACAACGTGTAGTAAATGGGGAAATAATTTTTTTGTGGTACCTTGTAAATGTATTAACAACATATTCGTGTCAAATATATAATTCCATTTTTTCACGACCTACTCACTTTGTGTGTGGGTGCAAGAAACATTAAAACCATTTTTTATGCTTTTGTTTTTCGTACACACTGGTGTTTTCAAACATATACATAATTTTAAAAAGGGGATTTGCCTTGAAGGTAAACGTTCGCATAACTTTACGGTCTTTTCATGATGAGATTTATCATAGATTCAAGGTTGATTTTGAATATTAAAATGACAGTTGCGTCCAAACGTAAAAATCGTGGTTTTTTCAGCATTTAGTTAACCAAATAGCAATGCGAAAGTAATAAGAATTTCTTTTCTTAATTAGGCTAAAAAAAAGTGTAGGCCAATATTGTATTTCTTTAGTTCATAGTTTATGAATTCCATTTGCATGGGGGAAAGAAATAAAAGTTGAAGGGCTTTTTTTGGTTAGTGTTGTTTGAGTATGTCAAGTTATCAAGTCAAAAAGTTAACATAATGAGTTGGTGGGATTAAAGTGGCTGGTGTGGTGAATGATTGAACAGAGAAAACATAGCCGCCATTTTTTCCGCTTACGACTGAACGTCTCTGAGAAATATTCATTAAACAAAATGCATAAAATCTTGGTTTACAGGGGAATTATGGTATATTGTTTGAAAATCGTATTATATTCCCAGACAATTCGTCCTGATTTGATTGTAAATGTCTACGTCTTTTTGAATGAGGTACACGTAAAATCCTACAGTCCCCAGAGAACACCATCGCCCTTGTCCCTTCGATAACGCTGGATTGATACCCCCCCCCCCCCCCTTCCTTAATAGCACGTCCCAAATCATCATACACCCCTGGACATTGCTACTGACAGAGATTCCTCTGTAGTTATCTGCAACTTCTTATCCACCCTCTGTTTGTATATCCACCCCTTTTTGTATGTAGGCCCCAAATGTTTATGTAGGCCCAAAATGTTACTTTATTTTCCATCCACTGTTGGTAACATCCTGTTTTTTGTGTCCAAGGTGAAAATGTCGGTAGGCATTAATATAGTGCCCCTTTCCCACGTTTGCAATTTAAAGCAGTTGAGTAAACAAAGTTTTGAAACTTATTTGTTATGTAACCTGGATTGATCACGTAAATATAACCTTTTTCCTTTTATTGATACAAGTTTATAGTTTTTTAAAACTTTACACACAGTGATTGTGTTGAAGTATTCATTGCTTTATTGCTTGGTATAAAATCGAAGAACGGTGTTATTATCCACTCATGGAGACGGGATATAGCAAAGAGCTCCACCAGTCCATCTGCACGTAAGTTTGTTCATGCGATAACATGAAAATAGTTATCGGTTTGCAACCAGTGGGCAAAATCTTTTGATATTTGGTATGTAGCATCTTAGTAAGGTTCTGATTCAAGTTGTTCAAATTGAGTCCCTCGATCAATATTGGGCCTCACTATGGCGGCGTGAATGTTCACTTTGTGCAATTCAAGGAAAATTCTTCAAAAATCTTCTTCAGAACCATCATGCAGAATCTTTTGATATTTGATCAGCAGCATTGTCCCATTCAGTCCTGTTGATGTTTTAGATCCACAGAGAGTATAGATTTACTCTGTAGAACCTTAAGAATAGCTTTTGATTAAATTATGTCTTAACAGTATGGAACATTCGGTGAGCGCCTAAGGCCCCCTGGGGCCTCTTGTTTTGTTTTTCACTGAAAATGTGGGGTCCGGGTGGGACTTAGAAAATTTTGGACCAAAATCCGGAAATGAGTTTTTTTGTTTTTTATGCGTTTTGGTCAATTTTAAGAAGAAAAAAAATGTTAGTCTGAAAAAAATTTTGTTTGGGACTTCGAAAATTTCTGAACAAAAATAAAAAAAATCTCTTTTTTATGCATTTATCTCAATTTTGGGACGTGCAAGTGCAGGGACTGAAATTAGAAGGAAAATCCTGTGTATTGTGTGGGCACAATCGCTTCATCTAGTTGGTATATGCTTTTCTTAGGAGGGGCGTATGCAGCTTATTCAAGTCAAGTTCCTGGTTTGATATTTAGACTACCATGTCAAGTGAGCGCCCTAAGGCCCCCTGGGGCCTCTTGTTTTGATTTGCAGTGACACTACCAAAGACAATTTTTTTGGCCATTCGTTTCTGCTGGTCCTAGGAAAGCTTTCTAGCAAGCTCTGTTCTGTGAAATTTTTGTTTTATTTTCAACTACTGCGGTTCTCTCTACCCCGCCCCCAAACCACAAAAAAAAAAAATAAAAAAATACCGACATAAATGAAATACTTATCACCCACTTACATACTACAAGACAAAAACGGTTCACATCTGCCCATTTAATCTGAAAAGAGAAATATTGAGTGCAGCCCAAAATTTGGGAGCCCAAATTTTGACTTACTGAATATATTTGAAAAAAAAGTGAATCTGCATCACTAAAGTAAGTTCCAAACAAGAAATCTAAGCATTATTGCAAGTGGCTTATAAAAAGAGGATTTTAAAAGCATATTAGGCCTATGAAGCATTAACCCTACCCTAAGGGATATTGTAATTGGGAGGAAAAATCAGAAGAGTAAATTCGAGCATCTTGAAGATGGCAGCAGCTTCATTTGAACAAAGTAGAAAAAAGGTTACTCCAAAGATGGTCTGTGCCATAAATGAATTAATTTGGCGCAGTGATTTTAAAGAATAAGAAAGATTTCAAACTAGAGAAACAGAATTTTACTGCCACCAGTAAATTCAAGTCTGTGTTAAAGCATCACAAATAAACAAAACCGAAAGAGAATTTATGGAGTCTTATTTTTTTTTTGAGGGGGGGGGGGGGGGGGGGGGGGTTAAAATATTTGTAAAGAAATCAGAAATTGGTTTTCATTAACAGCATTACATGAAATAAAATCTTTGGAAAGCACATTGAAGCCTTGAGAGGATTAAGTTAAAGATATCCATACAGGAATAAGAGAAATCTTTTCCAAGAAACCAGAAAAAAACATATTTTGCACAGAACTGAAAAAGTTCAACATAAAATAAAATCTTTGGAAAACACACAGAAGTCATGACAGGGTGAAATTAAAGATATTCATACAGAAATCAGATCAACTTTTTTCCAAGGAACCAGCTAAAAAACATGTATGTGTGCAGAACTGAAAGTGATTTATCATGGCATCAATAAAATGTTTGGAACCCACACTGCAGTATTGAGAGGGTTAAATTAAAGATATGCATACAGAAATCAGATAAATGTTTCCAGGAAACCAGAAAAACCCACATATGCACAGCAGTGAGAGTTCATCATGAAATAAAATCTTTGGAAAACACACTGAAGTCATGAGAGGGTTAAATTAATGATATTCATACTGGAATCAGATAACAAAAATTTCCAAGGAACCAAAAAAAATACAAAAACAGCATTGAAATAGTTTGTTTGTTCATGACATCAATAAAATCTTTGAACCCCACATTGCAGTCTTGAGAGGGTTAAATTAAAGACATGCATACAGGAATCAAATGTTTTAAGCATTGAAAGGGTTCATTCAACAAGAAATAAAATCTTTGCAAAATAAACTAAGTCCACAAAATTTTCTAATTAAAATAACAAGATTACAATGTTTTCTAGGTGCAGTTTTGATGATTTAAGAACAATATGTCAGTCAAGGTTCTCTGTGAATCTGTGTGAATGAACATTTTTCTCCAGGATAAACTACTGCAAAAATGCTGACTCATCATTTTTTCAATACTCTCCTCAACCGGGCGCCCTGCTTGAACCGGTGGTAATTTTTTTTAACCAACCCCTTCTTCCGGTCATAAGGATGCTTCATACCGAATAACAGTTCTCTGTTCCTTGTGGTTTGGGATATATGGGCTTTTGAATTTTTTTTCTGTTTTTAGCCACAGGGCTGTGAAATTGTTTTTTTTTTTTTTTTTTTTTAGTTTTTTTTGGGGGGGGGGGGGAATCAATCAGTTACTTAGGACCCACTTATACTACATGCCAAATTTGGTTGAAACTGGCCCACCGATTCTTGAATCGAAATTTTGGGCAGAGCTCAAAATGGATATGCCCCCACAGAGAGCCTAGATATTGACCTATCAACGTCCCTTGAACAAACTTTAATCTTCTACACCACAGGATGTTTCATACCAAATACTAGGGCGTTCCCTCTGGTGGTTCATGAGACGAAGATTTTTAAAGGTTTTTAAGCTTTTGGGGCATAAACCAGAGCCCGAATATGGCAGCTACTTCATTTAAACAAAATATAAAGGGTATACTCCATAGATGGTCTGTGCAATACATATTTGAACTTGGTCTAGAGGTTGTGGACAAGTCAAGTTTGCAAAAATTTAACGGACGGCGGACAAAAAGTGATGGCAATAGCTCGACTTGCAGTCAGGTGAGCTAAAATAAAATTAAGTCGGGAAAAAATTCGCAACATAAAGGTAGACAAAACTGAGATCAAACAGAGACCACAAGAAAAAGAATTTTCAACTTTTCGACCTCTAAAAATCCACGCTGTAACCAAATTAATAAAAGAATCCTCAAATGCCTCGTGTCAACTCGACTCAATGCTAACGTCTGTTATCAAATCATATGTAGACTCCTTGATCAACATGTCTCTGCTAGAAGGATATGTGCCTGATGTGTGGAACATCGCGATTGAGAACCCTCTTCTGAAGAAACAAGGTGCAGGTCTTGTGTTTTAAAACTTCCGGGCAGTGAGTAACTTACCATTCGTTTCTATGCTGTGTGAAAAAAACTGCCATTGACCAGCGAATGTTACATAGTGATATGCATGCTCCATTACCGGCCAACACATCTGAATTCAGAAAATTTCACTCAACTGTAATGGTATTACTCAAGGTTCAGAATGACAGCCTACTTAATATGGCGTCTGGAAGTGTAAAATTGCTTGTTCTTTTAGACTTTAGTGCTGCTTTTGGCACTGTTTGTCATAAAACTCTACTGATTTTGGACTTAGTGGTGTAGCCGCTAGCTGGCTATCATACCCGAAGAACAGACAGCAGCGTGTATCAATAAACGGTTACCTGTCACAAGACTTCCATCTGGAATGTGGAGTCCCTCAGGGCAGTTGCCTTGGCCCTGTTCTGTTTCTATTCTATATTTCAAAAATGTTTGCCATCATTGAATCGCACCTGTCTGACTTTCATGGTTATGCTAATGACACACAACTCTACTTGTCTTTTCGACCATCAACCAAGGATCAAACTAAAGTTCAAGAAATTACTGAGTCATGTATTTTGGACATTCACACTTGATGATGATTTCAAACAAATTAATGATGAATGATGATTAGACTGAATTCTTAATAATTGGTCCAAGTCAGCAACTCACTAAAATTGAAGTGAAGGTATGAGATTCCACCACCAGGGCAGGTGACAGTGTATGTTATTTTGGTGCCTTTTTCGACTCAAACATGTCTATGGACAAACATGTGACAAGTATGTGCAACAAGGCTTTCAGGGGTCTATATAAGACCGTTTCTTACAAAAAACTCAACTCTAGTTCATGCAATTGTAACTTCACATTTGGACTTTTGTAATGCCTTATTGTTCAACCTTCCACAATACAATTACTCTCGCTTCCAGAAAGTATAAAAATGCATCGGCCCGAGTGGTATGTAGAGTAACACAATCTCAACACATGACTCCTCTTTTGATGGATCTGCACTGGCTGCTAGTAAAGTACAAAAAAAAAATTCAAAACTTTTAATATTAGTTTTCAAGGCACAAAATAACATGTCACCAGCCCACTTAGAAGAACTCATAAATACCAATCGTGTGTCAATACAACCTGAGGTCTGATGGTAAAATGCTACTACATGTTCCAAAAAAATAGGTGTAAGACATTTGGAGATAGGTCATTCTCATTTGCTGGTTCTCACTTGTGGAATAATTTACCAGGTCATCGAAAAAAGGCTGTAAAAATTTCAATATTTTCAAGAAATATATCAAAACGTATCGATTTCAAAAAGCCTTTAAGTGGTGTTCTGAACTATAAAATACTGTATATATTCTCTTTTGTATATTTACACAAGCTCAGTAACATTATATAACCAATAACAGCGCATTAGAATATGGTTCTTTATCCGTTGAACAATAATATTGGTGCTATGTGGGATTATTATTATTATTATTATTATTATTATTATTATTATTATTATTATTATTATTATTATTATTACTATTATTACTAACAATATCTTGGACAAGTTCAATAACCACAATTATTCTATCAAAATTAAGTGAGTTATTGCCCTTTGTTGAACTTTGTCCCAAATATCATTATATATACAATAACTTTAACCGTAGACGTCATTTGTCAAGATAATTTTGTAGACAACTTGATATTAACAAGGTCCTGAACAAGCTCTAATATAACAGTGATTTTTTTTTTAAAAAAGTGAGAGAGTTATTGTCCTTTTTTGTTGAATTTCGCTCGAAGTTTCATTGCTGCTTTACAATAACTTGAATAATAATTATCAGATTTTAATAAATTTTGATAACCATGCTTTGTAATACTAATGCTTTGGACAAGTTAAAATTTACCATGATTGTCTGAACATTGAGGAAATTACTGCCATTTGTGTATTCCGTTTTTCTTCAATCGTTCTATATTTACACTTGAAATGCTGTTATGAGATTTCAATACATTTTGGCATGCTGTTTTATATTTTCATTGTCTTGGACAAGTTTGAAATCCGTGGTGATTTATTAAAAATTGATTATGTGATAATGGTAATTATCAGATTTCAATAATATTTAGTTGCTCCCATGACACGAGAGCAACGCCTGTCCCACCAGGTTATAACGGACCCCACCCCTCCCTTTTCGGTACTTCATGTCCCACAAAAGGACACTTTCCCGACATAACCGAGTAGCACACCGGCGATCCAATGCCTCCTGATCCCTATATGCCCCCTTACCCGGAGATTTCTGCCTAGGTTGGGGGGGGGGGGGGGATAACTACCTCCTTTTTAATCTTATCCAATACGATTGCAGACGACACTTTCGAAAGATTCTCTTGAACAGCCAGACTTTTTCATTTATTGTCTCAAAAACATAGCTTATGACCTCTTATCGGGCCGACCTCATCGAACTCTTTCCGTTGAAGCTATTTTTTGAGACAAGAGTAAAAATGATACTAAAATTTGAATATCGATTCAATCCGAACAATAAATGCCTTCTTTTTTTACCAGGTTGCATTTTTTTTATTTATCTCCCCTGATTACTGCAAGCCAAAACAGCTAATTAGGCTGTTTAACGTCAGGTAACCCTCAAATACATTGTCAGTTTGCTAACCTAACACATCTCTTAAACCTCTGCGCAGATTTAAAAAAAAAACCTCTTTTAGCTTTTTCCAAGTGAAATAGAAGTATATATTTATTTTGATCTTTTTCTTTTCGTTTACAAAATTCAACCATTTCTTTTTCTGAAGTTATGTCGTGCTAGGTTTTTTTACCGGCGGTAAATATAATAATTTAACTATAAACAGACCCAGGCAGCCGCTTTTAAAAATATTTTACGCAGAGTTTTACAGGAAAAAAGGTGCTAAACTTCAAATGAAAATGGGAGTACTACGGGCTCGATATAGCCATAAGTGCTATGTCGTTACTCATGATAAATAAATAAATAAATAAATAAATGAAAAAAAAAACAAAACAAATAAATGGAAGTATTAAAATCCATCATAGTCACTAAAATCATACATCATTGGAAAGTTTTTGTTAATGTTTATGTTATTTGATGGTGTGTTATTCGAAAAAAATAATCATTGTTTTTTTTAAATCTTAACTTTAATTATGTTTCCCATAGAGCGCTGAAATTAAATGAACATTCTGCAACTCTTTTCGTATATGCGTACGACGGGGGTAAAAATAGTTGCTCATGTTTGTGAGTTGCCCTGGTCGGTTAATTTCAGTTATGTTGGGTAAAGGATTAAAGAACATAAATCGCGTAATTATGTTATCTTCTGACATAGACTTTTCTCCTCGTTAAGTGGGGACCCAAGAAGGTACCTCCTTGCTGCCCTTCATCCACACGTGTATATAGAATTTCTGCGTTATTTTCTTCGAATAAACTGGTTTAGTGGTGTCGTTTTTCCAAGAAATTGTCAAACATATTGAAGCCCACACCTGCTTCGTTCAAGCTAGTTTTTCCATTTAAACGGACACACCTTTAAGGCAAACGTCTGTTATGCGTAACACATTGGAAGATCTTCTCAGAAACTGTATAAGGAAGTTCAATTTATAAAACCTTCTGCAATCAATATCTTGTTTACACGAGACTTTTCGTCAAAAATTTCAATAGGATTGCGCGAATTTCAGAAGCTCTCAAAACATACACCCAACACAATAACGCAAGAACTGGGTTTCGTGTCGACGCGACCTTCCGAATTCCCCGTACTGCAGATCGTCAAAGTTCGGCGAACAGACACCACATTAACATTAACCCTTCACCTATAGCTCTGGAAGGGAGAAATTTTCCGAATAATTTGATTCTGTTCGAGTCGTGTCGATTCGGAAATTTGCGAATCGTCTAAATATTCTCGAAATCCTACCAAATGCCTCTTCTTGCATTTTTCTATCATCGGGTATCCTGTTCAGGAGACCTGGTGGGAGCAGAAGAGAATCAAAAGAGATCATGGTGGTTCCGCTTCCGATACTACGTTTGACTTCGTTTCTGGAATATTCCCTTCTTTGGTTGATTTGCGCAAAAAGACGAGTCACCGTTGGATGCAGCACATGAGTGAAGACTGGAAATACTTGCTCCATTCCATGACTGCTCGAAGTTGTAATATTTAAAACTTAAACAGCGGCGTGATGCGATTCTATATGGGATTCGCTTCAATTCGAAATCTTCTGCCCTATTCGATTCGACTCGAAATTGGAGATTTGCAGGGTCCCGCCTTTACCATTCCTCGAAGGAATCCCAGGAACTGGAGCAGAGCAGGTTTACTGTGGTAAAGAAATTCGCCGTTACTCGTACGTTAATGTGACCCGGTAGGCCTAACCAATGCCTGCTTGACTGGTTCAGTGCTACATTTTTTGGTGGTCTGAATTATTTATTTATTGGTTTTTAAGGTCGAAAACTTCTGTACTATGGCTAATCATGACCTTGACCGTTTTACGGGTTGAGGAAGCCGGAGTACCTGGAGAGAACCAACGACGAGCCCCTGCCAGCTTCCAAACATAGTAGCTCCACACTGCAGCACAGGCAGGGTTAGATTGGTTGAAGACATGCGCGCCATCAACGTGCAGTACGCCTTAGTACACGGCGTCATCGTGCCCTCAGGATAATTAGTTTTATTGTCCGGAAATAAAAATAAAGTTGAACAACACTCCTATCACACCATCGGAAATACTCTCAAAGTTGCGCGAATTGAAAAGTGGGAAAGCATCGGGTCTTGACAATATTAGTAAGAGTTTGCTAAAGGCAGTTGGTCCATGCATGACAGATAGTTTATCAAAACTCTTCAACTCTTTAACTTCTGGTTGTTATCCGAAAGATTGGAGTAAGTCGGTTCTTTCCTTAATATATAGGAAGGGTGATCGCAATGATCCAAATAATTATAGGGCCATTGCAGTAAGTTCGGCTATCGGAATATTGTTCAATAAAATTATCAACCAAAGATTATCTGATTTTATAGATGATAACAATATTATTGGCGAAAGCCAGTTTGGATTTTGCAAAGGAAAAGGGACCACAGATAGTGCCTTTGTTTTGAAAACGGTTATTGACAAATACAAATCTTCAAGAAGATCACTGTATGCTGCTTTTGTTGATTTTCGTAAAACATTTGATTCGGTGAACAGGGAATTGCTCATGCTGAAACTTCAACATATAGATGTGAGTGGTGAAGTATTCAACGCAATCAAATCTATGTATGAATCAAGCTTTTATTTGACTAAAACGTCAAGTGGGTTGGGACCAGCCTCCCTCTCTTCTGTAGGTGTCCGTCAGGGGTGCATCTTATCTCCCTCTCAATTTAAATTTTTTATTGAAGACATAAAATACATTTTCGACAATTTGTGTGATCTTGTGTGGATTCGTGGTTACAAATTAAATCATCTTCTTTTTGCAGATGATCTTGTAATGATATCTGATGGCCAGAAAGGGCTTCAACGGTGTCTCAATGAGCTCCACAATTATACTGAAACCAATATGCTGCAAATAAACGTTGGAAAAACAAAATGTTTAACATTTGGATCTGCGTCAGTTAATGGAACACAAAAGCAACCAATACTTTTTATCGGAGGCAAGCGTATTGATATGGCTGACGAATTTACATATCTGGGAATAAAATTCTCAAAAGATGATACATTCTCTAAAGCCCAAAATGATTTGATTTGGTTGTTAACGCCCAAAAGGCTTTATACTCACTTTTTCGTGCATTTAATGAAACTTCACGGGTTCCAATAAAGACAATGTCAAAGCTGTTTGATAAATTAATTCAACCTATAGCCTTATATGGGTGTGAAGTCTGGGGATCAGAAATAACGTACGGTAAGCGTTACAACATAGCCTGTGGAAAATTACACACTTCCTTTTGTAAAAAAGTCTTGAGCGTTGGGAAATTTTCCTCCAACCACGCGGTCCGCGCAGAACTTGGTCGATATCCGCTATACATCGAGGCGGTAAGTAGGATGGCTTCTTTCGCAATCAAAATATCTGAGAATCATAATGACCTGATGTGGAATGTGGTAGCTGAACAAAGAAATCGTAAAGGCAAATCGGAATCCCCATTCAAATTACTGGAAAGATACGGTCTCGCTGTCCCTCAACATCCAATTATCACTAACACTAATGCTGTAGGTAAGCTCAAGTATAATTTGCGCTTGCAGCATGTAAACACGCTCAAGAAGTCAATGTTTGAGGACTGCAAAAAGAATGGAGATAATAAACTGAGAACTTACAGGTTGTTTTAAAATGACTTTTTAATGCAAAAAGTACTTAGTGGAAACGAACTCGGCGGAAGACCGGGAAATTTTCACTAAGCTTCGTATCAGCAATCATAAGTTAGCTATTGAGAAAGGGCGACATTGTCAACCGCCGAAGCCTGTTATCGACAGGATATGTACTCACTGTGAAGCTAACTCTGAGAAAATAGAAAACGAATACCATTTTCTTATGGAATGTTCACACTATTCAGAGCTTCGATCAGATCTATTTGTTCTGATCACGAGTGAGATCGACGGTTTTATTGATCTGAGTAAATTTGAGATATTCAAATTAATATTTGAAAGTAGAACCCCCAGTTTATGCCATAAAATCTGCAGCGTGACCTGGGATTTTTTCGCCAGACGATTATGATATTCTTAGTGATGTGTATTGAAAATTCTAGTTCACATTTCCACGATCTTTTGCATAACAAATTAATAAAAAATATAGTACTTTGATCATGGAAAATTGGTGAATGAAATTGTTATGTTTTGATTACTACATTTGTTCATGTTACTTGTAGATTATCGCACACTGTCCTTTATAGGATGTTTTATGCCAATAAATGTTATGTTATGTTATGTGGACAATCGGGGTAAGGACACGAAACTAAAGTCCGAATCGATCACTCAGACAGTCACCCATCCAAGGACTAACCGGGTTCGACGTTGCTTAACTTCGGTGATCGACGAGAACAGGTTACAACAACGCCACCGCGCCCCCAGTGGTCTGAATTTGTTCATCCAAATTTGTTTTATTACAAATTATTGAAGAGTGCCCATAGGCACTCTTCAATATAATTTGTGATGAAACAAATTTTTCTAAAAAACAATTATTTGCTTTTGACTGAATATGAAAAATGAGCAAGGAAAATCTTGGTTTTTTTTCTCTGGTTCTCTGATTTTTTGTAAAGCACTCATAGTGACTTCTAGGCCTCAACCAGTTGATGTCAAACCTCTACAGCAAATTGACGGCATTTTTCCAACAATGAGCGGAACATTTAAACTATGTCAACGAATAAAATATTGTGACTTTACCTATTGTGCTCGGCACGAACAATTTCAAATTATATTGTCTGGAAAGTTCCAGTATATTATGTAATCCTTCTATGTTGACTCGCATAGCGAGCCCAACATTGTTCTCTCCAACTGCACTCAATAAGGCACTGAAGTGTATCACCCAGTCGATTTCGTTGTTGACCACGATCTCCTGTAAATTCTTGAAGTCCAGGATGTCTGCGTATACATAGGGACCTGATAATTGAATAAACATCATAGTTTGAATTAATATAATGTAGTTTATTATAGATGGCGATGGAGAGTTAATGTAAGTGTGCAAGGGCGGATCCAGACGGGGGACTAGTACCCCTCCCCGAGCGGGCGAGCCCACTAAAAAAAGTCATGCTCTTATTCCACACAATCTTGTCCTATAACGCCCCTACCTAACTAATCACATCACGTTGCCAAATAAGGGACATGATCCTCTTTTAGAATTCGCAGAATATCGGTTATTTATAGAACTGACGACAGTCACGTCTGCAAGTATACACTGTCTGCAAAATCGATAGTCGAAAGCGGGACGCAATGAAGCGAAGTACAAAAGAATATTTTGGCGCCACAAGGCCGAAGAAATGGTTTGTTCCTGGTATCATTATTTTTACATCGCATACTCCAAACTTGAAGTTAATGTTAATGGGAGCCGATATTTCCAGTCGCGTATGTTTCCCAGTTCTAATTTTATTGAGGGCTCCTGGCATTCGCCGGGTCAACTCAACTGGCCATTCGCCCGAATCTGCGAATGGCCAGTTGAGTTGACCGGTCGAGTTCTCATTGTGGCACACCGCAGTGCCTACAACAATCTTTAAACTTATTATACCCTATACCCCCACTTTCTGAAAAAGTGGGGTATACTGAATTGCATCTGTCCGTCGATCTGAAGCACACGCATTTACTTGAAGTATATCAAAAATCCGATATAAATTATTATCCCTTGGGTTCCTTTTTCAAATTATGTCATGGCTGCTTCTCAGCAGTCGTGACATAATTTGTCAAAGAATTTAAAATGATTTAACCGATCTGAAAATCAGCACCAAAAGAGTCAGTGGCAATATTGGCCCAATAGACCAAGAGTGCCAACGGTTTCCCAAATTTGTTGCCACTATACAGCCAGAAAATGTAAGGTAAAAGAGGTTTCTTGTTTCTGCGTTTCCGACGATTGATGTTCCCATGATGTCAAAGATCACTAATCTGTCGTGGACAAAATATGACAATAACCTATTCGACAAAGTCACTTTCGCAAATAGGAGACTGTCATATTTGTCTACGACAGACTAGCTCTATGACCAGAAGCAGTATGTGACAGTGCATGTGATGTATGGATTGCTAATTTTAACTTTTACAACGTAAAATGTGTGTTTTGAATTTCCTTTCATCATATTCAATTGGAGGCCAGAATGCATTTAGAAGCCACCTCAGAACAACTGAAAATCAAAACTTTCTGGGGGAGAACCCCCCCCCCCCCCCCCCCCACCACCACCACCAGACCCCCCACACAAACGTACGTCCCTGATGCTAGGACTCTGTCGGATCACATCAATCCCCCCGTATTTTAATTCCACAATCTGCCCATGGTGTGTGGAAGTCGTGGGCGTGCAGAATTAAGTAATTGACGAAGATAACAGACAAGTAGAAGGAATGCCATAGAGCCCGATTCCCATAATGTTTAAACTAAACTATCAAAACCAGCCCGTTGGCTCTGAGGCCTTTGTGTATTTAAATCACTTCTTTTAATTTTCCAGGAAGCTCAACAGTCTAATTCATCAGTTAACTGAATGTTAAACACCCATAACTAAATTAACCCTTTACCTAACACGAAAGGCAAACGACACTTGAAAATAAAATTCTTGAATAACTATTTTTTTTCATTTTTTACGTAAAAACACATAGCTTATGACCCTTATTGGAACGATCTCTTTGAGCTCGTTCCAATGAGGGGCCATAAGCCATGTTTGAGACAAAAAATGAACAAAATAATGAAAATTGGATGGTGATTTCTGTGAATAGCGCTGGCGGGTTTTGGACGTTACGTTGGGTAAAGGGTTGACACATAGGCCTAGGCAGTGGATGTGACCGAGACCACTCCTTTTATTTCGGGGCTTACATTCCGGAAATAATCGAATAGACTCGATTTGTTGCCATTGTGAAAAGTTCCAAGCGTAAACAAACAATGAAGGGCATCGAGGCAGTGGACATAGTAAATAATGACCAGAAAGTTACTACGACGGGAATAGCCGCAGGTACCAAAAATGTAGCCACCACCGCTGCAGCCTTTGTTTAATACAAGAGGATTTCCTGAAAACAAATAAGAACATGGCAAAAAAATCGTAGCTGGCATCTCTACATTTGAGCTCCAGCAAAGCTCACAGAAATACCAATTTCAGCATGTGGTGAAATTTTTGCACGGATACTGTTATACCATCATGGCTGTTTGCCGCCATATTGTACGTGACTGGCATTAGTAAGAATATTTCGCAACAGTCACTTACCCTCTTGTCTGATAGCTTCTGGAGCTCTAATAATATCCGACATAACGACGTTGTCCCTGCCATATTTGCCTCTGTAATAAAGAACATATAACAAATATGAAAACATAAACTTTTCTGATTTTTCTTTCTTACAAATGCCAATAATAATTGACCACATTTACGATTTTTTGCGGCTCTTCTTCGATATAATATGCTTTCTACATTGGGCAGAAAAGTACCCATTCAGGACTGTGATCGGAAATGTATTTCTCGAACACATCGAGATCTGGTCGCGGCGCACTTGTTCAAGGTTCTTTCATTCAGTATTGTTTCCTGGCTAGATTAAACTCTTGAGTTGAACATGAAAACAAGTGTTCAATTACTAAGTTGCTGGATATCAGTTATTTCAAATTCATCTGACTGGGGGGGGGGGGGGGGGGGGGGGGGGGGGTAAAACTATTCGGCATTATAAAAATAATAAGGGCCTGACTTGAACTGGTTCCTCGGTGAGACAATCTGCAATGTTTCCCTCAAACCAGGCCATTATTTTTATAATATATATGAGTAGACAACACAATAAACACCTGACTGGTCAGGAGGTTCAGTGATAATTTAATCATACATCTATAGGGTTATGTAGTGTAAGGCCTGATGAACCTTTTTTCAGGATGCAATTGTGTCTCTGCGTGAGAATGCTTTATTGATTGTATGGAAAGAATGAGATGGACCAGCTGGATGGACTGCAAAAAGCCTACTCCTATATTCTCGGGAGCACCATAATGACAGGTGTACGACACGACCATGATCTTAAGTTTCTGTTTAAGTTTTTACGCTATAAAAGAAGATATATTTCTTTTTAAATCTTTCGACGCGGTACTCTCGTGGGAAACCCGGGGAGTGGAGCCATGCTTGTTTTCTGCAGCAAGCAAGTTCTGCTTTGCTGGTAAAATAGGACCCGTGGATTGTTGTCCTCTAAAGTGGCAGCACAGGTATAAGCTTTTGGCTAAAGTTGACTTCATACTTTTGTTGTGGTCATAATATACTCAAAGATTTCAGAAGTGACATTAAACACCAATAAATAAATATATTGTCCTGCACTCTAAAATGAGGTGGGTTAAAAATGAAAACGAATCATCCGGGTTGAGTGAATATGAACCCAGCTCATATTCACTCTACACAGTTGATTTGGATTGATTTTTAACCCAAACGATTTTTGAGTGTGGTGAGGACAACACACTGAACACTATAAACTGGACAGGAGGATCAATGATAATTAAATCCCACAGCTGTGTTATTACTGAACCTTCCCACAAATGCAAGATAGACTCACCCATTTCGCTGAAAACAATAGTGTATAAGATGGTACCATTCGGGGAATCAGCGCTTGAAGAAGTCAAAATAGTCAATGGACGGTATGTTCTGTGTACTTGGGTTGTGAAACACTTCGGAGCCGTGGTCGTCTCTGTGAAGAAGAAATTGTTTACTCCAGAAAACAAGCACTGCCCCACTTTCCGGGAAACGAGGCGTTTTACACCCTATTAAATTTAGCAAAAAATTAGCATGAACTTTGTTTGATTCTGGAGCGCATCATTCAGAAATATCGCTTACCTCAGAACTCTAGCCAGTCCAATTCCCAGTTGACCAAGGCTGCCTGGAAGAAAAAGTAGAATTGTATATCATGCGTATACAAATATTTGTTATATCCAATTATCTATGTGTATCTGAGATACTATTACTGTATACGTGAATCCTGTTATGATGTAACCATTACGTATATATTCATCATCTTGTATTTTTGTATACTGGTAAATAAACTTATCATATCATATCATACGTGTGCATGTGCACGAGACATCTGTTTTCTTCTGATTTATCCTACTGTTTCACTGTCGTTCTCTATTCGCAGTTAAAGGAGGCCCCGCGGCTCAGTAGTTACGGCATTGCACTGCAAACCAAAAGGTTCACGGTTCGATCAACACCAGGGGTAACTTCGTTGTGTCCTTGGGCAAAGCACTTAAACCCACGCGAGGGTACGGCGACGCTGTGTACAAAGGCGTACTGCCCGTCAATGGTGCGCTTCTTTTCACCCAATGCTAACCCCGCTTGTGCCTCCATCCTTGCGCTGTTCACAAGGCTCACCAATAACTTTTGTTTCTTTCCCCTTTTTAAGAAAATATGGTCCTGCGGTGCTTCTAAATTGGAATCGCGGTGATATTTTGGAATCTTGGAGATCTTCTCATACCCGGTAGGCATATTCCATTATAATTTATTGAATCGCCAAGACAGAAAACGAGTCGCATAACCTATGTTTTTGAGACAAAAATGAAAAAATAATGAAAATTAATTGCCGATTTTGAGAATAGCGCTGACCGGTTTTGGCCGTTACGTTGGGTAAAGGATTAAAAAGCGGTAAGATTAGACTCTATTCGGTTGCCTAATTCGATTCGAAATCGTCTGCCCGACTCGATTCGAACCGAAATTTGAGATTTGCGGGGCCCTACTGGAAAACCATATTTTCATTATTTCATTAGAAAAAGCTTATCCATTTCGTTCCGGTGAATGTTTTCAGTATATGCATACAACCCACATCCGTGCAAAAGTTAAAATTTGTCTCGTTTGGGCTGTAGCTTGATATCTGGCTGATGAATGTGACAACCGTTACTTAATCCCAGTTCCTTATTCGACATTCGTTATCAACCGATTTTGTCGGTTGATAACGAATGTCTAGTAAGGAAATGGGAATAAGTAACGGTTGCCAGGTCTGGTTGGAGGTTGTACAAAAAAAGGAATGCAATAGTGTGTTTCCCCCATTTTTTCTCCGCTCTCATAATTCTCGGCTAAAATCTGAAGCATTTAAGTGACCGTGGAGGGGTGGAAGCTTCTGTGATATACCTATAGTCGAACTGTTTTGTCCAATACACTTTTGTGTAACATTGTTTTACCTGCAAACGAGCGATCTTTTCCAAATCAAACATCTGTTCATGATCAAGTCAATGCGGCCAAGAAATTGGCAGCTCGGGGATTCTTAGTTTGTTTGTCCGTCTGCCTATCCGCTCGTGATCAAACACCTGTTCGTTTTCATATTTATCCGTTCCTGATCAAGCGTACACGTATGGTATGGGAGTAACATCCTTCCCGACCTCCCACATGTACGGTACAGTCTATGGATATTTTTGCACTAAATTACTTCGGTCCAAACCAAGACCGACCCCCAAGACCGACTCCGAAAATTTCTGACCGACCATCCCACTTCCAACCACTGGCATGCCTACCTTCAACATGGGGTGCCCCTTCCTCATAATTGTGCCTGCCCACCCTCAACCCCGGGCCCTCATAATGAGCCCGTTGGCTCGATTTCGAAGTGCAACCGGGGCAATTTTAAGTTGTAACAGGCCCCGTTCCATGGTTCACCGTCCCCAAAAATGGAACTGGAGTGCCCGTGAACCAAATAATTAGATCGCTGGCTTTCCCAGTCTGACCCAGAAGTGGCAAATCCACCCGTCAAGTTGTCCCTTGCGCCGAAATGATCACATTCACGAACGAAACATCGTCCTCGAGGAAAATCTCCCGATCTCCCAGTCCTTCACTTCTCAATACAGTGAACTATCATTTCGCATAATTATACCCACGTTCAATTTTACCTAACTTTGTATTTGCTGACTCACACACACCTGTAATTAAAACTTTGGGATTTCCTGTCGGCTTGACATCTAAATTCTGTGAGCTAACGCCATTGAAATTTCTTGCTCCTAAACCAAAGAAAATATTTCCGTTCTTGAACTGATTACTCGTACTGCTCAAAATGCTCTTTCCGACGGATCTTGAAAGAGAAATTGCTCGTATCCACATCATCCAAGTTTTCTTCAGCTATGTGGAACAAAGATCGGGCAAACTGATACTGGTGCACAGCTAAAAGAAAAAAAAATTGAAAATGAACAATTCAGACTCAGATAATTCCGTGCAAAACGAGTGGTTACTCGTGTGTGTCGTGTTCTCGTCAAAATTTAACTAATTTCTAGCCTATCTGGGAGATCTCTCAGGTACTGCCTGTGGTGGACAAAGATTGTTACAACATTCCATTGACCTGGGTCGTCAAATTAAAAATCGGTCCAACCAAACAGGTTTCATTTGGTCTTGTCAGGGAGGCGGCATATAGCAACACAGATTGCTTGAATCTTGTACGATTTTATTTATTATATGACAATGGAATGGATAATTAAAAACTGAATAAGACACCTGAAATATGAACACAAAACTATTATGGAATGTTTGTCCAGAATGTTCAGCGTTGTAACCTAAAAATCGGCACAATCCAGAAGACGTCACGTAAGCCTCGCTTGGAACAGGGAATGATATGGATTTGGAAAAAAATGTAGACTCTCGTTTTCCGGCGAGGCAGAATTGATGGACAATACAGTGATAATGAGGAGCTATTTGTAGTAATCGCATAGTAATACAATATATCAGCTGTAGTCGGTCTCGAGTCCAATTTGATTAAGAAATTAAGAATACCTGTCGTATCAAGTTCTATTAAAAAACGATATATCGCCAGAGCTGTATAATCGTCGCCGAACGATATATGAGGGTTAATGGTGTAGATAATAACATAATCTCTGAAAGACTCACCCACCCTCCTTTAAAAGGGTTACATGGCTTTTTTGGTGGGGTACAAGCATTTTCATTCCGGGTATATCACGAAGATCTTAAGTTAGGGGAAGGTATAAGGGTGATGTCCCCATCGTGTTGGGTGGGGCGGGGGGGGGAGGGGGGGGGTATATTTTAAAAAATATGCCTCAAATGGCTCTGAAGTTGCAGAATGACTACGAGTCTACGACTGATGTTCTGTAACTTTATTATTCCGAAGCTTGTTCCAAATGACAGAAAACAAAAACACCCCAAAAAACCCCAGAATGATGTCAGTTTCGTTCTGATTAATATAAATAAACTACTCAAAGTTTGCTAAGCACCAAGTATTTGACACATCATTGTGAAATTTACTTGTGACATATTTGCGATATTTTTTGGTGGATATCAGGATGTGATTGAGGAATGTATTGAGATGGTCCCCAGTGTTTACATTAGCTATCTTTACAGGCAGACTTTTCGTGACAGTCACGGAAAACATGTGCCCCTTGATTTTCATGTTTTCGTGTACTGTCTACATGTACATGACATGTGTAGGGTATTCAGTCTTCATTTCAACACAAACCCTTGTGATTTAATGATTGAATATGGCAAATGCAAATGTAAGAAGACATTTGTCTGAAGCAGAAATGTGGCGGGCTGCAGGGATAGTGGAGCAAGGGGCTACCCATCATCAGGTTGCTGAAGCTCTCGGTGTGCACCATACGGTGATCACCAGAGCCTGGCAAGATTTCAACAGCATGGCACACCAATAAGACGGCATGGTTGTTGCAGAGACAGGGCAACATCTGCAGCTGAAGACTGGTGTTTGATCATTCAGGCCCGTAGGAACCGCTTTGCCACAGCAACCCAGCTTCGCAGTGACCTTCAGAATGCATCCGGGTTAAATGTTTCGACGCAGACTATCCGGGCAAGGTTGCACGAAGGAGGTCTCTGATCGAGAAGACCATGTATTTGCATTCCGCTGTCACAGAACCACTACCAGACACGATATGAATGGACCACGTTGGATGGACCAAAGAAGATTGGCGACCTGTCCATTTTACAGATGAATCAATGTATTGCCTTGACCACACAGATAGGCGTTCTAGGGTATGGAGAAGACCAGGGGAGCGATCTCATGCAGCCAACATTGCTGAGCATGACCGCTATGGTGGAGAGCCAATCATGGTCTGAGGCGGCATCAGCGGGGATGGAGGTACAGAGCTCTTGTGTGTTTGAACGTGGTACATTGACTGCACAGCGGTATACTGGTGAGATCCTGGATGTCCACGTCAGATTGTATGCAGGTGCAGTGGGTGATAGATTCATTCTGATAGAGGATAATGCCCGTCCACATGTTGCCCATGCTGTCGGGGAGTACCGACAGAGGGAGGGGATTGAGCGTATGGACTGGCCAGCAAGATCCCCTGACCTCAATCCAATCGAACATGTCTGGAATGAGTTCCAGCTTGCAATTTCAGCCCGTCCAGTCCAGCCAAGAAGTGTCCAGGAGCTTGGTGCCATGCTGGTCCAAGAAAGGAACAACATCCCACAAAGGACCACCAGGAACCTAATTGGGAGCATGCGAAGGCGTTGTCAAGCTGTAATTAACAGTAATGGGTTTCATACTCGATATTGAACCCATACCAGTTCGCTCCGTCAACTTTTTGGCAAATTGAAAAATTTTCTCTTTTACCAATAATATCCATTTTCCATGGTTATCGTATTCAAAACCTAAAAAATAATGTCAAACACAAATAAAATCTTAATTTCTGTACTTAAATCATTACAGATATAATTAAATAAAAAAATATACACTTTTCAATATATACAATATTTCAGCTAAAACGTAAAACAGGTAGTTGGATATACTTGGTGCTTAGCAAACTTTGAGTAGTATATGTCTAAACTATCTGAAAATTAAGTGCATAATTAATGAGTCTCCAGTCTCAAGACTGAGTTTTCACATGGCAGCAAAATTTTGATAACGACCATGTGTTCACGATAGCTGTTTGGCTCCCCGCTGGACACCTGGACAATTTAAATAGTCTCGTGCGTTGTTTTTCAATAGACTTAAACCCATTTTATCAAAAAATCTCCTCAATTGATCCCTTCGAATAATGAATCGCTATTTTGTATTTCCAGTATCGCAATATTTGCGTAGACGACACCTCTCTGAACAACAGAAAATTTTATAGGGACTACAAAATTGCCACAACAAACTTTGAGTTGGATATCGTGAAGATGTTTGGATCAGCATTTGCGGATTTTCTACCAATAGGAAGTAATTCATATTTATGAAAAAAAAACAAAAACATTATAAGCATAAGCAAAAGTTTAGTTGATGCATGATGTCCGGGATGAACACGGTGCACAGTGAATAAGCGGACGCTTGAATTAACTGGAAGTTTCGGAACGCGAGGCGGTGAAATTTTATTTTAACACACAAGGTTGACCGAACGCAGTTTTAAATCCCAAGTTTTGACAGAAAGCGCCGACAGACGGAACAGGTTACCTTCTTCAATGTAAGTATATAATGCTAGACATGACTGTTGATCGTAGCGGACCAGAAGTGGCTAGTATTTATGATTAAGTGGCAGAAAGCGTCCTCTCATCCTCGATGAAATTCCAATCTTGACCACCGATCCTGGCTTCAAATATCATTTTTATACTTTTCCGATGTCAGCCACACATCATTTTTCTGCGCTGAACTGTAACTGTCTATTGTGGCAATCGATTAGCATTCACTTCAGCTTCCACAAATAACGACAGTGGCTGAACAGCACCAACAAATAGTCACACCATCAGCCATACTAATGTCCGCACAGTTGTAAATTTTTTATTCCATAGTTGCTAATTGTCTGTCCGCATAATTGTCAGTCGGCATAAATATCGCCGTAATGTTGGTCATCTCACGTCGACCCGGAATAGGCTCTTAAGCTATCATGGGATACTCTCAGGCGCCTCTGACCTCAGACGAATTAAATGGGGACTAGTTAATTATATTAAAATCAAAATAAATGAATCAATGCAGGCTTTTAATATCAGCTCAGAACATTGTGCACAAATTGGCATATTGAGATATTGGAGCATTTCATAAAAAAACACATTTCATACAAGACGTTTCGCAGACAAGTCATTTCCTAAAATTACCATTCCATAGACATCCTACTGGTTATTTTCGTATAAAATAAAACAATGCACGTTTTGCCGTAGACATCATCTGGTGAAAAGAGGTAACTGCTTTGGGTTCCGATCACACTACTCTCATTGGGGTTCAGTGGATGAAGGGCGATTCCCGGACATCATCTGGTGAGGAGGGGGTAATCTCCTTGGGTTTGGGATGTAGTGAGGAAGAACGTTTCGTAGACATATTCTGATCAGGAGTTAGGTGTGTGTGTGTGTGGGGGGGGGGGGGGGGGGGGTAATACTCTCAGAACGTTGTTGCTACCCCCCCCCACAACGCTCATTTTCGTTTTGTGCAGACAAGGTTGAAATATCTCCCGTCCCAGTCAAATCACCGGGGAAATATACCAACTTGATTGAATGAACTGAATCTGAGCGTGAGTGGGGCAGCCACTGGAGCGTCTTGTCTATGAACAAGTTTTTTTCTACGAAGCGTCTAAAACCACTTATTTAATCATTTAACTGTTTTAATCGTTCTTTCGTTTACAGGTGGCATATCCTGATGGAATAATGAAGAAGGCGCCCACAAAGAAATGCGAATTCAAGTGCTTCTCCACTTCGATATCCTCGCAGATGATGCGCATCATCCGAGCCGCGCGATGGCGAGTTGTGGGAGAGTATGAGAGGCGTGCCCCCTTCTACTTGCTGTCCCCCCCCCCCCCCCGAGAAAAAAACTCGTGTTCTCAGCGATTCTAGAGGCTGCCTGTAGCCGAGGTCACCAGGGCTGCTGGATGTATAAATTCCAAGATTACAACCACATGACCCAGCCATGTTAATAAAAGCGTCAGTTGATTGATTGACGTTGGAAGTGACCATAAATAAATTCAAGGGATGCAGACGCTGTAATCTTAGCCTGATGTCAAATCGTTTTCGTTCGAGCATGCGTAATCGTTCGGAAGGGTCCCAAAGTCGAATTTCTGTACCATGTGTTGCCATAGCTCCGGCAAAAACTAGGGGCGCTTCCGATGGGCAGCCGCTCCCCCCTCCCCATTTTTTCCGGAGCTATATATGTAAAAACATTTGTAAGGAAATTCGACTCAGTGCTCACTACCCCCCCCCCCCCCCGCCCCACCCCCCCACCACGCCACTACCACCATCCACATCACCATCATACACACACGATTCGAGAATAAGGCCTAAAAAAGCCATTTGTTCGCCCCCCCCCCCCCTTCTAGCTGTTGGGCAAGTTTGGTGAAAGAATTATGAATACCTCCCGAAAAATTTGATTTTCACAATCCTCATGAAACATTTTGACCAAATTCAGCCAAGCTACACCTGGCTACATCCCACAATTTAATTGATCGATTTCCTCATCAATGACAATGTCTGACAAGCAGCTATAGTGAGTGAAGCTCTAGAATCGGTCTCAGACCATCACATTTTTTACTGGGAAGGCCTGTTGAACTCCATCAGGAGAGGGGGCACAAGCCGCCTCGGCGTAACGCCACAAACGCCACGCGAGGGAAGATGCCACGGAATCACTTTTCGAGAAAACATTTCCAGCCCCCCCCCCTCCGCCCCCCCCCCCACCCGGCTCCCCAAAAATTGGCCAATATGCCCATGTCTTGTACTCATTATGTCTAAAATATCAGACTGTTACGACATAAAACGTCATCTTAATGCGACCCTTGGCCAATGTTGATAGTTTAAACCCCTGGAATATTGAACTATGATACCACGTGGGCCCATGGCAGCTACAGATTGAAAAAAAAATGTGTGAAGCATAAACTGGCCGTTAGGGCAACTAGGGATTAGGGGCGGTCACAACTATGTGGACATTGGAATGACTGATGGTGTGGTTATTTGTTGGTGCTGTTCAGCCGTTGCCGGTAATTGTGGAAGCTGAAGTGAATGCTAATCGATTGCCATAATAGATAGCTACATATCAGTGCAGAGAATGATGTGTGGCTAACATCGAAAAGTATAAAAATTACATTTGTAGCCAGGATCGGTGATCAAGATTGGAATTTCACCTAGGATCAGAGGGCGTTTCTGCCACTTAATCACAAATACTGGCCACTTCTGGCCTGCTACGATCAACAATCATGTCTATCATTACATACTTAAATGCGAAGAAGATAACCCGTTCCGTCTGTCTGTGATTTCTATCAAAACTTGGGATTTAAAAAACTGCGCTCAGCCAACCTTGTGGGTTAAAATAAAATTTCACCGCCTCGCGTTCCGAAACTTCCGGTAATTGAAGCGTCCGCTTATCCACTGTGGGTGGATCGTTAGCCGAAAATATTGCTGAAGCTTTTTGAGTTCTTCCGCTGTCGTTGTCAATGTGGGAGCCCCTCCTTACAGTGGATCCACTTGTAGTAATACACCCCTCTTCGCGTGCTGGAAACTCGAAAGGCATTAAAATGTTTGTCTTGAAGGAAATAGTAATTTTAACCCTTTGCACCCGAAAGGTCTCTTTTCCGATCCAGGATCGTGATACGAACTGAATTCATAAAGTAGATAGTTGCGCAGCGGTGGTTGACCACCAAGATTAACAACGTGTAGCCCCAAGGCAAAGTAAAGAATATGGCCTCTGCCAGTTGACGGCCCTGAACTGGCATGGAATATACTACCAGAGTAGTATGTGATGTGGTTTTGAGCCATCATTTGGGGGGACCCCCGGTGGGGCACCCCGGAAGTGACGTCATGTCACGTGACCCAGTGGCGCCATGTTGTGTTGTCATGGTAACCCGCGTGAGCAGCCATGTTGTGACGTCATCCCTATATTGATACGTGGTGTTGGTGCGCACGCGCGGCGCGTGTTGTTAGGTGATACGTGTTTCCGTCGTCCATTTTGTATACTGGAGGCCGCCGTCTTGGCTTCCAATGGTTGCACGTGGTTGCTATGTGACCTAAAACCTTCTTATAGGATAGGGGTATGTTCGGAGGGTGTGTTCCTTTGTACAAGAGTATTTTCCCGATTCGTAGAATTACCGCAAACAACCCGATAATCCCGTCAAATCACCAAAATCCACTTTATTTAGTACGGATTTCCCCCAGAATCCTTTTTAGGACCGCCATACCGTAGATTTTAATAGTAGCACCTAGTGTTATAGTACAGAGGGGGCCCCTGGGGATAAGTTCGATTGAATTAGAGTAGTTTTTCAGGTTCTGATTCCCCCAGAATCCCTTTTTGTGACTTCTTTGTTCTATTTATGCTGACTTCCCTAAACATGTTTATGTTTTATTGTACACATTATAGGTAGCACATAGGCACATGCTGGTTGTGCCCAAGATGTGTTTATTTGAAAAGGTACAATGTGACACAATGTGCACTCGCACATAGGCACATGCTGGATTTGCCGATATGTGCTTATGTGAAAAGGCAATGTGACACATTGTGCACTAGCACATAGGCACATACAGGTATTTGATGATACCTATGGCCCGGTATTGATTATTTGAGGACATACTACTCACCAGGGTTTAAACTCTTGGATATGTTTTAGTGAACAGTTAAAATAATGTTTTTTCAGGAGAACTGCTTTCGAGAAAGAATGGTCAATCAGTCCAGGCATGCGCAATTGGGAAGTTAGAAACCACCCAGAACGGATTGGATTATTCTGTTACTGATACTCAATGACGCCGGAAGAGGGAGGGGGAAATTGAGGCTAGGGGGGCAAGAGGAACAGCGTGTGCCATTTTTTCACCAAAAGTGCACTAATGGAAAATATTTTACTTTTCGAGAACTGTAAGTGAGAAACTCTCGAGAATTCGTATCTAACGTACTTTACTTGCACCAATGACAATGGGGGGAAGAGGATGGGGTTGGTTGTGTCAGGTATAATGACTGAGTTTGGTCGATAATCACCAATCAAAGAAGCTGTACAATCGGCGGGGTGATTTCTAAAGTTTCATATTGTCCTTTGGGTGGAGCAAGGGGCGCCATCTGCAATGCTTTAGCACTGCAGATGGCACCTTGTTCCTCTCAGACTCAATGGCGATATATATATCAGTACTATTGAGCTGTTCGGTAAATGTGTGGAGTAGACCAATCAATATTTTCAACGTGCAGCCCCGAGGCTGCACGTTGAAAATATTGATCAGTCTATCCCAAATAATGAATATGGACTCTTCTAATTGCTGCCATTCAACTGGCATGGAAGGTACTACTAGAGTTCAAAGGGTTAAACTCATGGTTCGACCTTATACACAGAGTCGAGTGCCCTTTTTTGATACTCCTGTCCCTCTTCCCATCGGATGCTTCAAGTGCCCTTGCTGATACTGCTTGTTGATTTGACGTTGTTTATTTCATCGTCTGCTCTCTAACGGCTTTTTTTTTCTTCTTCGCACAATTTAATAAGCACGTCGAGTTGACATGGTTAATATATAGATGGTTCACTTAATATATTCAGACCTGCATCTTATAAGGTTGTAGGGTAGAATTGTTGTTTTTCTTGCCTAACAAAAGCAATGAGTTGAAATTCACTAAAAAAGATAGACCTTTAAAAACACGGCGTGTGGATACTTTTTGTACAAGATAACAGTGCAGCCAACAAGAAGACGACATACGGAAGAGTGTATTTCCACCCCGAGCAGGACACCGGGACCCACAATCCCATAGGCTGCATGAATTATATTACCAATTATTTTCTTCACGGATACAAAATTTGTTCAAGGCAATACTTTTTTTTATATTTTAGAGCAGGAGAAAGGTAAAGCAATCATGATATCTGCGTACAAACGTTAGTGCAAAAGTCTGAGATGAGCAACGTAGAATACTACTTCTTATTTTAATTAAATTCTTTCACGAAGCCGACAGGATGCTGTGATGCAAGAAACTATTGGAAAGGGGCTCTGAGAGCCCTTTCCAACAGTGTTTTGCAGCACAGAAATTTATATCCAAAGAATACAAAGCTTTATCATCATTACAAAGTTGGCCAGGTCCTGAACAAAATAGATAAATATTAATGGCAATACGAATTCTTGTTATTTATCTAAGGTTCGAGTAATGTATAGAAGAACGAAAAATTGGTCGCCTCATTTCTTTTAAGGCGGACGAAAGGTGAACGAATCGATCAAATTATACAGTCCTGCAGTCGAGAACAGCTTCCTTTATCAACAACTGTACTTTGGCAAAGTTGGGACTTTTTTCTATTGCAACGCAGTCCAATAACAGCTTCGATGTGCACCAACTAACTATGTATGTATATAATATATATATTTATGCCAATAAACTCCAAAAGTTCACATTCCTGCTGTTGCACTAATCAACTGTGTCGGCCATTCACGTGCAAATAATCCATGACATATTTTTTTAATAATATGTTTACACCATAGTTAATAATCGCATACTATATATAACAGAAAACTACGTGCAATGCACATCCCTGATCGTCCGTATTTTTTTACCCTGAGTTCCTTGAAGGGAATAGAGCAGAATAATATTACCAAAAACTAAGCAGCGATACTACTTTCCAACTGTG
>CM062291.1:187062099-187167791 GCA_031216915.1 Pictodentalium vernedei
CAAATTTGAAAGCATTCTGACTGGTGAATCTGAAGAAGAAACTTTTTAAAGAAATTCCTTCATATTGCACTAAGTTAAAATTTGGGCTACTATAGCGAGCGGATATATATACCTATCAACCCGATTTGAACAAAATTGAATCTGACCCCCCTAGAGATGTTGTATACCAAATATGAAAGTATTCTGACTGGTGGATCTGAAGAAGATTTCTAAAAATTATCCCCCATATTGCACTAAGTTAAAATTTGGGCTTCTATAGGAAGCCTAAATATTAACCTAGGGACTTGGTGTGAACAGTCTTGAATCTGACCCTCATAACAATGATGTATACCAAACATTAAAATATTCTGACTGGTGGTTCTGAAGAAGAAGATGTTTAAAGAATATTCTCCATATTGCCTTAAGTTAAAAATATGGGTTACTGTATTGAGCCCAAATATGAACCAATGGGCTTCATTTTAACAAATTTATATCTGACCCCCTATGGATGCTGTATATCAAATATCAAATGATTCTGACCATTGGTTCTGAAGAAAAGATTTTTCAATATTTTTGCAAATATGCGGACTCCACATTTTTTTTATGTCCCCCTACAGGACACACTAACAAAACCGATGGCAATCTTTTGTAACATTCAAATCTACTGGTCCTAAAGATGCTTCATACCAAATAACAGTTCTCTGTTCCATGTGATTTGGGAAATATGAGCATTTGAAAATATTTATATTTTTAGCTCCTGGGATTCCCACAGGGATGTGGGAATTGTTTTCTCCATGAGTCAAGTACTTGTGACCCAATAATATCACGTACCAAATTTGGTTCAAATTGGTTCAGAAAATACAATTTTTTTTAGCAGGGCCAAAAATCTTACCCCTCCCATTACAAAGCCAAATATTGCTTCACGGACCTCGTTTGAACAAACTTGATTCTACACCTCAAAAGGAAGCTTCATAACAAATATCTAGTTCATTTTGAACTAAGTTATAATTCGGGCTCCCACAGTGAGCCCAAATATGAACCCAGGGACTTGGCTTGAACAAACTTGAATCTCCCCCCCCCCCCCCCCCCCCCCCCCCCCCCAAGCATGCTGCATACCAAATATCAAAAGATTCTGATTGGTGGATCAGAAGAAGAAGATTTTTAAAGAATATTCCTCATACTGCACTAATTTAAACTTTTGGGCTCCCATAGAGAGCCCAAATATGGACCCAGGGATTTGATTTCAATAAACGTGTGAAACAATCTTCCAACGATGTTATATGTGAAGTTTGAAAGCTTTTGGAGCAGTGGTTTGGGAGAAGAAGAGTCTTAAATGTTTTTCCCATTACCCACAGTAATGTTACCCACAGTGTTAAAAAATGCTGACTCAGCACTTTTTCAAAGTCCCGAAAAAGTATCCCATGATAATACCAATCCATTCTGTTGGTCCTAAGGAAGCTTCACACCAAATAAGAATTCTCAGTGCCGTGTAGTTTGGAGATATGGGTGTTTTAAATGTTTTCTATTTTTAGCTCCTGCGGTTCCCATGGGGCAATGGGAAAATTCTTTTTGGCATAAATTTAGAATTTATGACCCAATAAGCTCTTAAATCAAATTTGGTTCAAATGTGCCTCTCGTTTTGGAAAATAGAAATTTTGGGAGGGGCGAAAATTCTTGCCCCTCCGATAACGACGGCAAATATAGCTCCTCAAACTTCTCTTGAATAAATCTGAGTCTACACCTCAAAAGGAAGCTGCACACCAAATATCAAGTCTCTGCTACTGCTGGTTCATGAGAGGAAGATTTTTTAAGATTTAAGCACACTTTTTGGGTGTGGCCTTGCCGAAGGGCGAGGCAACTTGATTTGAACAAAATCAAAATGCGATGTCATTACAAACTATTATCTCAAATTTCACTTAATTCGGTTCAGCAGTTTTGTTGGAGAAGATGCAAACACCATGTTCACAGACCATGGACGGTGAGTGATCAGGCGAGCTAAAAAAGAAATCTTGACAGAAGAGGTTTTCTTCTTAACCCTTTACCTAACGTAACAGCCAAAACCGGCCAGCGCTATTCTAAAAAATCGCCAATTAATTTTCATTATTTTTTTCATTTTTTATCTCAAAAACATAGGTTATGACCCCTCGTTGGAACGAGCTCTCCGAGCTCGTTCCAAGGAGGGGTCATAACCTATGTTTTTTGAGACAAAAAATGAAAAAAGTTAAAAAATTTATAGTAATTTATATATTTTTTATACTTACCAATGACCCAGACATAGCTGGTGCTAACTCTTAAAATATAGGGCCAAACACAAATTTTGCCCCCCAATCCCCAAAATTTGCATCTAAAACTAAAGAAAACATGTCCTGAAAGGCCCTCCACACTTCGCCCCTACTGCGCATGCGCAGTGACAAGGACGTTCCGAAATTGGCGCCATTTATCATTCTAATAACCAGTGCCTGGTAAGCGCTATGTACTCAGCGGGGAGGCAAGAGTTCCCAACTCCTGGGAGGGCCATCCCCGTCTGGGTCATTGGTAAGTATAAAAAATATATAAATTACTATAAATTTTTTAACATTTTTATACTGTACCAATGACCCAGACATAGCTGAATAGTAAAA
Organism: Pictodentalium vernedei; assembly: GCA_031216915.1. NCBI lineage: Eukaryota > Metazoa > Mollusca > Scaphopoda > Dentaliida > Dentaliidae > Pictodentalium > Pictodentalium vernedei. Next base: position 187,064,700 of record CM062291.1, read on the forward strand.
AGGCTGGAGGGCCAAGGACATAGAGCAAAATGGAATACGCTCAATAAAATAAAATAGAGTCATCCCCTGTAGGGAAAAGAAGTAATAGGCCTTACATGTATCTTTCTTATTTATGATAAATTAGAAAGATACAACACCTTCCAAAAATTGAGCTTCATACATCCATGTACTCTATTAATATCCAATAATCCTTATACTAATAATTTTTAAAGTAAGCCAATAATAAAGTAAGTCTAGAGAATAGAGACTCTTATACTCCTAAAAGTTAGTGAGAATTGCATAATCATGTCCGTTGACATATGCAATATTCAAAAGCTATACTTTAAAAACTAAGACTTGAATGAATTTTATAAACTTAAACTTCTCACTAAACAACCATCCCAATAACAGCTCAGAATTACTAACTCCGGAGGAGGTATCCCCTTGTTTTCATAGTAAAAACAGGTGACCCAAGGGAACACCCTCCCCCCCCCCCCTTTTTCTTGCCCTGGGTCAAATAGCCCAGAGCGAAGAGGGCAGCCGAACGGAGACACTGCCGAAACAGACAGCCTACCTAGCTATTGTAGCAACTGTTAAGTGAATGACATTCTGAGCAGTAGATAATAGACCTAACAATAGAGGCCTCCAGAAATGGACTCGATATTTCTGAGATAAAATTCATGAATGGATGGCTGAGCGCAATGAGCAGCCTTCAAAAATCTATAATAGCAACACTATTAATGTAAGCCCAAGAAGTAGAAGAACTCTTACTTCATGAGCCGAAATCTTAAGCACAACTGCTAAGCCAATGATATACCATAAGCAGTACGCTAGTTAATAGAATCCATTAACAATAAAATGGAGCGTAACGTCCTTCTACTAGACATCAAAGACAGAAGAAGCTTACGCCCTTGTAATAAACAGATATCTGTTTATAAATACATAAACTGTACCCGGAAAGAGTAAAGGCCTATGCCCATACGAAGACGGAAGGACCTTAAAATAATAGGTTCCGGATAATAGGAGCCTAACTCTTATGCAACAATCCAACCTAAATAGTAACGGAAGTATTGATTCCGAAACTATGAAAGTGAAAATTATCCATCGATAGTGCATGAAACTCACTGACTCTACAGTAAAAGAGAAACCAACAGAATTACTGTCTAAAAGGTCAGAATTTGAAAACTACTGTTTCCAGAGGCTCAAATGATTACTTAGCTAAATAAGAACCTGAAGTTAAAATCCGTATAGGAATTTAATCTAAAGATTCTAAGACTATTTATCAAAAAGTTACTAACTGACTTAGATAAAGAGACAAAAGACTCAATTGTAAACTATCGTAGAGTGCATAGGTATGAGGTAACATAAACCTATAACCTAAATAACAACAGGCTGCAGTAGATCTTGTGAAACAAGTATACTAAAAAATAGCAATGAGTAGTATGGAGGGATCAACCATATGAACATAATGATCCCTACACCACGACGGAAGAGCCTCCACTTTAGTCGCATAGAATAGCGAAGAAGAGGATCTCCTATAGTAAGAAATCGCGTCCAAAGCTCGTCCAGTACAGTGCTTACCATGCAATACGGACCACACAACGGAATACATGAAGGTTGCGACCTTGCTGGTTGTGATAAAAGATGACACGATTTACCCAGTGAAAAAAGATCCTCACATAGAGGAAGATTTCACGTTAAGATCCACAGTAGACAAGAGAGTAAATTACTCATGATCTCTGTGAAGATAGAGATGCTATCAACAGAAATGTATTGTGGTTGTTTATCTTAGCAATACCTGCTAAAACAACAGCGCCGGAGGATACGCGTATCCTATCATTCCGTCCTATAGATCAATAGAGCGTTAACAGTATTAGCTCAGAGATCTGGACAAGCCAACACATACGTCTGCAATTGATTAGCAAGCTGTGTCATAAATAAAACATCATTGGGCGCTCCCATAGATAGCAAATCTGATTGAATACTTGTTTGTTGAGAGTCCATTCTGACAGCAACAAGCGACCCGTAAGAGAACGGGAGTGCGATAAAACAATCAGACGACCCAGAATATGACGGACCAAAACTGAACTTGGTGTAGTATAACCAACAGACGGATTCTTTCCATTAAATTGAATAACGGAAACGAAAGAGTGCCTCCCTGGTTCCGGAGATACGCCACTACTGTCGAATTAAAGGACAGGAATTTGGGCATGCGTTTCTGAATAATGTTCATGCAATGACATAAAGCAAGCCTAAAAAACATTATTCCGCGGAAGTTAAACTGATAGCTAAAAGACTGCGGAACCCAAAGACCCTGGCACTTCGAATCCGTAGGGATCAGTATATATCCCAATCTGTTTGACTGGCAACCGTCATAACAGCCACACTCGGGTCCGGCAACTGCGGCGGCACTCTCTGAGTCAACCACCGAATGTTTGCCCCAGTCTGAATCTCTTGTAACACTAGATAGACAAGAGAATGTATAAATCAAGCAATTCATGGATTGCCGGAAAGTTGCCGTCGAAGAGAAGCTCCTCCGAGAACGAAGCGACTCTGAGAGAGTTCTTAACCTACTATCCACGCGTGGATGTAGCTAGGGCTGCATCACGTCTAACCAACTCCAATCAGCCACTGAAGGGCGGAGTTATACGTGAACAAACTACTGCCCTCAAAAGAAATTACATTGAGAATAATATCCCGTAAATCTTTTCTTGAAGACGTAATGATAACGCCTCAGTAAGGCGGATTACGTATAATAAAGCGTCTAAGTTAAGTCTACTATACATAATGTCGTTCCCAACATTGAAATTGGAAAAGACATAAACGGCGAAAAAGAATATATGCAGTCTTTAATCACACCGTCTAGACGCATATGAACTCTCGGTATGCCCTGCTCTGCCAAAATAAACTATATGTAAAAAAGATAAAATGGCAGAAATGAGCCACGCGGACAAGAAACTAAACTATCATGCTTAGTAGCAGGCTTGTATATATATATAAATATATAGCGTCGAAAAATAAAACACATGTTGTAATGACAATATTGGACTGCGTCGGTAAGTCAGGGACAAAGTCCCTGTACCGATCGAAAAATCCGAGTCCAATGACGCTATAAGTCTCTTATCCAAGATCGCAGCAATGAAGTCCGAAAAATAATCACTGGAAGAAATGCCATAAGATATGAAAGGCATCTTCCGATACTACTAAAGGGAAAACTCGAAATCTTTCGAATCCCTTTCGCCATCCTGTCGGACCCTATAAAGCGTTCGGTCGTCCGTAGCTTGATGCAACCGCGGACCGCACCGACCCAGCGCCGTCGGATAATTCCTGATTCGACCGAGAAACCGTCAATTGCTGGGATGCTGCGAAACAACTGTGCTAACTCGGATAGCACGTCCGTGACTGAGGCCTGAGGAGCAGCGGTCTTACGATGCATTGCCGCAGGAAGCTCCGAGATCGTTACCCCCGTGCATACTTCCAATATGCGAGCGAACGGAGTGTATAGGCCTCGTGTCCCTTGGCTACCGGATGGCGCGACCTATTCGCTGTGGAATCACTGAATGCCGAAACTGATCGGATACTCGAGGTCACGTAGCCAATGTGCGGTCGTGTGCCCTGCTGTGAGGATGAGGAAGCATTAAAGACAGTCTCTCGGACTGTTAATATAACGGAGCGTCCCGAGCAACGGACATATGCTCCGAATGTAAAATATCTGAACCACAACATGCGGTCCCCTATGTTGTTGGCTTCCTCCGATCTGTCCTCAATCTGCCGTCACTGGGTGAGTACTAAAGTAATTAAAGTGCTCGCATCACCCAAATCTCCTTCCTAGACCGCAACGGACGAACCCGGCAGCCGAACCATTCGATGAATGTACGCTACACCGGGTGAGCTAGCGAATGTCACTCCGTAAGCGATAGACATATTCCATGAGCACTTATTGCCGCTAACTCTTCATTAACTATGACGACAGAGGCACACTTTTGAAAGACATCTCCATAACTCTTCGAACAAGAAACCAGAAATGCTTGGATAGCAAGCATAAAATAATAATATATATAGCGTCGTTCAATAATTCGAAAGTTTGTGTGACATTATTGGACTATGTCGGAACTGAGGGACGATGTCCCTGAACCGAACCAAAAATTTCTAAGTCCACCGACGCTATCAGTTTCTTATCCGGCATCGCAGCATATGTTGTTCCGAAAGGGAAAGCTTGAAATCCACCGAATCCCTTTCGGTATCCCGTCGGACCGGATGAAACTTTCGGACGTCCGTACCCGCTTCCGCGGAGCGTCCCGGCCCAGCATCGTCGTATAAAATATATGCGACAGATTCAGTTGATGATGGGATGCTGCGATAAACTGTGCTATTAAGGAAAGCACGTCCGTTCCCGAGGCCTGTGCAGTAGCGGACTTACGATGCATTGCCGCTGGAAGCTCCGTGTACGTTGACTCCCGCACACTTCCTATGCGAACGTCCGGAGTCTGCAGGCCTCGAGTCCCCGGCTACCGACCCGGCGCTGTCGGATAATTCTCGATCCGACACCGTTTCTATCGGCTGCTGGGATGCTGCGATAAGCTGTGCTATGTGCACAAGAATGTCCGGCGTCGAGACCTGCGGAGGCGCAGTCTATCGCTGCTTCGCCGAGGGCAGCTCCGCATCAGATGGCTCCCGCATACTTTTCCTATGCGAACGTCCGGAGTCCATCGGTCTCGAATCCCTGGCTGCCGGATGGTGTGACCTGGTCGCCGAAGAATCCTTGATCGGCGAAGCTGGTAATATATCGGCGGTCACGCAGCCAAGGTGCGGTCGTGTGCGCTGACGAGAAGAGGAAGCCTTAGCAGTCTCAGCGGACTGCCTATACAACGGAGCGTCCCGAGCGACGGACGTATGCTCCGCTAACGACACATTTGTACCACAACATCTGGGGCCAGATGTTGTTGAACGAGAGAGGGGCCTCTCTCGCTTGCCGTCCGGATGGACCGGAACGAGCTATGAACCGGACTAAAAGGCTTCCTCCGTTCTCCCTCCGATCCGCCGTCACTGGGTGTGCATTAAGTTAATTTTATAGTGCTCGCATCACCCGAAAATTCCTTCTAGACCGCAACGGACGAACCCGGCTGCCGAACCATTCGGTGAATGGACGCTACACCGGGCGAGCTAGCGGACGTCAAAGGCCGTCGAACCTACTAGGGTCCTCTTAGGCAATTGGCATATTACATGAGCACTTTTCCGCTAGCCCTTCATTAATTGTGACGACGGAGGCACACTGTTGGAAGACATCACAGATACATCACCCTAATCTTGATCGTCTGAAATAGAAATTGATAAAGTAGAGTGACCCTGCGGGGAAAGGACCGGAGTGTCCAAATCCCCAACAACATACCGTGACATACGCTTCCCATATTGTCATCGAAATCATACGATACAGAACAGGAGTTAATGCGAGTACACTGACCACATATAGAATGATAATAAGGTCAGAGGAAGACTTCCTCTTAAAACAATTGATCAATATCCTATCAATGTGAAAAGAAAACAAGTCCTGGTACTCGCACTAACCCCTGGCAATCAAAATACATAATAATAATATGATCCATTAATATAGAAAAAATAATTGAAATCAAAATATTTTGAAAAAATATTTTTTCAGAACAGCCCAAGTTTCTGAAAAGTAACGTTGAGCCCCAATGGATCCCAAGCCTAAGTGTGGACAAAAATTTTAAAAATATTTTAAACAATTTAATCAACACTTACGAACAATAATAATGTTTCTAGTTATGATTAAAATAACATAAAGATATTATTATTTAGAAATCCCCCCCTCACACAGAGGGCTGTTGTAAATGTAAACAATGAGTGTAAAAACACTAAAATAAGACTCCAGGCACCCAGGCCCGAAATCAGTTACCAAAATACACCATCTGATGCAAAACAGAGACTTCCAGGGAAGAAACTGCAGAACATCAGATGGTAGATGCAGAACACAACGCCTAACCACCCGTAGGTGAAGACGTAAACATGGGGAAAGAACAGAATTCATTCTGTTATTCAGCTAAAACTCCCAAGAAATTTTAGTAATAATAATTACAGAAATTATGCCAAAAGCATGGGAGAATAGCAAGGGGGAACTTAAAGGACAGGGAGAGAGGAAAAACACTTGAAAAAACAGTGTAACTAAATAATCAGAATGACAACAAAATGGCTGCTGCCTTGAAAATAGGTAACTTAACATAATTTCATTAAAAAATTTTAAGTTACAGCCCTGATAATATTCTGTCACACATTCTTTTCCTCTCCTCCTTTTCTATCCTCCTTAGAATCACCATTTCACTAATATTTATGTGTCTGGCATCATTTAAACTGAGATTTAAAAGCACAAAGATCAGTCAGATGTTAACTGATGAAGGGCCAAACTTAGAATGATAAATGGTGCCAATTTCGGAACGTCCTTGACACTGCGCATGCGCAGTAGGGGCGAAGTGTGGAGGGCCTTTCAGGACATGTTTTCTTTAGTTTTAGATGCAAATTTTGGGGATTGGGGGGCAAAATTTGTGTTTGGCCCTATATTTTAAGAGTTAGCACCAGCTATGTCTGGGTCATTGGTACAGTATAAAAATATTAGTTATTCAAGAATTATTTTTGCAAGTGTCGTCTGCTTTTCATATTAGGTAAAGGGTTAAAGAAAGAATTAATCCCTCTGGAATAACTTTTAAAACTCATGGATCTTTTGTAATTTTCTTCCAGCTTTCTGAAAAATGGGAAAGCCTTCCGTCGACTGGATGACAATAGAGGTTTAAAGTCTCATTTTGAACCTCCTCGAGGCTTGCGATAGGAGAAAACTCGTTTTTCCACCAGCAGATTTGCCTCTATACGAAGATTGAGAACGTCCTGTATTTGATTGTTGGGAGCGAACCAGAGACTGATTACGAGGAGCTGAAGATCTTTAAGCGATGAGCCATGGGATTTCCCACGGTCCAGAATACCTTGACTTCTTGGGAACGAAGATAATTTGGAGCAATCTGACGTAGGATGAGATTACTTGTGGCTTTATTGGTAACCTCTTCATGTACAAAAGTGACTTGGTCATTGAAAAGAGAAGTCCCTTTCAGAGGCACTGCTCTGAGAGAGGCTTTTAGATCTTTGTCTAAGTTAGACGCAGACGATAAGGCATTATCCCATTGAATAAACTCGAGGTTACCCATGATTTGAGCTGTAGTGTGGATAGTAGCTATAATGGAATGAGATAATACTCTCAGTGGGGAAAGGATGTCTTCAATTTCATCTTCGTCAATTCATTTATCCAAAGCTCAAGTAATGACAAAGGAAAAAACATCCGGTAAGCCACTAGAGGATTTGATAGTCTGAACCAATAGGGATGTACGTGTAGTACACTTAGATGACAACTGGATGTTAAGGATTGACTGTCCAATGGTAGCATTGTAAGCTGAATCGATGGTCCAACCATCTTGAAGAACTTTGATTCAATAAATGGTAAAGCCCAATCCTTGGAAATGACAGAGAATCCTCTTTCTTGCAACAATGAACCATGTCCAAAGAGGATGATGGTCTTGTGAGCGAAGAAGAGGAATGTTGCTCTTCAGGAACAATATCCGGAAAGAACTGATGTTTAATATGGTTCCTAAAGGTAATAATAATGTCTGTGGAGGAAATTGTTTCATTTATAATATGCACTATACAAAATTATGTTTAAAAGTGGTGATTGAAAAATAAGAAATTGAAGCTTTCTGCGCATGTATGGCAGGATATGGACAAGGAGGTGTACTCTGGTAAAGAGGAAGAATGGGACATCAGGTTGTACCCCATACATTTTTGCCCTGATCGGTCCAGTTTGCCTATTCTTTGGTCTTTTCAATTTTTGTTTTTTACTCTTTTTTCAGGGTTTATCCTGGAAAAAATTGTCAAACTGCTATTTTTCAAGAAGAGAGATTAAGGGATATTGTGTTGGTGTGGTGGGTTGATAGGAAAAAACTATTTTTTGACAGAAAAACAATTTACCCAAAGTATGCCAATTACTTCAACCCAATACAAAAACACGAACCATAATTTTATACTTGCAAATTTGCAATTTTTATTTCAAGTTATATCGCCTGCTGTATTTTTCAATAGATATTACAGATCTTTTCAGTATATTGAAATTTGCATTGCACTGGCATTACTGAAACATTTCCTTATTTTTATATCACTGGACATAGACAAAGACTTACTTACTTTGAAATTTTAATCTGTTGCTTCAAACCATTCAGCACTCCACTAATATTATGAATATCTGATATTAAACTATTTGTAGCTGCAAGTGACCGACACTTCCTCTCAGCATCTGGAACTGGTACAAAACTAAAGCGGGCAAGTTTGCCTTCTTTCAACCATTCCTGATCATAAATATATCTAGCACTATCTCTGACACCTAAAATGTGATACAGAGTAGCCCTGTTAAATGAATAGTAATTTTGTGAGTGGAAAATATTCAATTAAGGTTTAAAGAATTAAACTTCTGTTACTCAGGCTCTCCCGCATGGAACCTTTCACTGCCACTTGCTCTCTTTTTATAACCAATGCAAACTTGAAAAAAATAAAATAAAATGGTTTGTATTTGAAATTTTACTCAAGTTAATAAAATTGATAAATTTGTCACTTGAGTGCAACAAGGCTTTGCAATGCATATGCACTCAAGGGACGAAATACACCACCACCCATGCTATTCTGTAGATTATAAGACCTACAACATAAAACCATGAAATTTTAATAGCAAAGAAATAATTTTAAAAAATGCCGATAGGATCACCGATCCAAAGTCGAGTTGTGAAAGCAGAAAAGTGTGTTCTATCAACTTAACGACCGGAAACCAGTTGATTACAATTTACTATGTGAAGGGTCACTGTGACCTTGACCTTTGACCTAGTGATTCCAAAATACATAGGGCTCTTTCTTGCGCCAATACCAACCTACCTATGAAGTTTCATGAAAGTGGGTGGAAGCACTGTCGAATTATCATCTGGAAACCAATTGTTTACAATTTACTGTGTTCAAGGTCACTGTGACCTTGACCTTTGACCTAGCGAGTCCAACATAAATAGGGATCTTCCACTCACCTAGGCCAACCTACATATGAAGTTTCATGAATGTGGGTCAAACCATTAACAAGTTATTGTTTGGAAATTTAAATTTTATAGTAAATTTCCTTTCTTATACCTACCACAATTGTTTACTACGGACTTGCACTACAGTGGAAGACCCTAACTCAGAAAATATACTCTCTATTTTGATCTTTCCCAAGCGATTTGGGAAAGAAAAGTGGTGCAAAAGCACCAAAAAAAAATAAGCCATAACTGGGTTGAGCACTATCGGCGCACATCCAGTAGGTGATGCTCTTCTCGTATTACAAATCTATGACTTCCGGGAACCAGTGCGCAGGCAGTAACTAATGAATCATTCTTTTGAATCTGCCAATATTGGAGTTATGTGATCAGCGGGGAGGAAGGATTCTTACCCGAATAAGAAGACGGGAGGGCCTCCATGTAAACAATTGTGGTAGGTATAATAAGAAAGGAAATTTACTATAAAATTTTAATTTCTTATCAACCTATCTTACAACTGTTTACTACAGGCTGAATAGACAATAGGATGGAGGGAATCACATAACCAACCCCCACATAACCCAATTGCACTGGAACTGTGGACAGAGGAAGAGGTCCCTAGGCCTATCAAACCATAGCATCACAATCATTAGTAAAAGACAATGAGAGATGAGGCGTATGGTTCTGTGTGACGCACAGACAGAAAGGGCAGTAACAGCAGAGAGCTGGAACTGACCTTGTAAGAAGCCTAATGGCTAAGGTAGACAACAGCCTGAGCAGAAGAAATAGGGCCCATAGTAAAATGGTTCACTGACTGCTCATGCAACTGATGCAGATAGGTGGAGAAAGTAGCATTTCTCCAGTAGGCTGGCTGCATAACATCCGACAACATGATGGAGTTGGTATAGCCCAAGAGGTAGACAATGCACGCACCTCGTGGGCAGAAATATGATTGGTAATACAATAGGCAGTCGCTAGTCGAGCTAAGCCGTGCGAATAGCAAGACAAATCCATCGAGAAATGGATTGAGAAGAGATTTTCTGTCGACCAGGAATAAGAGATAGAAAAAATTGGTTCCTGCCCTTCCTAATGAACTGCGTCCGATTGAGATAAATGCAAATCGCACGAACCGGACAGAGCAAAGGGCGGTTACCCTCAGCAGAAGGAAGAGCCCTGATACTGATAGGAGGTGGAGTAGTTTCTGGTATCTGATTTTTGGCCATAAAGGAGCAATCTGTGGTAAACATAACACTGTTGGGAGAGCTCCTGAAAAGGCCAGGTCAACCGAGAGGGCGTGAAACTCATTAACCCGTCTGGCTGAGACAAAAGCCATCAGAAAAGCTGTCTTGTGAGAAAATGCATATCCACATAAAGGTTCCCTCCCCCCCCCCCCCCCCCCCCCCCCCCCCCCCCCCCCAAGCAAAACAGCACCCAAGAAAGATTCCATCTTGGGATAAGCTGCAAAGTCCTATGCCTTTTCAAAGAAAAGTGTCGAACAAGCGTGAAGAGGTATGGATTAGTGCCGATACGACGCTGTCCCACATAAGAAAAGGTCTCCAAAAGCATGGACCTGTACCCTTTGATGGTAACAGGATGGAGACCCCGAGAATCAAACACATGTACCAGAAAACTCCCCAATCTGTGAAATCGGATTGGCATAATCAACAGAGTGATCGGCACACCATCGACAGAAGACCTTCCACTTAGCCGCATAGGCTAAACCAGTGGAGTGCCTCCTTCAAGAAGAAATGCACTCCACTGCTCGTCTCGAAAAAACCTCTATGGAGGAGACAGGACCTGACCAAAAATATGCGTGAAGATAAAATGAAGTCAACATGAAACCTCCTTGGGTGACCTTGGCAAAGAAGGTCCTGACGTAGAGAGAGACGTGACGGAACAACCGTCAACGGAGAGCAGAGCTGATTGATCCACACCCACTGAGGCGACAGGGGAGCGATCAAAATGTAATCGACAACCGCAGGTTCGTATCTTGGTTAGAACCTGAGGCAGAATCGGAACCGGCGGGAAGGCATAGCCGACAAGACCATTCCAATCGAGTGACAGAGCGTCCACGGTGAAAGCCAGAGGATCTGGACATGGGGACACGAAAATGTCCACCTGATGGGTCCAACAAGTCGCAAAGAAATCGATGTGGGGACGACCCCAGAAAGCAAAGCGACTGGAAGCATGTGTGGAGCATCCACTCGGTGGAAATGACCCTGCTCAGTCGGGACAGGGAGTCGGCTAGGACGTTCATACAACCGGGAATGTGACGAACCACCACTCCGGCATTGACATCCTGAGCGAGCAGTAGAAGATCCTGAGCCAATTCGTACATGGGAACAGACTGCGTGCCGCCCTGGTTCCGAATGTTAGCAACCACTGCCGAAGTGTCAGACAACAGAAGGACCTGGTGATTCGAAAGGTGGGGGATCCACTGCCGGAAACACAGAAGAGCAAGAAGCTCCTTCTGGTTGATGTGAAGAGCTGCTTGATCCTGGTCCCATGCCCTGTGAAGGGAAAGACCTAGAGGATCCAAAGTCTCACCACATCCGAGATCGCTGGCGACTGCCGTCAGAACACGATCGAAGTGGGTAAGTCCAACGGAACTCCTTGCAAAATCCACTGAACATCCATCCAGGGGAGAAGGTGACGATGAAGAGACTCCGGTAACTGAAGCACCAGATCCAGAGATTCAAAATTCGACCTCCAACGACTGAGCAGAAAGTGTTCGAGAGGTCTGACATGCAGCCGATCTAGAGGAATGAGATCCGTCACTGAACCGCAGAGACCGAGCAGCCGGAGAAGACTCCAAACTGTCGCAGACTTGGACTGGGACAGAGTCAGGGCAAAAGCTGAGAGAATCACAGCCCATTCCCGGGGAACCGCCACTGTATTCAGCTGAGTACGGAAGACCATCCCCAGATGACAAAACGACTGAGAAGGGACCGGGTCAGACTTCTCCTTGTTGACTCTGAACCCTAGCGACGTGAGCATGCTCAACAGTGTGTCGACATCTGACTCCAGAAAGGCAGCATTGGCATGCCTCTGGAGGATATCGTCTAGATATGCCGAAGTAGTCACCCTGGACTGTGTGTGATGTAAGGCTAACACATGCAACATTAGTCGGGTGAAGGCCCAAGGAGCCAGGTTGAGGCAAAGGGCATGGCCTTGAACTGGTAAACTCGCCCCAGAAAAGTGAACCTGAAATACTTTCGCGATGTTCGATGAATCGGAACATGAAAGTAAGCGTCTCGCAGGTCGCTGCTGGAAGCGAAAACCCCCTGGTGAATGGAGCGGCGAACCAACCTGAAAGTCTCCATGTTGAACTTAGGAGCAATGATAGACTGGTTCAGGATACTCAGATCGATAACCGGTCGGAGTCAGCCGTCCTTCTTCGGCACCAAGAACAGGTGGGAATAAAATCCCACTGAATGAATGTTCTTGACCTCGAATGCCCCCTTTGACAGGAGGTTGCCTATCTCCGGGATCAAAAGTTCCCAACATATAACGTCTAAAGGAACTTACGTTGGAAGAGGCATTCTCGACAGAGTTGGATCCCTCAACCTGGGATGAATTGAGGTGACGACTGCCAATGCCTACCCTTAGGCGACAGGAGGATCAGCCCTTGGCTTCACAGAGGAAGCAGAAGGGCGCTTGTTAGGCTTTGGATGACCCCTGCCTCCAACAGAAGGCTGATCAAGCTGAAGAAGCAGCAGCTGATCTATGGAATGACGTAGAACGTCATCCCGGACCATCGCCACGGAACCTTGGAATAGTTGTGGACCCGCCGAAGAAGCAGATCGAAGAACAGCGCGCTGCCCCTCAGGAAGGGAACGGCATGTGTCCAACACAGCGTCCCTGTGAACTAATTCCAAGTTAGCCGTGTTACAGGCATGTGTGTGCATGAGCGCCTTGGAAAGCACACACAAAGGAGCCTGTACATCGTCAAACTTATCTGGAAGCAGCTAAAGCAGAGACGACGTGATACGAGAGAGAAAGCATGCCCAGCATCTCTCTCGATAAGCCCAACAGGGACTCCAGAGTAGATATAGGAATAACGGCCGACTTGGGCTTGGAATGCCAGAGGGAGGTGGAGTCCTGATCCAAGACCGTCAATGTCTGGCAGACTGACAGATTGGTGGAATCGTAGGAACGATTATGCACTGGAGGCAAAAAAATGTCAACCCTGGTGAAGAACGAAGTCTTCATAGCTTTGGAACTCAGCTTAGAGTCCAAATCTGAAAATGCTTCAACCACCTGTACCGACTGGCACGGTCGAAGGCGCCCAGAAGCAGGTTGCTCAACAGACTGTAGGTGTGCGACCGATGATCACGGCCTGGCTGACACTGTCGGCTGGTTTGACGGTTTGAGATCTGGAAGGAACCCAAACACAAAGTCAAGAGCTGCCCCCAAGTCAGAAGACTGTTGGCTCTCGACGTCAGGTATGTCAGACTCATTCTCTGAGTCGGAAGACACATAGCCCATCATGGGCAAACCAGCCGATGCCTCCCATGGTGTAGGCACACCTGATGGATCAGAAAGCGGCCGGCTTCTGATCCTGGGAGGTGGCGCAGCAGGGGGGGGGGGGGGGGAGTGCCTGGAAACCACTAGTAGCCTTGCTGGAAGCAACGGGAAGGCTCTTGGAAAGAACCTGAGTGAGCAAGGAGAGGGCCTTGTTTGTATTGTTTTGTGGCAGGAATTAGTATGCAAAATGACACATGGAAAATCCCCATTAATCCCATCACCGGAAAAATGGTTATTTTGAGGTGAAAACATTGAAAAATTCAATAAAATCAGCAAAAATTGGAACTTGCTCAATACTCATTAAAAGAGTTCAAACAATCATTTCCATGGTACTTAGATCAAAATAACCAATGACCATCCACCTGCACCAAAGATCTTGCTAAAGATGAAAAGATGTAACTGTGCCACAGGTTGTAAGATGCCAAGGTGTAGTTGCAACCCCCCCCCCCCCCCCCCCCGACTCACCCATTCAAATGCGTGTGGGAAATGTCAGGAAAACAATAACTTGCTGCAATGACATTGCAGAAGTCATTATTTTATATTTATTATTTATATATGACATTGATATATAACGGTAATTTGTAAAACATTTTACCCCCAAAAGTTAAATGAAAGTGTCAATGACACTGTAGCTCAACTTGTCAAGACATGTACATGTATAGTATGTGACACAGCAATGACAAACATCTAGGTAATGACCTGATAACAAAGGTACATATAAAGTATTGTAACGGTCTGTACATAAATACTGACTGTAGCCTGTAACAAATGTATAGGTAAAGTATTGTAAAGGTGGGTGACAGTCAGATGCTAAACTAGAAAAGAAATCTTTGAGTCCCAGAGTAAGTCTGACTGAACCCCAAAATATTTGTTCTCATAGCACAGTGATAACAAAGGCACCCCAAAACACACTCATTCCTGTCCCAAGATGAAAACAAAGGTACCCAAGAAGTTTCGTGAAGATCAGTTCATAAATACGAGCTGTATAGAAGTTGTGACAAAAAACTGATTGGACCTAATTTCGGTACAAAATGGCCACTGGCAGCCATCTTGAATTTTGGACCGCACTCAGAAACACTCATTCTCGTCCCAAGGTGATAGATAAGGTGATAGAAGTTTTGTGAAGATCGGTTGATAAATACAGCCTCTAACCCAAGCCGTATTGACATGTGCACTTACAGTGTATAAGTAGCACTAAATAAATCAAAATTCATCTAATTTGCATAATTTCTGCACGAGAAAAAAACCTGTACTGTATGTGATGTATTCCATTTTACTAAACATTCATACAAAAACTTATTTAAATCAGAACTTTCATACAGAAGTTCTGTACAAAAGACTGATTGCACTAATTTTGGTACAAAATGGCTGCTGGTGGCCATCTTGAATTTGGGACCACACCCAAAAACACCCGTTCTCATCCCACGGTGATAACAAAGGTACCCAAGAAGTTTCGTAAAGATCGGTTCATAAATGCGGCCTCTAGCCTGAGCCATATAGAAGTTGTGTACAAACAAGAGGCCCCACGTGGCCTTAATCATTCACCTGACAAAGTGGCTCTCATAAGTATTTTAGGTCACTTTCACCATGTCATGCCTCATCAACATTAACTGGTTGAGTGATAGATTTTCTTTGAAGGTCAACATTTGTTACCTAAAATTTGTTTTATTTAAAATCATTGGCGTGTGCCAACAGCCACACTCCAATGATTTTTAATAAAGCAAATTTATCTCTGCAGACAAACTGGTTTAGCATGAAGCACAAGCAAGGAATGTGAAGACTATAGCCTGGCAAATACGTTTTTTTAAAGCCAATATGACAGTGGCTCCCAGTGCTCAAATAGTTAAGATTACAGAGTCAGAAGAGATAGCCTTGGACATCTCTCTCCAACTGTGGATATCTTCCATGTGCTACATGTATATATTTGCATGCAAGAGAACAAAAATTTTCCAAAATATTGGTTTTTTTTTATCATCATTGGAACAAGCTCAAACCGCTTATTCCAATAGGGGTATGGGAAGATAAGGTATATTTTTGAGACAAAAATGTTAATATATAATGGTGTTTTTTTGTGAATGACGCTGGAGAGTTTTGCGTAAAGATATGGTAAATGGTTTGTTCTCGACACAGAATGATGCAAAAGAATTTAAATTTTATTAGGCAAGTTGTTCCTATAATGCATTTAAAAATTGAAGTAACTCAGTTTTTTTGCTGACGATTTTTTAGGTGTGTGTGTCTGTGTTTGTGTGTGTGGAGGGGGGGGGGGGGGTTGGGTAAGAGTGTTCCTGCAAACAAAATTCCTGAATAAGTGGAAAATTTTAATTTTTGTGTCAAAGACATAGTGCGTGAATGTTGACTGGAACAAGCTTAGAGAGCTCATTCCAATGTGAAGTCATAAAGCTGTGTTTTACGTATGAAATTCTGGAATAACTAAAAAATTGCTTTTTTGTCTCAAAAAGCATGGTGTGCGACCTCTCATTGGAATGAGCTCAAAAAACTCGTTCCAATGGGGTATTTACAAGCGATAAGTACATGTATGTTTTAGAGACAAAAATTAAAATTTGAATAATAATAATAATAATAATAATTGATTTTGTAAAAGCATAAAACCACGAAGAGTGCCCTAAAATGCTTCACAGAAATAAAATACACTTTTCTGAAAATAAAGAGTCACATGTTTCAGTTTCCTTCAGGGAGGTTCAGGAGAATGCTTCAGTAAATAGGAAAGTTTTAAGATTTCTTTTGAAGATGTTGATAGTTTCTGAATTTCTGACACTAATAGGCAACGCATTCCACAATCTTGGACCCACGATGGAGAACACACGATCATTAGCCAGATTAGATCTGCTAAAAGGTATGACTAGTTGAATTTGATCTTTAGATCTCAGACTGCGTGATGGAGTGTATACAGTGATGAGCCCTTGCAGGTAAACTGGAGCCAGTTTGTGGATACATTTGAATACTAAGATCAATATTTTGAAATTAATTCTCTGTTTAACTGGAAGCCAATGTAATTGTCTTAAAACAGGTGTTATGTGTTCAGAGCATTTGGTACCAGTAATTATCCTAGCAGCAATATTCTGAACTTTTTGAAGCTTCTGAATCAAATACTGCGGCAGCCCCACTAGCACTGAATTACAATAGTCTAGTTGTGAGGTGATGAAGGAATGCACAAGTTTTTCAAGTGCTGACTGGTTAAGATAAGTTCTCAGTCTTCCAATATTCCGAAGCTGCCAGTAACATTTTTGACATATTTTATTGATATTGATGTCTAGCTTTAAATTTGAGTCCATAATCAGTCCAATATTCCTGGCCGATTCACTTTTCATGGTGATGTTGTTTCCAACCTGAATTGATGTAACAGTGGGTGTAGGCATGCGAACCCCGGATATCACTAAGAATTCTGTTTTAGAGTCATTTATTTTCAGTTTAAAATCTATCATCCATTCCCGCACCAGATTTATGCAAGTTTCCATGTTGCTGACTGCAGTGATTGAGTCACTTTGAAGAGATGAATTAAATGTAATGTACAGTTGGGTATCATCAGCATACAGATGATATGATATGCCATGCCTTTTAAGAAGACGACCCAGAGAAGAAGCGTACAGAGTAAACAAAAGTGGACCAAGAACTG
Source organism: Pictodentalium vernedei (assembly GCA_031216915.1). NCBI lineage: Eukaryota > Metazoa > Mollusca > Scaphopoda > Dentaliida > Dentaliidae > Pictodentalium > Pictodentalium vernedei. Next base: position 187,081,941 of record CM062291.1, read on the forward strand.
AGCCCTGAGGAACACCACACTTTAACATCTTGCTTTCTGAACCGGTCTTGTTGATATATATTTGTTGACTGCGACCTTCTAGATATGATGCAAACCATGATAAGACAGATCCACATATGCCGTGCTGTGTCAATGTCTGCAAAAGAATATCATGGTCGACTGTGTCGAATGCTGCTGACAAATCCATGAGAACAAGCAGTACAGCGACTTTTGCGAAGAATGCTGACAAGTTTTGGCAGTTATGCTGGTAAAAAGGTAAGGTATGCAAAGTGGTTGTTTTTTAGAGGTGACATTTAATTAAGGGGAATTAACCCTTGATTACTGAGGTAACTTCTAAATGTACTGAAATTTCATGAAGCAATGTGAATAACAGACAACAGTTGCCTAAAAATTTCATGAATAACTCAAATTTTTATTGTTTTGTCTCGAAAACATGGCATATGACCTTTGTTGGAATGAGCTGAATGTGAGTGTTCCAATGAGGGGTCATAAAATTTGAATGGAGATTTGTGTGAATAATGCATTAGTACTGCTAGATTTGGGTAAAGGGTTAACCCTGGATACCATACCTTCTATAGTAAATCTCTTCTGCAAATTTTGTCTAAGATTCGATCAACATTACAAATAAATACGTTCATGAATCACGACATTGCAGCTTTGGCTGAAAGTCTAAAAATTACCACCAAAATACAGTAAAATATGGGATTTCTTTACCATTGAAACTTCCACTGACGAGAAGGCCAAATGCTTATCCTGTAGTGCTATGTTATGCCGGGGTGAACATTAAACATAATTTGATTTTCTTTTCCTTGAGTTTCATTAGTATACTCAACCTGTGCTGCTTTCTCTTGAGTAAAGAGTGATATTCTGACGTCTGTTCCATAAACTTCCATTCAGAAGCACTTACCTAAAACCGGCGACATCACACCAATGGGGAATTTGATGCAAATTAACTCAATCTTCAAACACCAGGGCTTGCATTTTCACCAGGCCCTAGCCTGGTAATAAGCTCCACCCCCCCAACCCCAACCAAATTCTCAAAAGTCTGATCAGTTGGACTTTTAAAAGGAACTGGCCTTCCAACTTAAAAGTTTTAAAAACACTTTTGCTCGAGTGAAATTCATAACAGCGAATTAGTTAAAAAAAATACATTCTCTGAAAAATGCTCGTTGAAAAAACAATGTTCATTCGTTCTTCATCGAAGCACAGGCGTCTGGAAACTTGATCTAAAGAGATATCACCCTTATACCTTAAAATACCCCCTCTTATATATTTAAAATACATGTGTATAGTATCTACATGTACGTGAGAGGGGGTATTTCGAAGTAGGTGTGATATATCTCTTTAGAACGTGTTTCCAGACACCTGTAATCAAATTTTACCTGGCCAGCTGTCCCGAAAATGTAAAGCTGATGATGATAATGGTATTTAGTCATACTGCGGTATTTTATTTTATTACCGTACTCGGTATTGGAAAATCAAATACTGTGCAGCCTTAGCAATTGGCAGACAATTCAATTAAAATATAATACTCTGAACTCACTGGGTCCCGGTGTCCTACGTAAGCATGCATGAACTGGTGTAGTCTATTCAGCCTTCTCTGGCATCTTCCTCGTGTGGTGTACATGTAGTGATGTACATTGCAAGTCATATCCAGTCAGTCACGCGACGAAGTTGACTGTTGTACACATTGTGATGTTTTCGTGGTTATGTGTCCCAAACTGGAACACATACCACGAAAATGTCACAATGTCAACTTCAACTATTCGGAATTCTCAGAAATGCTGAATGATCATTCTGAAATATTCCTAGGAAACAATAAAATGCACCACAATCCAGATACATTTAGTTGATTTCTAAATTAAAGATACTGTAGAATGCACATAACTGTTCGATTCCTGAACAAAAATAAATTGATTAGATTGAAAAACGTGTCCTATGGAAACTTCCAGAATGAAATGGGTCACTGAACGGCCATGAGTAAATTAATAAATGAAATCGGCAGAGAAGTCTGTGATTAAAACAATAAATAGGAATGGCTAGGGTGATCATGAGTGATGTCACACAAAGACCATGCATATTGCAGTTTACTGCACGCAGTTCAATGATATTGGAAAACACAGTGTCTTATTCTCTTTTATGTCTGTGAACAATGTGATTATGTCCCGACTGTCTGTATGCATATGTTCATCTTCAAAGGATGCCGACAGAGGCTGCACACAAATTGGAACTGATAAGTGACTGATTAAATGACATGTTAACCATTCCCAACTGTGACTGGGAATCTTTTATTTGCAAGCGCTACTTTCTGAACGGCAGCATGCGCCGAACATAACACGCTACTATCGGCATTCACCTGCGAACTGCGTGCGCCAGCACACACTAAAATCGAAGGATTGGATATTTTGAGATTCAACTATTTATTAGTTGGTGTTTAATGTCATCTGTTTGTGCACAATGGCTAATTGTGACACAACATGGAGATAAAGTTAAGTGTAGGCAATTAATTCAATTCTGAAAAATGGCATTTAATGTACGGCAATACAGCAATGTTGTGAAGTCTACCTCCTCCACTCATCCCCTTGCCCTCCCACACACATACAAGTTTGCCGTATTTCTTTCAATGGCTAATTTGAGAATTGATCACCCCTAAGCTATAAATTGTTGGCAGATACATGTAGTAGGCACTCCACTCCAGCACACACACACACAAGCTTATTTTTGCCTTTGGGTAGATTTGATTTGGAAACTATATGGCTGCAAATGGCTGACTATTGCTGTCAGTCAGACAACGTATTAGCCCTATACATGTTCGACGTTAACTTGTCATTGCCACTTGGGCTTATATTTGGCACTTGTTAAGTTCTGTTGGATGATGAGAATTAAGTATTTAAAATTAATGAAAATCATTAATAATTGTTTGTATAAATTTCAAAGCAACCTCAGTTGTTAAGTGCGACAGTGTAAATGAGACTTTGCACTGTTAGAAGAAATGGTTTTGTCATTTGGATTATCTCCTCTGGCGAATATAACATCAATCTGACAACCATTTACTGAGGTTCAACGACACATGAACAGCCAGGGTCATTTCGTGTCGGTGACAGTTTTACGGGTGGAGGAAGCTGGAGTACCCGGAGAGAACCACCGAGCAAATACAAGCAGCTCTCCAACACTGTAATGCTGAACTCTGCACCGCGGCACAGGGAGTGTTACATGTAGAGTGGATAAAGACATGAGCACCATCAACGTGCAGTACGCCTTAGAACACAGCGTTATCGTGCCCCCATGTGGGCAATTGGGGTTAAGTGCCTTGCCCAAGGACACAACGCGGGAGCGCGAATTAGTCGCTGAAATGGTCACCCATCCAGCTACTAACCTCGCTCGACGCTGAACCATATGTTTGTACATTCTTATTGGTTGAACATGAATCACTGACATTGATCATTTGGTTGACTCCTGTAGGAGAAAAACACATTGTAACGTAACATGCTTAAATGGTGCGTTTGTGTTACAAGGTTGTCAACTGGCTTAATGAAAAGCTGAAAGACTGTTCAAACACAGTTTGCATCAAGTGATGGTAAATGTAAATTTATATATAACGCACGTTTTCAGGTGGTAAAAGTTTATGACAACAACTGCAACATGAAAACAACAAAATGTAATTCAAAAGCCCACTCGATTCGATTCATATTATAGCCCTGCTGAACTCGCATGAGAATTTCTGTAAGCTCAAAAATTCGAGGCGTAGCGGTATGAAAATGTTAAACTTTTCGTTTTTACAAATGGCATTGGCTAATGTATACCAACCCTTCTGAACTGATGTCCATATATCAGCCTACGCCTAATAGTATACTGATTAATCATCTTATCACTAGTTTTTCCCATGATGTATTTAGAAAGTGAAGCAATTCAACGTTGTTTGACATACCTTAATGAGCTGTCAAACAAGATCAAATTGGTTCAATTCAAAGATGCATTATGGGGAAAATTTGCCACTTGAAATTTTGCGTCCAGTATGCAGGGATGTGCAGGAGGGGTATGAGTACTCTACTATACATGTATCTTGCAGCAATGGTGGGGAAATAAGGAGTGGGAAATTGGGAATTGATTTATTTATTTATTGGTGTTTAAGTACTTTTTTGCAGCTACATGTATGGTTCATTGAAAGTACAACAAAGGTGTAAGGTCAAGTTCAGCCAATTGTTTACAGTTCAAAGTACAAGTCCTGTCATGAACTGTGTGCTTATCTAGCCTTAATTGCATGTTTGTATGCCATTTTTGGACATGAAGATTTTTAAAGAATAATCCTCATACGGCACTAAGTTAAAATTCGGGCTCCCACAGGGAGCCCAAATATTAACCCAGGGACTCGATTTAAACAAATCTGAATCTGAACCCACTAAAAATGTTATATACCAAATATGAAAGAATTCGGCCCAGTGGATCTGAAGAAAAAGATTTTTTTTTAATTTTGGAAAGAAATTTAGAGTGCTATCAGAGTTATGCCCCCTGTGGTACCCCTGTGGGCGTGGCAACCTCATTTGAACAAACTGACATGTGATAGGGAACATGCACAGCAAATTTTGTTGAATTTGGTCCAGTAGTTCGTGAGAAGTCAATAATGTAAAGTTAACGCTGGATGGACGACGAAGGACAATGACGGAAGACGGATGGAAAGTGATTAGTAAAGCTCCCCTTCAGCTTCGCTCAGGTGAGCTAAAAACTCATTTCCAGATTTTGGTCTAAAATTTCTAAGTCCAGACTGGACTCCAAATTTTCAGCATATATATGAAGCCAGGGACTTGGCTTGAACAAACTTGAATCTCAACTCCCTAAGGATACTGTATACCAAATATCAAAAGATTCTGACTGGTGGATCTGAAGAGGAAGATTTTTAAAGCATATTCCACATATTGCACTAAGTTGAAATTTGGGCTCCCATAGGGAGCCCAAATATTGACCCAGGGTCTCAATTTGAACAAAATGGAATCTGACCCCCCGAGAGATGTTATATACCAAATATGAAAAGATTCTGACTGGTGGAACTGGAGAAGATGATTTTTGAAAAAAATTCCGCATATTGCACTAAGTTAAAATTCGGACTCCCATAGGGAGCATAAATATTGACCCAGGTACTCGATTTAAACAAACTTGAATCTAACCCCCATAGAGATGCTATATACCAAATATGAAAAGATTCTGACTGGTGGATGTGAAGAAGAAGATTTTTAAAGAAAATTCAACATATTGCACTAAGTTAAATTTCGGGCTCCCACAGGGAACCCAAATATGAACCCAGGGACTCGATTTGAACAAACTTCAATCTGGCCCCCCCCCTCCCCCCCCCCCCCCCCCCCCCCCCCCCTCCCTAGAGATGTTGTATACCAAATATGAAAGAATTCTGCCTGGTGGATCTGGAGAAGAAGATTTTTAAAGAATAATCCTCATATTGCACCAAGTTAAAATTCGGGCTCCCATAGAGAGCCCAAATATCAACTCAGGGACTCGATTTGAACACATTTGAATTTGACCCCCCTAAAGATGTTGCATACCAAATATGAAAGAATTCTGCATGGTGGATCTGAAGAAGATGATTTTTAAACAATAATCCACAAATTGCACTAAGTTAAAATTCGCGCTCCCATAGGGAGCCCAAATATCAACCCAGGGACTCGATTTGAATAAATTTGAATCTGCCCTGCAATCCCCCCCCCCCCCCCCCCCCCCTCCCGAGATGTTGTATACCAAATATGAAAGAATTCTGCCGGGTGGATCTGAAGAAGAAGTTTTTAAAGAATAAGCCTCATATTGCACCAAGTTAAAATTCGCGCTCCCATAGGGAGCCCAAATATTGACCCAGGGTCTCAATTTGAACAAAATGGAATCTGACCCCCCGAGAGATGTTATATACCAAATATAAAAAGATTCTGACTGGTGAAACTGAAGAAGATGATTTTTGAATAAAATTCTGCATATTGCACCAAGTTAAAATTTGGACTCCCATAAGGAGCGCAAATACTGACCCAGGTACACGATTTAAACAAACTTGAATCTAACCCCCATAGAGATGTTGTATACCAAATATGAAAGAATTCTGCTGGGAGGATTTGAAGAAGAAGATTTTTAAAGAATAAGCCTCATATTGCATTAAGTTAAAATTCGCGCTCCCATAGGGAGCCCAAATATCAACCCAGGGACTCGATTTGAACAAACGTGCTTCTGACCCCCCCCCCCCCCCCCCCCCCCCCCCCCCCTAGAGATGTTGTATACCAAATATGAAAGAATTATACCTGGTGGATCTGAAGAAGAAGATTTTTAATGAATAATCCTCATATTGCACCAAGTTAAAATTTGGGCTCCCATAGGGAACCCAAATATTAACTCATCGACCCGATTTGAACAAACTTGAATCTGACCCCCCTAGAGCTGTTGTATACCAAATACGAAAGAATTCTGCCTGTTGGATCTGAAGAAGAAGATTTTTGAAGAATAATCCTCATATTGCACGAAGTTAAAATTTGGGCTCCCATAGAGAGCCCAAAATATCAACCCAGGGACTCAATTTGAACAAACTTGAATCTGGGCCCCCCCCCCCCCCCCCCCCCCCCCCCCCCCCCCTAGAGATGTTGTATACCAAATATGGAAGAATTCTGACTGGTGGATATGAAAAAGAAGATTTTTAAAGAATAATCGTCATATTGCACTAAGTTCACATCTTGAATCTGAGCCCCCTAGAGATGTTGTATACCAAATATGAAAGAATTCTAGCTGGTGGATCTGAAGAAGAAGATTTTTAAAGAATAATCCTCATATTGCACCAAGTTAAAATTTGGGCTCCCATAGGGAGCCCAAATATGAACCCAGGGACTCGATTTGAACAAACTTGAATCTGCCCCCCCCTGGAGATGTTGTATACCAAATATGAAAAGATTCTGACCAGTGGATCCGAAGAAGAAGATTTTTAAAGAACAAGAGGCCCCAGGGGGCCTGAGGGTGCTCACCTGACATGGTAGCCTAAATATCAACCCAGAGAATTGCTTTCAACAAGTTGCATCTGCTCCTCCTAAGAAAAGCTTATACCAAATATCCAAAGATTCTGACCAGTGGATCTAAAAAAAAGAAGATTTTTAAAGAATATTCCTCATATTGAACTAAGTTATAATTTGGGCTCCCACAGGGACTTGGCTTTAACAAACTTGAATCTCCCCCCCCCCTCCCCCCACCCCCCCCCCCCCCCCCCCCAAGGATCCTGCACGCCAAATATCAGAACATTCCGACTGCTGGATCTGAAGAAGAAGATTTTTAAAGAAAATTCCTCATTTTGAACTAAGTTACAATTCAAGCTCCCACAGTGAGTCCAAATATGGACCTAGGGACTTGGCTTGAACAATCTTGAATCTCACCCCTGTAAGCATGGTGCATACCCAATATCAAAAGATTCTGCCTGCTGGATCTTGATAAGAAGATTTTCAAAGAAATTTGTCTGAAATGCACCAAGTTTGAATTCGGGCTTCTATAGTGAGCCCAAATATGAATCTAGGGAGCCGATTTGAACAAACATGAATCAGATCCACCCCACAATGTTGCATACCAAATATCAAAAGATTCTGCCTGCTGAATCTGGAGAAGATTTTTTAACAAATTTGCCTGAAATGCACCAAGTTCAAATTCGAGCTTCTATAGTGAGCCCAAATATGAATCCAGGGGGCCGATTTGAACAAACTTGAATCAGATCCACCCCTCAATGTTGCATACCAAATATCAAAAGATTCTGCCTGCTGGATCTGGAGAAGAAGATTTTTTAAGAAATTTGCCTGAAATGCACTAAGTTCGAATTCGAGCTTCTATACTGAGCTCAAATATAAACCCAGGGGGCCGATTTGAACAAACTTGAATCAGATCCACCCCACAATGTTGCATACCAAATATCAAAAGATTCTGCCTGCTGGATCTGGAGAAGAAGATTTTTTAAGAAATTTGCCTGAAATGCACTAAGTTCGAATTCGGGCTTCTATAGTGAGCCCAAATATGAATCCAGGGGGCCGAATTGGACAAACTTGAATCAGATCCACCCCACAATGTTGCATACCAAATATCAAAAGATTCTGCCTGCTGGATCTGGAGAAGAAGATTTTTTAAGAAATTTGCCTGAAATGCACTAAGTTCGAATTCGAGCTTCTATACTGAGCCCAAATATAAACCCAGGGGGTCGATTTGAACAAACTTGAATCAGATCCACCCCACAATGTTGCATGCTAAATATCAAAAGATTCTGCCTGCTGGATCTGGAGAAGAAGATTTTTTAAGAAATTTGCCTGAAATGCACTAAGTTCGAATTCGGGCTTCTATAGTGAGCCCAAATATGAATCCAGGGAGCCGATTTGAACAAACTTCAATCAGATCCACCCCACAATGTTGCATACCAAATATCAAAAGATTCTGCCTGCTGGATCTGGAGAAGAAGATTTTTTAAGAAATTTGACTGAAATGCACTAAGTTCGAAATCGGGCTCCTATACTGAGCCCAAATATGAACCCAGGGAGCCGATTTGAACAAACTTGAATCAGATCCACCCTACAATGTTGCATACCAAATATCAAAAGATTCTGCCTGGTGGATCTGGAGAAGAAGATTTTTTAATCTTTTTCCCATTGCCTACAGTGTTAAAAAGTGCTGACTCAGCACTTTTTCAAAGTCCTGAAAAAAGTACCTTGTGATCAAACCGATAGTGATTTTTTTTTAACCATTTTATTCTACTGGATAAAAGTAAGCTTTATACAAAATAAGAATTCTCTGTGCCGTGTAGTTTTGGAGATATGGGAGTTTTAAGGTTTTTCCTATTTTTAGCTCCCGAGGTTCCCACGGAATCAATCAACTACTTATGACCCATTATCATCTCATATCAAATTTGGTTCAAATCGACCTGACGGTTCTGAAAATAGAAATTTTAGGCGTGGCAAAAATTTTTGCCCCTCCCATAACGAAGGCAAATAATGCCCGACAAACTTCTCTTGAACAAACTTGAGTCTACACCTCAAAAGGAAGCTGCATACTAAATATCAAGGCTCTGCTATTGCTGGTTCTTGAGAAGAAGATTTTTTAAGAATTGGAGCATTTTTGCCCCATCCCTCTGCTCAATATGAGCCGAAAGCTAATTTGACAAAAAATCAAAATACCCTTATATAACCCCTACTCACATGAAATTTCATTAATATGCGGCCAGTGGTTTGGGAGAAAAAGGCCCAAACACCACCTTCACGACGGACGACGGACGCCGGACAAAAAGTGATAAGAAAAGCTCACCCTGACTTTCAGTCAGGTGAGCTAATAATCCTCATATTGCACTAAGTTAAAATTCGGACTCCCATAGGGAGCCCAAATATTAACCTAAGGACTTGATTTGAACAAATCTGAATCTGACCCCCCTAGAAATGTTGTATACCAAATATGAAAGAATTCGGCCCAGTGGATCTGAAGAAGAAGATTTTTTAAATTTTGGAAACACTTTTAGGGTGATATCAGAGTTATGCCCCCCTGTGGTGCCCCCTGTGGGCGTGGCAACTTTGTTTGAACAAATTTGAATTGACATATGATAGGGAACATGCACAGCAAATTTTGTTGAATTTGGTCCAGTAGTTCGTGAGAAGAAGTCGATAATGTAAAGTTAACGCCGGACGGATGACAACGGACAGAAAGTGATTAGTAAAGCTCCCCTTGAGCTTCGCTCAGGTGAGCTAAAAACTGATAAAAACCTAATTTCGGTACAAAATGGCCACTGGCAGCCACCTTGAATTTTGGACCACGCTCAGAAACACTCGTTCTCATCCCAAGGTGATAACAGAGGTACCCAAGAAGTTTTGTGAATATCGGTTGATAAATACAGCCTCTAGCCCGAGCCGTATTGACATGTGTACATACTGTGTGTAAGTAGCACTGAAAAAATCAAAGTTCATCTAATTTGCATAATTTCTGCACGAGAAAAAACCCCATATTATATGTGATGTATCCCATGGTACTAAACATTCACACAAAAAAATTTTCAAATCAGCACTTTCATATGGAAGTTCTGTGCAAAAATCTGATTGCACCTAATTTTGTACAAAATGGCTGCCATCAGCCATCTTGAATTTCGGACCGCACCCAAAAACACTCGTTCTCATCCCACGGTGATACCAAAGGTACCCAAGATGTTTCGTAAAGATCGGTTTATAAATACGGCCTCTAGCCCGAGCCGTATTGGCATTTGCACTTACAGTGCTGAAAGTAACACTAAATACATCAAAGTTAGTCTAATTTGCATAATTTACGTACGAGAAAAAAACCGTATTATATGTGATGTATCCCATGGTACTAAACATTCATGCAAAAAATTATTCAACTCAGTGCTTTCATATGGAAGTTCTGTGCAAAAATCTGATTTCACCTAAGTCTGTACAAAAGGGCCGCCAGCAGCCAACTAGAATTTCGGATCGGACCCCAAAACACTCGTTCTTGTCCCATGGTCATAACAAAGGTACCCAAAAAGTTTCGTAAAGATCGGTTCATAAATACGGCCTCTAGACCGAGCCGTATTGAATTGTTGATGGACAGACGGACAGACAGACAGACAGACGGACGAGGGACGACTGGCCATGGCATAAGCTCAAATTTGGCTTTGCCAAAGTTGAGCTAAAAATTTATAGTAATTTATATATTTTTTATACTTACCAATGATCCTTAAATTATAGGGCCAAACACACATTTTGCCCCCCAATCCCCAAAATTTGCAGCAAAAACCGAAATTTCAATGTCCTATGTGGTCCTCCATACCTTTTATCCACTGTGCATGCGCAGTGTCAAGGAGGTCTCGAAATTGGCTCCAAAAGTCATTCTTACAACCAATGGCTGGTAAGCTTTATGTAATCCACGGGGAGGTATGAGTTCCCAACTCATGGGAGGGCTGGGTCATTGGTAAGTATAAAAAATATATAAATTACTATAAATTTTTTAACATTTTTATACTGTACCAATGACCCAGACTTAGCTGAATAGAAAAAAGGCTGGAGGGCCTAGGACATAAAGGAAATTCCAATAGACTCAATTACATGAAAACAGAATTATCTCCTCAAGGAGAAGAGGAGAACAGGTTTTACATGTATCTTTCTTGTTTGTTTCAAAAAAGAAAGACACAATACCATTTTGTAATTGAGCACAATAACATCAATGATCTCTATTAACATCCAGTATAATCCATTATACTAATCTTATTAAAGGAAAGCCAATAATTAAAGATAGTCCAGATAATGAGACTCTTTATACTCATCAAAAAGTGTCCGAGGATTGTATATTAGCGCTCGTATGATCCGTGACATATACAAATGTTTCACACCGAGCTACACTTTAAAAATATTACATGAATTAGCTTTACACTTTAAAACTATCCCGGCACTGACTCGGAATTACTGATTCCAGAGGAGGTATTCCCTTGCTTTTCACTATAAAGCAGGTGACCTAAGGGAACACCATCCCCCCTCCCCCACTTTCCCTTGCAGAGGGACAAATACCCCAGAGCGAAGAGGGCAGCAGGACAGAGTCACTGCCGGAATTATTAGCATAAGTCCAAGAAGTAGACAGCTCTCTTACTTCATGCGCCAAAATCTTAAGCACAGACTGCTGAGTTGAAGATAATTTTCCATAAGGAGAACGGATAGTTAATTGAATCCCCCTTGCAATAGAATGGACCGTAATGTCCCTTCTATTAGGCAGCAGCGTGGGGGCACGATGACGCCGTGTACTAAGGCGTACTGCACGTCGATGGTACGCATGTCTTCAACCAATCTAACCCTGCCTGTGCTGCAGTGCGGAGTTACGATGTTGGGGAGCTGGCAGCTGCTCATCGTTGCTCGGTGGTTCTCTCCGGGTACTCCGGCTTCCTCCACCCGTAAAACTGTCACGGTCATGATTAGCCATTGTGCATAAATATGTGACCTTAAACATCAATAAATAAATAAATAAATAATATTAGGCAGCAGAAACAGAAAGAAAAGTTTACGTTCCTTTCTGATAAACTCAGATCTACTTATGTAAATACGTATAGCTGTAACAGGACAGAATAAAGGTCTATGCCCATCTAAAGACGGAAGAGCCTTAATAACAATAGGTTCCGAAATACTTATTAGGAGCCTGATTTTAGCCAAAAATCCAACATTAGTAGTCAAGGTAATAGTATTACCTACACTACGATAGTGAGAATCATCCACAGATAGTGCCTGAAGCTCATTAACTCTTCTAGCAGAAGAGAAGGCTAAGAGAAAGCTGTCTTATAAGATAAGAATTTGAAGTTCACTGTATCAAGAGGCTCAAATGGCGCTTCTTTAGCTTAAGAAGAACCCAAGCTAAATTCCACTTAGGAATTAATCTAAGGGTTCTAGGTCTATTTATCGAAAAGTTTTTCAGTAACTTAGATAAAGAGACATTAGATCCAATCTGTAAACTATCATGATGTGCATAGGTATCAACAGAATGATTCCTACATCACCGTGAGAAAACCTTCCACTTAGCAGCATAATTTAATCCTACAGTTAGAAATTGCGTCCACTGCTCGTCCTGTAAATTGCTTGCCGAGCAAGAAGGACCGCACAACGGAAATACGGAAATACATGAAGGTTGAGACCCTACGGGGTGTGATGCAGTGTGCGCAATTTCCCCTGCGAAAGAAGATCCTCTCGTGGAGGAAACTTCCACGGCACGTCCCACAGCAGACACCTGAGTAGATTTATCCACGGTCTCTGGGGTGACAGAGATGCTACCAACAGAATTTTGCAGTGCGATTGCTTTATCTTGAACAATATCTGCTGAATCAATGGCGCTGGAGGATAGGCGTATCCTATCATTCTGTCCAAAGAGATCGAGAGAGCGTCTACTGCAAATGCTCGAGGATCTGCACACGGCGACCCATACGTCTGCAACTGATTGTTAAGATGCGTCGCAAATAAGTCTATCATTGGACGGTCCCATTGGTAGCAAATCTGATTGAATACTCGTTTGTTGAAAGTCCATTCTGACAGTAACATGCGACCCTTCCGTGAAAGGGAGTCTGCCAAAACGTTCAGACGACCCGGAATATGACGAACCGATTGAAGAACTTGATGCTCTAGGACAAACAGAAGGATCCTTTCTGTTAAATTGAATAATGGAATGGAATGAGTGCCTCCCTGGTTCCAAATATACGCTACTACTGTCGAATTGTCGGACAGAATTTGAACATGCGAACTCTGAAGAATTTCATTCATTGACGTAGCGCAAGCCATATTGACATGATCTCTTGATGTTTATGTACTTGTTAGGAACTGTGGATCCTAAAGACCCTGGCACCCTGAATCTGTTGGGCTCAGAGTAGCACCCCAACCTGTTTGACTCGCATCCGTCATTATCGTTAAACTCGGATCCAGCAGTTGTAGTGGTACTCCTTGAGTTAACCACTGAATATCTGCCCAAGTCTGAATCTCTTGTTTCACTCGATTCGTCAAGACGATGTTCGATTCGAGCGAATGAGTCTTCACACTCCAATTCTTGGGATAAAATATCTGTGGAGTGGACGAGTGTGTAGCCGCTCCATTGGAATAAGATACGCAGCGGGTCCGCACAAACCTGTCAGTCTCATGAATTCTCTCGCTGTTGTAGTACTACATCTGAGTGAAGGCAAAAGTGAGCGTAACAACTGACTAATATCGATCTGGTTAAAGGCAGACAAACAAGATTGTTGTGCGTCTCTAAGACCATTCCCACGTGGGTGAATGATTAGGACGTCATTAGATCCGACTTCTTTTTGTTTACTATGTAACCGAGACGTCGGAGCAATTGAAGCAGACTCTGAACATCGTTCTGAAGCGTTAACTTGCTGCCGTAACCCTGAAGAATGTCGTCCTAGTTCTTCTTTTGGTAAGGTGATCTGCAGGAGATAATGTGACTAAATTCTATTAGACGATATTGTCGTCTCCAGTATACAGGAGTAAATAGACATGGACACCGGCAATGACAATTCCAGGTCTTCAGCCTAGTCGTCCAAACACAGAGGAACTCTCGGCACGCCTAGTCCTGCCGTTTCAAAATTATGTCTTGCATTGATGAAAGGTAGCTGAATAGCGCTAGGCGATAAGAAACCTAATTTGCCAGTCTTAGAGACTAGCTTGAATATAGCGTCATTCAAAAGTTCAAATGTCCATGACATTTCTGGACTGGGTTGGAAACTCAGGGATGGTGTCTCTAAACCGGCCAAAAAAGTCTGTGTCCAGTGACACTTTCAGTTTCTTATCAGGTAACGCGGCATTTTGTCCAGAGAAACAACTTCTAAGAGGTGATGCCGGATGAAATCTATGGCCACCTTAAGTTGTTGGGAAAGGGAAAATTTCAGCTGTTCTGATTCCCTTTTACCATCCGACTGGACCACATAATAATTTCGGTCGTCCCTATCTGACTCTGCAGGGGAACGAACCGACCCAGCTTGCTCAGATAGTTCTTTACTGAAAAAGTTTCTGATAGCTGCTGGGATGCTGCGAAGAATTGAGCTATCTGTGATAGCAAGACCGTCACGGAGGCCCGTGGAGCTGCGGTCTTACGTAATTAGCCGCTGGAAGCTCCAGAGACGTTAATTCCTGCATTTATATAATATGCGAACGTTCCAACTGGAAAGGCCTCGTGTCCTTGGCTAATGGATGGCGTGACCTGGTCAACGTGGAACCATTACCTCCTGGCCCTGCGAGGATTGCGGAAGGAGAAAACACATCCTCCATGACCCGCACCTCGCCCAGTCGACCTAGGGGCATCTGACCCGATACCTCAGGCCAGCATTACGACCCCTATGTGAGTCGCTACTCTGACAGTCTCCAGAGTAAGACATGGAGGCTTTGATCCTCTATAGGAACTTCCTTTGGATGTATTCGCCCCTGAAGAACCTGCCTTACTCTTCCCTGCTGAGTCCGACTTTATCAAAGTGGAAAAACGCAGAGAATCCGGAGCTTTCTTAGTAATCTAATATAGATTGCAGAAAGCTTGACGTCGAAGAGAAGCTCTCTTGAGACCGGAGCGAGTGGAAGAGAGTTTTTTCACCTTACTATCCACTCTTGTGGATGCAGCCAGGGCAGCATCACGTCTGACTAACTCAATATTGCCACTGAAAGGGCGGAGTTATATGTAGAATATGCTATAGCCCTCGAAAGAACTCTTTAGGAAGATTGAAGATCCTGGAATTCTTTCGCTTCGAGACGTAGTGATAACACTCTGGTAAGGTGATCTGCATGAGATAATGCATCTAAATTGTCGTCTCCAGTATACTGGAGTAAATAGGCCTGGACGCCGGCAATGACCGTTCCAGGTCTTCAGCCTAGTCGTCCAAACGCAGAGAAACTCTCGGCACGCCTTGTCCTGCCGTTTCATATTTATGTCTAGCATTGATGAAAGGCAGCTGTATAGCGCTTAGGCGATAAGAAACTGGATTTGCCAGTCTTAGAGACTAGCTTGAATATAGCGTCATTCAAAAGTTCAAATGTCCATGACATTTCTGGACTGGGTCGGAAACTCAGGAACGGTGTCCCTAATCCGGCCGAAAAAGTCTGTGTCTAGTGATGCTTACAGTTTCTTATCAGGTAACGCAGCATTTTTGTCCAGAGAAACAACTTCTAAAAGGTGATGCCGGATGAAATCTACGGCACCTTAAGTTGTTCGGAAAGGGAAAATTTCAGCAGACATCACGGAAACATCACCCTGTTCTTGTTCTTCTGAAAAAGAGACTGATAAACTAGAGTGACCTTGCGGAGAGAGGACCGGCATGGACCCCTCACCGCTAACAATATACCATGACACACGTCTCCAACGTTGTCATTCCAATTGGCACACACTGAGCAAGAATTAGTGCAAGTACATTGACTACAAGAAACACAATGAACATGAGAATCAGAGGAAGATTTCCTCGCATTACAATTTGAACAATATTCTTTCATCATGAAAAAATATAAACAGTCATAGTACTTGCACTAACCCTTGAAACAAAGATACATAATATAATATAATCCATTATAACATTTCGAAAAAATAATTTAAAAAAAAAAGAATTTTGAAAAATTTTCAGAAGAGCCCAAGTTCCCAATGGGAACAATGATCCCAAATGGATCCCCAAAAAGCCTAAGTGTGGACACAATATTTTAAAAATTTTTAAAAATTAATGCAACACTTACGGACAATATTAATGTATCTGGCTATGAGCATAACTAATAGAAGACAAGTAATCACTATCAGAAGTAACCGTTGTCAAAATAAACAAAAGTGTACAAAACCAGAAACATGACTCCAGCACTGTAACCATGGCCCAAAATCAGTAACCAATTTAAACACTATTCAATGTAAAACCAGAGAAGAAACTGCAGTACATCGGATGGTAGATGCAGATCACAACGTCTAATCACCCAAGGGTGAGGACGTAAACACGGGGAAAAAACAGAATAATAATTCTGTTACAAGCCAAAACTCCCAAGAAATTTTAGTAAAAAAAATTTCAAAATTATGCCAAAAGCATGGGAGAATAGCAAGGGGGTATTAAGGAAAGGGAGAGAGGAAACACTGAACAAACAATGGTAAGTTCATAGCCCGAATGACAACATAAGGCTCATGCCCTGAAATTAGGGAACATGAAATAATTTCGTAAAAAAATTATAAGTTACAGACCTGAACACATTCTGCCACTGTTTCTTCCTCTCATCCTTTATTTCATCCGTAGATCCACCATTTCTTTCATAATTATGTGTCTGGCATCATTTAAACGAAGATTTACAAGCACAAATATCAGTGACATGTTACTGATTTTAGGGCCAAACAAAGAATGACTTTTGGAGCCAATTTCGAGACCTCCTTGACACTGCGCATGCGCAGTGGATAAAAGGTATGGAGGACCACATAGGACATTGAAATTTTGGTTTTTGATGCAAATTTTGGGGATTGGGGGCAAAATTTGTGTTTGGCCCTATAATTTAAGGAGTTAGCACCAGCTAAGTCTGGGTCATTGGTACAGTATAAAAATTCACATTTTTAGCTCAACTTGCCATCAAGTATGAGTTATTGGGATGGGTTGCTATCTATCGTCTGTCCGTAATCTCTAGATCCAGCTGTATGTCCGTACATTCCTTGGTCCGTCCACAATTCCTTTAGCACACCCTACAGATGGCAGCTCTCACCTAATCAGATCCAAATGTCATACGTAGCCTTGGGGCAATGTCCAGATGAGAGCTGTCAAATTTTTTCAAATTTCGTAGAAAAACATGGCTGCCAGTGGCCATCTTAGATTTGGCATATAAATTGTCAACAATTCTATTTGCACAACCTACAGGCCACATCTCTCACCCAATCTTTTTTAAATTTTCATATGCAGCTTTGGTGTGATATCTAGATGGGAGCTATCAAATTTTTCTGAAATTCGTGAAAAAACATGGCCGCCAGCAGCCATCTTGGATTTGAAACATAAATTGTCAACAATTCCATTGGCACACCCTACAGACTGCATCTCTTACCTGATCTTTTTCAGATTTAATATGCTGCTTCGGTGTGATGTTTTTTTTCTAAATGAGTTGGCATTGCTGGAGTTTTCTATTCAGCTTAGTCCCTTCTTGGACAAGTTGCAGGGTCATTGACACTTTCATCTTGCTATTATTTATTTTGAGTTTAAGAGAGGTATTAATCATACAGATTTAATGTATAATACGATGACAGTGTTTGTGCTTGGATCTTTTTTGCATGAGTAGTGATGAAATTCCAATTTTCGTACATTGTATTTACTTTTTCAAAATTTTCACCCCAAAATTACACATTCTTGTGTTCAGTAATTGGGATTTCAAGTATAATATTGTACATATGTATTTTGATCTACACACTGTGGAAATGATTGTTGTTTTAACTTGTTTAATGAGTATTGAGCACATTCCAATTTTCGCTGATTTTATCGAATTTTTCAATATTTTCAATGTTATTTTGCATAAAATAATTCCTGGCCACCCCCCCCCCCCCCCCCCCCCCCAAAAAAAAAATACAAACATTTGTATAGCAATTTCTTGACAGTTGGGGTATAAATTGATTATTTTTATGTTCTCATGAAGAAGTAAGTGACCAAAAACATAATTTCTCGTTGTGGGATTTTGATTATGTTATTATTTAGACTTATATGAGGGCGCTCACCTGACATGGTAGCCTAAATATCAACCCAGAGAATTGATTTCAACAAGCTGCATCTGCTCCTCCTAAGAAAAGCTTATACCAAATATCCAAAGATTCCCACAGGGAGCCCATATATTAACCCAGGGACTTGGCTTTAACAAACTTGAATCTCACCCCTCTAAGGATGCTGCACACCAAATATCAAAACATTCGGACTGCTGGATCTGAATAAGAAGATTTTTAAAGAAAATTCTTCATTTTGAACTAAGTTACAATTCGAGCTCACACAGTGAGTCCAAATATGGACCTAGGGACATGGCTTGAACAAACTTGAATCTCACCCCCTAAGCATGCTGCATACCAAATATCAAAACATTCCGACTGATGGATCTGAAGAAGATTTTTAAAGAAAATTCCTCATTTTGAACTAAGTTATCATTCGGGCTCCCACAGTGAGTCCAAATATGGACCTAGGGACATGGCTTCAACAAACTTAAATCTCACCCCTCTAAGGATGTTGCATACCAAATATCAAAACATTCCGACTGCTGGATCTGAAGAAGATTTTTAAAGAAAATTCCTCATTTTGAACTAAGTTATAATTCGGGCTGCCACATTGAGCCCAAATATGAACCCAGGGACTTGGCTTGAACAAACTTGAATCTCACCCCCTTAAGCATGGTGCATACCCAATATCAAAAGATTCTGCCTGCTGGATCTTGAGAAGAAGATTTTCAAAGAAATTTGCCTGAAATGCACTAAGTTCAAATTCGGGCTTCTATAGTGAGCCCAAATATGAATCCAGGGGGCCGATTTGAACAAACGTGAATCAGATCCACCCCACAATGTTGCATACCAAATATCAGTAGATTCTGCCTGCTGGATCTGGAGAAGAAGATTTTTTAAGAAATTTGCCTGAAATGCACTAAGTTTGAATTCGAGCTTCTATAGTGAGCCCAAATAGGAATCTAGGGAGCCGATTTGAACAAATTTGCATCAGATCCACCCCACAATGTTGCATACCAAATATCAAAAGATTCTGCCTGCTGGATCTGGAGAAGAAGATTTTTTAAGAAATTTGCCTGAAATGCACTAAGTTCAAATTTGGGCTCCT
Source organism: Pictodentalium vernedei (assembly GCA_031216915.1). Classification (NCBI taxonomy): domain Eukaryota; kingdom Metazoa; phylum Mollusca; class Scaphopoda; order Dentaliida; family Dentaliidae; genus Pictodentalium; species Pictodentalium vernedei. Next base: position 187,101,232 of record CM062291.1, read on the forward strand.
ATACTGAACCCAAATATAAACCAGGGGGCCGATTTGAACAAACTTGAATCAGATCCACCCTGCAATGTTGCATACCAAATATCAAAAGATTCTGCCTGCTGGATCTGGAGAAGAAGATTTTTGAAGAAATTTGCCTGAAATGCACTAAGTTCGAATTCGAGCTTCTATAGTGAGCCCAAATATGAATCTAGGGAGCTGATTTGAACAAACTTGAATCAGATCCACCCCACAATGTTGCATACCAAATATGAAATGATTCTGCCTGCAGGATCTGGAGAAGAAGATTTTTGAAGAAATTTGCCTGAAATGCACTAAGTTCGAATTTGAGCTTCTATAGTGAGCCCAAATATGTATCTAGGGAGCCGATTTGAACAAACTTGAATCAGATCCACCCCACAATGTTCCATACCAAGTATCAAAAGATTCTGCCTGCTGGATCTAGAGAAGAAGATTTTTTAAGAAATTTGCCTGAAATGCACTAAGTTCGAAATCGGGCTCCTATACTGAGCCCAAATATGAACCCAGGGGGCCGATTTGAACAAACTTGAATCAGATCCACCCTACAATGTTGCATACCAAATATCAAAAGATTCTGCCAGCTGGATCTGGAGAAGAAGATTTTTTAATCTTTTTCCCATTGCCTACAGTGTTAAAAAGTGCTGACTCGGTACTTTTTCAAAGTCCTGAAAAAAGTACCTTGTGATCAAACCGATAGGGATTTTTTTTAACCATTCTATTCTACTGGAAAAAAGTAAGCTTTATACAAAATAAGAATTCTCTGTGCCGTGTAGTTTTGGAGATATGGCAGTTTTAAGGTTTTTCCTATTTTTAGCTCCCGAGGTTCCCACGGGGCAATGAGAAAATTTTTTTTTGCATCAATCTACTACTTATGACCCATTATCATCTCATATCAAATTTGGTTCAAATTGACCTCACAGTTCAGAAAATAGAAATTTTAGGCGTGGCCAAAATTTTTGCCCCTCCCATAACGAAGGCAAATAATGCCCTACAAACTTCTCTTGAACAAACTTGATTCTACACCTCAAAAGGAACCTGCATACCAACTATCAAGTCTCTGCTACTGCTGGTTCATGAGAAGAAGATTTTCAAAGATTTTGGTGCCCCTTGGGGGCGTGGCCCCACCCAGGAGGAGGGACAACTTCATTTGAACAAATCTGAATTGACATTAGGTAATAAACATTTACCCAACATTTGAAAAATATTGGGCCAGTGGTTTCTTTGGAGAAGTTGGTTTTATAAAGTTTACGCCGAACGATGCCGGACGCCGGGCAGAAAGCGATTAGTAAAGCTCACCTTGAGCTTTGCTCAGGTGAGCTAACAAGAGGCTCCAAGGGGCCTTAATCGCTCACCGGGCAAAGTGATTCAAACAAAGTGGTTCAAAGAAGTATTTGGGGTCAGTTTCAGTTAGACATGGTTCATCAACACTACAAAGGAATGAAGTCATGAGAGACAAATTTTATGGAACTAGAGACATGGCTTGAACAAACTTGAATCTTACCCCCCCCCCCCCCCCCCCCCTCCCCAAGGATGCTGCATACCAAATATCAAAGGCATTTATCTGCTGGATCTGAAGAAGAAGATTTTTAAAGAAAATTCCTCATTTTGAACTAAGTTATCATTCGGGCTCCCACAGTGAGCCCAAATATGAAGCCAGGGACTTGGCTTGAACAAACTTGAATCTCACCCCCTAAGGATGCTACATGCCAAATATCAAAACATTCTGACTGCTGAATCTGAAGAAGACTTTTAAAGAAAAATTCCTCATACTGACTAAGTTATAATTCGGGCTCCCACAGGGAGCTCAAATATGGACCCAGGGACTTAGCTTTAACAAACTTGAATCTCCCCCCCCCCCCCTCCCCCTAAAGATGCTGCATACCAAATATCAAAACATTCTGACTGCTGGATCTGAAGAAGAAGATTTTTAAAGAAAATTCCTCATTTTGGACTAAGTTATAATTCAGGCTACCACAGTGAGCCCAAATATGAATCCAGGGACTTGGCTTGAACAAACTTGAATCTCACCGCCCTAAGCATGCTGCCAACCCAATATCAAAAGATTCTGCCTGTTGGATCTTGAGAAGAAGATTTTTAAAGAAATTTGCCTGAAATGCACTAAGTTCAAATTTGGGCTCCTATACTGAGCCCAAATATGAACCCAGGGGGGCCGATTTGAACAAACTTGAATCAGATCCACCCCACAATGTTGCATACCAAATATCAAAAGATTCTGCCTGCTGGATCTGGAGAAGAAGATTTTTGAAGAAATTTGCCTGAAATGCACTAAGTTCGAATTCAAGCTTTTATAGTGAGCCCAAATATGAACCAGGTGGCCGATTTGAACAAACTTGAATTAGATCCACCCCACAATGTTGCATACCAAATATCAAAAGATTCTGCCTGCTGGATCTTGAGAAGAAGATTTTGTAAGAAATTTGCCTGAAATGCACTAAGTTCGAATTCGGGCTTCTATACTGAGCCCAAATATGAATCCAGGGGGCCGATTTGAACAAATTTGAATCAGATCCACCCCACAATGTAGCATACCAAATATCAAAAGATTCTGCCTGCTGGATCTGGAGAAGATGATTTTTTAAGAAATTTGCCTGAAATGCACAAAGTTCGAATTTGGGCTTGTATAGTGAGCCCAAATATGAATCCAGGGGGCCGATTTGAACAAACTTGAATCAAACCCATACCAAGATGCTGCATACCAAGTATCAAAAGATTCTGCCCACTGGTTCTGGAGAAGAAGATTTTTTAATAATTTTTCTATAATTCATACGGTGCTATCAGAGTTGTGCCCCATACAGAGCCCCCATGGGACGTGGCCATTTCATTTGAACAAACCTGAATTGCCATATAGCAATGAACATCCACCAGAAGTTTCGTGAAAATCGGACCAGTGGTTTGAGAGGAGAAGTCGTTTGAAAAATGTTCACGACGCCGGCCGGTGATAAGTTAAGATCCCTTCGGTGAGCTAAAAAACAACAACCGAACGAAATTTTTGTTTTGTTTTCAACTACTGTGGTTCTCTCTACCCCCCCCCCCCCCCCCCCCAAAAAAAAAAAAGTGGTTCTCTCTACACATACCCCCCCCCCCCTTCCCCCACCCCCACCCCCACCAAAAAAACAACATTTGGGCATAAATGAAATACTTATGACTCAGTTATATACTACATGGCAAATTTGGTTCACATCTGCCCATTGGATCTGAAAAAAGAAATTTTGAGTGTAGCCCAAATTTGGGAGCCCAAATTTTGACTCACTGAGTTTCTTTGAAAAAAGTTAATCTGCATCACTAAAGTAAGTTCCAAACAAGAAATCTAAGCATTATTGCAAGTGGCTTATAAAAAGAGGATTTTTAAAGCATTTTAGGCTTATGAAATGCAACACCACCCAAGTGATATGGTCATTTTTTTTTTGGGGGGGGGGGGGGGGGGGGAATCAGAAGAGTAAATTCCACCAGCCTGAAGATGACAGCTGCTTCATTTGAACAAAGGAGAAAAGGTTCACTCCAAAGATGGTCTGTGCCATAAATGAATAAATCTGGCTCAGTAGTTTCAAAGAATAAGAAAAATTTTAAACTGGAGAAACAGAATTTTAGTGCCACCAGTAAATTCAAGTCTGTGTCAAAATGGTTAAAGCATCAAAAATAAACAAAACAGAAAGAGCATTTATGGAGGCTTATTTTTGGGAGTAAAATATTTTTAAACCCCCAAAAAACATATATGTTCACAGCATTGAAAAGGTTTGATCAAGGCATCAATAAAATCTTTGAAACCCACAATGAAGTCTTGAGAGGGTTAAATTAAAGACATTCATACAAGAATCAGATAAATGTTTCCAAGAAACCAGAAAAAAACCCAAATGTCCATAGCACTGAAAGGGTTCAACATGAAATAAAATCTTTGGAAAACACATTGAAGTCTTGAGAGTGTTAAATTAAAGACATTCAAACAGGAATCAGATAAATGTTTCCAAGAAACCAGAAAAAAAACATGTGCACAGCACTGAAAGTGTTCAACATGAAATAAAATCTTTGGAAAACACACTGAAGTCATGAAAGGGTTAAATTAAAGGTATTCATACAGGAATCAGATAACTTTTTTTCCAAGGAACCAGAAAAAACATATGTGCATGGCATTGAAAGGGTTCAATATAAAATAAAATATTTGGAAAAAACTTTTAAGTCTTGAGAGGGTTAAATTAAAGAAGATATTCATACAACATCAGATAAATTTTCCTCTGCCACATATGGAAGTCTTGAGAAGGTTAAAAGGATTATTTTCATTCCATGTTGCTTAAGAAAACAAAATATCTGTGTTTGACAGGTTGATGTTGACAAAATTTGATGGAAGAGATAAAACTGGAAACTCTAACAATTTGTACATGGAAATCTTACTGCAATGAAAGTGTCAATGACACTGTAGCTCAACTTGTTAAGACATGTACATGTACAGCATGTGACACAGCAATGACAAACATCTAGGTAATGACCTGATAACAAAGGTACATATAAAGTATTGTAATGGTCTGTACATAAATACTGACTGTAGTCTGTAACAAATGTACAGGTAAACTATTGTAAAGGTGGGTGACAGTCTGATGCTAAACTAGAAAAGAAATCTTTATGAGTCCCAGAGTGGGTCTGACTGAACCCCAAAATATTTGTTCTCATAGCACAGTGATAACAAAGGCATCTCAAAACATACTCGTTCCTGTCCCAAGGTGATAACAAAGGTACCCAAGAAGCTTCATGAAGATCAGTTCATAAATACGAGCTGTATAGAAGTTGTGACAAAAAACTGATTGGACCTAATTTCAGTACAAAATGGTCACTGGCAGCCATCTTGAATTTTGGACTGCACCCAGAATATTATTTATTTATTTATTTATTGATGTTTAAGGTCACATATTTATGCCAATGGCTAATCATGACCGTGACAGTTTTACGGGTGGAGGAAGCCGGAGTACCCGGAGAGAACCACCGAGCAACGACGAGCAGCTGCCAGCTCCCCAACATCGTAACTCCGCACTGCAGCACAGACAGGGTTAGATTGGTTGAAGACATGCGTACCATCGACGTGCAGTATGCCTTAGTACACGACGTCATCGTGCCCCCACATGGGCAATGGGGGTGAAGTGTCTTGCCCAAGGACACAACGCAGTTGCCGCAGGTGGGATTCGAACCGAGGACCTCTCGGCTTGCAGCTTGCACCTCTACCTACTGAGCCACCGCGCCCCCAACTGCACCCAGAAACACTCGTTCTCGTCCCAAGGTGATAACAAAAGTACCCAAGAAGTTTCGTGAAGATCGGTTCATAAATACAGCCTCTAGCCCGAGCCGTATTGACATGTGCACTTACTGTGTACAAGTAGCACTGAATAAATCAAAGTTCTTCTAATTTGCATAATTTCAGCACGAGAAAAAAACCTATACTATATGTGATGTATTCCATGTTACTAAACATTCATACAAAAATTTATTCAAATCGGAACTTTCATACAGAAGTTCTGTACAAAAAACTGATTGCACTAATTTTGGTACAAAATGGCTGCTGGTGGCCATCTTGAATTTTGGACCACACCCAAAAACACCCACGGTGATAACAAAGGTACCGAAGAAGTTTTGTAAAGATCGGTTCATAAATACGGCCTCTAGTCTGAGCCGTATAGAAGTTGTGTACAAAAAACTGATTAGACCTAATTTTTTTACAAAATGGCCACTGGCAGCCATCTTGAATTTTGGATCGCACCAAGAAACACTCGTTCTCGTCTCAAGGTGATAACAAAGGTACCCAAGCTGTTTCGTGAAGATCGGTTCATAAATACAGACTCTAGCCCGAGCCGTATTGACATGTGCACTTACTGTGTATAAGTAGCACTGAACAAATCATTATTGTATTGTATTATATGTGATGTATCCCATGGTACTAAACATTCATACAAACTAGAGGCTCTACAGAGCCTGTAATCGCTAACATGGAAATACATATAAAAATGTGATTTCCTATAGGCTTCCCATGGTAACTATGAGCTGCAATTGTGGCCATGTTTGCAACATTACATCAAAATTACATGAGGATCATTGGTAGAAGATGTCCTAGTCTTCAATCATGTGAAGTTTCAAAACATTTGAATCCATCAAACAGAACCATACAAGAGCTGGACTTTCGTCCAGTGCATACCCCCACGTGGTGTACCGCCTAGTGTGAGCATACCTATGACCAACAAATATTATTTATGAATACTCTCGTATGGACTGACAGACGGATGTACAGATGGACGGACATAATCCAGTATACTCCCCCTGCCATTTTCTTCGTAAGTTTTCAACAATTTCTAAGTCAAAAGGTATGGTAAATTGTTTGGTGTTTGAAAGTTTTATGCAATGAGGCAGAAGCCTTTGTCATAGGCAAACTGCATGCCATTTTTCACTGAAATCCGATAACCCATACCTGAGATACAGGCTGAACAGACAAATAATATCTATTTCCTACAATTTCCAAGTCAAAAAAGGGGGATAACTCTAAAAAGGAGAATGTGAGAAACATCGTTGAATGCTTTTATTAAAGCCTATACCATAAGCAGTGTTCATGGCAAATTTCATTGCAATAGAACATTCGATACCCGAGGTACAGGCTGAACAGACAAAATTTGGCTTGGACGGACACAATTTCTAAGTGAACAAGGAATAAAAAAAAAATAATAAAAAAAAATAACTAGTGTGGGCATACCTATGACCAACAAATATTATAAAAAATAATAATTTACTTAAGTTACGAATATTCTCGGATGGACTCACACACGGACGCACAGATGGACGGACAGATGGATGGATGGACGCATGTAATCCAGTATACCCCCATTTTCTTCGAAAGTGGGGGTATAAAAATGTCGCTGGTGGCCATATTTTCCAGTCAATGGGAACAAAAAGAGGATCATTTGTAGAGGGCCTCCTATAGACCATTCTTGCCAAGTTTTGGTTCACGTCAGCTCAATAGTTCCAGAGAGAAGATGAAAATGTGATTTCCTATAGTTTTTTTCTATAGTAACTATAAACTGCAATTGTGGCCATGTTTGCAAAACGATCAACATTAAAATGAGGAAGGTTGGTGGAGAGTGTCCCAGTTATCAACCATGCAAAGTTTCAAAACATTTGGCCCTGTGGTTTCAGAGGAGAAGAGTTTTCAAAATTGACCAATCAGAATCAAAGAATGCTTCTGGTGGCCACATTTTTTCACCCAACAGGAATAAAATGAGTAACAGTTGTAGAGAAACTCTCATAGACAATGCCTGCCAAGTCTGGTTCACATTGGCTCAGTACTTTCAGTGAAGATGATGAAAATGTGATTTCCTATAGGGTTTCTATAGTAACTATAAGCCACAATTGCAGCCATAATTGCAACCCGATGAAGATTAAAATAAGGATCATTGGTAGAGGGGGTTACAGTTATCAGTCACATTAAGTTTTTTCAAACCATTTGGCCCTGTAGTTTCAAAGAAGATTTTCTTGAAAATGCACACATTTATGAATTCTGTTTCAATAAAAAAAAATCAGTAAAAAAGGTTTAAAATATTTTGAAAATTACAATTTTTTCAGACAGTATTCTCTTTCAAAATAGCTTTTGGTTAGGTTAAGGGTTACAGGAATCTTAAAAGATATACAATGATTACTGTCATCTGAGCTGACATGATTGCAAGATAATAAACAAACTTCCCCAGATTTTCTAAATCATCAGTCACCTCTTATCAAACATAATTAGATCACAGCTGAAGATATCAACCTCCAGTTGCACTTGTTTTACAGTACAAGTCAAAATAAGTTGTGTAGGATAATCCTATAAACTATGTATCTTTTCTCTTCCTACACTGATAAGACCAGAAGCTGACATCATTTTCTGGAAAGCTCTCACTGATAGCTTTTCCAGAAAATGTCAGATTCTGATCTTGTCAGGGCAGAAGCTGCAGTCTTCTTAGTTTATTGCAGTTATGCTACAGCTTATTTTGACTTGTACTGTATACACAATATTTTTTTTTTTTTCCAGTTCTCAGTGGAGAAACAAGAGGCCCCAGGGGGCCTGAGGGCGCTCACCTGACATGGTAGCCTAAATATCAACCCAGAGAATGGATTTCAACAAGTTCCATCTGCTCCTCCTTAGAAAAGCTTATACCAAATATCCAAAGATTCTGACTAGTGGATCTAAAAAAAAGATTTTTAAAGAATATTCCTCATATTGAACTAAGTTATAATTCGGGCTCCCACAGGGAGCCCATATATGAACCCAGGGACTTGGCTTTAACAAACCTGAATCTCATCCCCCCCTTAGGATGCTGCACACCAAATATCAAAACATTTCGACCGCTGGATCTGAAGAAGAAGATTTTTGAAGAAGAAGATTTTTAAAGAAAATTCCTCATTTTGAACCAAGTTACAATTCAAGCTCCCACAATGAGCCCAAATATGGAACTAGGGACATGGCTTGAACAAACTTGAATCTTACCCCCCAAGGATGCTGCATAAAAAATATCAAAAGCATGCATCTGCTGGATCTGAAGAAGATTTTTAAAGAAAATTCCTAATTTTGAACTAAGTTGTCATTTGGGCTCCCATAGTGAGCCCAAATATGAACCAAGGGACTTGGCTTGAACAAACTTCAATCTCTGCCCCCTAAGGTTGCTGCATGCCAAATATCAAAACATTCCAACTGCTGAAGATGAAGATTTTTAAAGAAAAATTCCTCATATTGACTAAGTTATAATTTGGGCTTTAACAAACTTGAATCCCCCCCCCCCCCCCCCCCCCACCCCAGGATGCTACACACCACATATCAAAACATTCCGACTGCTGGATCTGAAGAAGAAGATTTTTTAAGAAAATTCCTCATTTCGAACTAAGTTACAATTCAAGCTCCCACAGTGAGCCCAAATATGGACCTAGGCACATGGCTTGAACAAACTTGAATCTCACCCCCCTAAGGATGCTGCAAACCAAATATCAAAACATTCCGACTGCTGGATCTAAAGAAGATTTTTAAAGAAAATTACTCATTTTGAACTAAGTTATAATTTGGGCTCCCAAAGTGAGCCCAAATATGAACCCAGGGACTTGGCTTGAATAAAATTGAATCTCACCCCCTAAGCATGGTGCATACCCAATATCAAAAGATTCTGCCTGCTGGATCTTAAGAAGATGATTTTCAAAGAAATTTGCCTGAAATGCACTAAGTTCAAATTTGGGCTCCTAAACTGAACCCAAATATAAACCCAGGGGGCCGATTTGAACAAACTTGAATCAGATCCACCCCACAATGTTGCATACCAAATATCAAAAGATTCTGCCTGCTGGATCTGGAGAAGAAGATTTTTGAAGAAATTTGCCTGAAATGCACTAAGTTCGAATTCAGGCTTCTATAGTGAGCCCAAATATGAATCCAGGGGGCTGATTTGAACAAACTTGAATCAGATCCACCCCACAATGTTGCATACCAAATATCAAAAGATTCTGCCTGCTGGATCTGGAGGAGAAGATTTTTAAAGAAATTTGCCTGAAATGCACTAAGTTCGAATTCGAGCTTCTATAGTGAGCCCAAATATAAACCCAGGGGGCCGATTTGAACAAACTTGAATCAGATCCACCCCACAATGTTGCATACCCTATATCAAAAGATTCTGCCTGCTGGATCTGGAGAAGAAGATTTTTGAAGAAATTTGCCTGAAATGCACTAAGTTCAAATTTGGGCTCCTATACTGAGCCCAAATATAAACCCAGGGGGCCGATTTGAACAAACTTGAATCCGATCCTCCCCACAATGTTGCATACCAAATATCAAAAGATTCTGCCTTCTGGATCTGGAGAAGAAGATTTTTTAAGAAATTTGCCTGAAATGCACTAAGTTCGAAATAGGGCTCCTATACTATGAACCCAGGGGGGCCAATTTGAACAAACTTGAATCAGATCCACCCTACAATGTTGCATACCAAATATCAAAAGATTCTGCCTGCTGGATCTGGAGAAGAAGATTTTTTAATGTTTTTCCCCATTGCCTACAGTGTTAAAAAGTGCTGACTCAGCACTTTTTCAAAGTCCCGAAACTGTACCCTATGATAAAACCGTTGGCAATTTGTATTTACCAATCCTTTCTGTTGGTCCTAAGGAAGCTTCACACCAAATAAAAATTCTCGGTGCCGTGCAGTTTTGGAGATATGGGCGTTTTAATTCTTTTCTATTTTTAGCTCCTGCGGTTCCCACGGGGCTGCAGGAAAAATGTTTTTGGCATAAATCTAGTACTTATAACCCAATAATACCTCATATTAAATTTGGTTCAAATCGGCCTCTGGGTTCAGAAAATAGAAATTTTGGGCGGGGCAAAAATTCTTGTCCCTCTCAGAACAAAGGTAAATATTGCCCGTCAAACTTCTCTTGAACAAACTTGAGTCTACACCTCAAATGAAAGCTGCATACCAAATATCAAGTCTCTGCCAAGGCTGGTTCATGAGAAGATTTTTTAAAATTTTGTGTATTTTGGCCCCCACCCCACTCCACAATATGAGCAGAAATCCAATTTGAAGAAAAACCCAAATGCCCCTATATAACCACTACTTACATGAAATTTAATTAAAATGTGGCCAGTGGTTTAGGAGAGAGAGGCTCAAACACCACCTTCACGCAGGACGACGGACGAGATGACGGACGATGGACAAAGAGTGATAAGAAAAGCTCACCCTGACTTTCAGGTGAGCTAAAAACTGGAACCAACTCTTACCAGATTCTCAAAAAACAAGTATTTTGCTGACAGTACTGATCTTCATGCAGACAGAAGAGTCATTGAGTTAAGCATCAGAATATAGCCTCTGGTGGCCACATATTTCCATCCTCTCATAGACCATTTCTGCGAAGTTTGGCTCATTTTGGCTCAGTAGTTCCAGAGAAGATGAAAATGTGATTTCCCATAGGGTTTCTATAGTAACTATAAGCTGCAATTGTGGCCATGTTTATAACCTGATCAACATTAAATGAGGATCATTAGTAGAGAAAGTCCCAGTCATCACTTATGTGAAGTATCAAAACATTTGGCATGGCAGTTTCAGAGAAGATTTTTGAAAATCCACCTATCAGAATCAAAAAATGCCTCTGGCGGCCATGTTTTTCAACCCACGGGAACAAAATGAGGATCATTTGCAGAGGACCTCCCATAGACTATCCCTGCCAAGTTTGGTTCATGTCGACTCAGTAGTTCAGGAGAAGAAGATGAAAATGTGATTTCCCATAGGGTTTCTATAGTAACTATAAGCCGAAGTTGTGACCATGTTTGCAACCCGATCAACATTAAATGAGGATCGTTGGTAGAGGGGGTCCCAGTCATCATTTATGTGAAGTATCAAAACATTTGGCCTGGCAGTTTCAGAGAAGATTTTTGAAAATCCACCAACCAGAATCAAAGAATGCCTCTGGAAGCCGTGTTTTTTATCCGTCAGGAACAAAATGAGGATCATTTGTAGAGGACCTCCCATAGACCATTCCTGCCAAGTTTGGTTCACACCAGCTCAGCGGTTACAGAGAAGATGAAAATGTGAAAAGTTTACGGATGCCAGACGACGACGGATGCCAAGTGATGAGAAAAGCTCACATAGCCTTTCAGGCCAGGTGAGCTAAAAATTATTCAAATCAGAGCTTTCATATGGAAGTTCTGCGCAAAAATCTGATTGCACCTAATTTTGTACAAAATGGCTGCAAGCAGCCAACTTGAATTTCGGATCGGACCCCAAAACACTCGTTCTCGTCCCACGGTCATAACAAAGGTACCCAAGAAGTTTTGTAAAGATCGGTTCATAAATACGGGCTCTAGCCCGAGCCGTATTGAATTGTTGATGGACAGACGGACGACTGGCCATGGCATAAGCTCAAATTTGACTTACGTCAAAGTTGAGCTAAAAATGCTGACTCATCATTTTTTTAATACCCTCTACCGGTCAATTTTTTTTAGCCAATCCATTCTACTGGTCCTAAGGATGCTTCATACCAAATAACAGTTCACTGTTCCGTGTGGTTTGGGAAATATGGGCTTTTGAATTTTTTTCTGTTTTTAGCCCCTGGGGTTGCCACAGGGCTGTGAAAATTAGGGGGGGGGCATCAAGCAATTACTTAGGATCCACTTATACTACATGCCAAATTTGTTTGAAATTGGCCCACCGGTTCTTGAAAAAGAAATTTTTTGAGTGGAGCCCAAGATGGAGATGCCCCCACACAAAGCCCAAATATTGGCATACCAACTTCCCTTGAACAAACTTTAATCTTCAACACCAAAGGATGTTCCATGCCGAATAGCAAGGCATTCCCTCTGGTGGTTCATGAGAAGATTTTTAAAGATTTTTAAGCTTTTGGGGCATGAACCAGAGCCCGAATATGGCAGCTGCTTCATTTGAACAAAATAGAAAGGGTATACACCATAGATGATCTGTGCAATATATGTTTGAATTTGGCCTAGTGGCTGTGAAGAAGTCAAGTTTGCAAAAGTTAACGGACGACAGACAATGGATGCTGGATGACAACTGATGGCAATAGCTCCCACTAACTTGCAGTCAGGTGAGCTAAAAACTACGAGTGTTTATTCCTAATGGTAATGTCATCAAAAATTTGGTCAAACCAAGTCTTGATTGAGCAACTTTTCTAAGCACTGATTCAGAGAAAACAAATCTTTAGAGTATTTTTTTAGATTCAATCATCTGGAATATATCATTTGGTCAGAAAAGTGAACTGCAGATTCACTTTTCAGACCAACTGAAATATTCCAGAGGAGTGAATCTAAACTGAGGCAATGAACTATTTATTTCCTTATGAATTAGACTGGTAGCTTGTGAGCTTGAGTAATCAGCTGTCTTGAGAAAATTTTATTTTATGTGTATAGCACCATGTGATGATGATTTGGACATTTTCTTTGTAAGAGGATTAAGGAAACAATAATGCAAACAGCAAGAAATTGAATATTTATTTAGCGATAGCATTTTAACACCTAGAAACCTAAAGTCGAGTTCACTCAACTCCCTCCACCCCCATCAATCCCCCCTCCACACCTCCCAATGTAATACAGTTGGTGCTCTGGCACTGAGGGTGGGCATGAAGTGTCATAAAAACTGAGCAGCTGTTTCATTTCAAGTACCGTCAACCATGTTAGGCAGACAACACTTGACTAGAAACTGCTACACCATTACTATTCAGCAGTATGTGACTTTCAAAAAATTCATTCTTATAACCCAGGCTTGTTCAAGTTATCAGTTATAATTTCTCACAGAGCATTACGTGTATCTCTCATTTAAAACTAACACTAGTATTGCTGATTGCTGTTATGTAACAGTTGTGCTAAAAATAGACTAATCAGCCAGATTGACTGTGCTGGAACTTTTTCTGGGTCACCATGGTGATTACTTAAATAAAAACAAATCAGATATAAAAATTAATTACAATCTTCTCTTTCTCGCTTTGGTTACAAATCATTCATCTGAATTGTTAGGTTGTAGGGCTATGCAATTAAACTAATGATTGATTGAAGGGATTAATTAAAGTACGTGTACAGTACGTGGAGAGTGGATTGTTACTAAATCACCCATGGAGTGGAGTTTTCACCCAAACTATAACTTTCAAATTTTATACATACGGACAAAAAAACACAAGCAATGTTTCAGCCAATGGACCTCCGGGTTTAACCCGGAGGTCCATTGGTTGAAACTTTGCCTTTGCTTGTAATGCTTTGCAACAAATTTGCAATTATTGCTTGGGTGGAATCTCCACTCTGTGGGTGATTTAGTGATAATACACTCTCCACGTAGTGTAGATTGAATTAACCACTATTGCACAAGGTGTGAAATAACACTTGGGTGGCGCGACAAAGCAGCAGAAGTTTTTATCCTCCAAACAAACATATGTTTCAACACCTCTACACATGACACAGTTGAGGAAAATCAAGAGACTTAATCAACATTTTCAATTATTTTAAAATTTATTATAGTCTAATCATAATTATAACCACGTGTAGATCACAAATTCAACAGAAAACAATTATGTTTTTCTTATTCAATAATGACCAGCTTTGGATCAATCAGGCGATCGACACACATCTTACCCACCTCAAACCACCTATTATCGCTCATGCCTTTGGCATCTGCATCAGGGGCATGCAGAATATGATGAGCAGCATCATCCAAGTTGTGGAGCAGCAAGATGGGGACTTGCGCAAGAGGTGGTGCCCCCTCTCGTTGAACAGGGCACATTGCCTTCCCCGGGGAATAATTTTGAAATTCACGAAAAACAAAAAAAACCCCGCAATTTCCTTGACTCTGTCCATTTGTGTCCATAATTTATAAGCTGTGAAAGGCATCAATAATTATGCCACATTACCACCAAATATAATCCAAATAAATTATGAACTATTTCACATGTAAATTTGCTATTACGCACCCCCCCATACGGTTGGGGAAATGGATGCCATCACGCAGTTCTCTCCGAATGTTAGGATAGCAGAAGCATAGAAATAGGGAGGCAGTTGGGAGCACAGGGGTAACCTAGGCTTTCTCACCCGAGAACCGCAACAAATCAGCGGCCGGCCAAAGTGTTATTATTACCTTTTATTCCCAACAAGATGAATGTCGAAAATGGTCATCCCAATAAGACGAATCCCAACAAAACGAATTTAATTAACATGACTGCATAGCCCATTTTTTTAGGTTCTGGGCAAAAATGTATACGAGAAAGGGTATTTTGAAGTGGATTTTTATTTTTCAAGAAAAAACCCTCTTGGGATAATATAAACCAGGTAGAAAAACTCAATAAATTAACAATAGAGTAACAAAACATAAAGGAGTTTACATCCTGTATCACAATATAATAATTTCGCCTTTTTTTTTTTTATCTATTCACACGTTATTTTTGTTTCATAAAATTGCGAGGAAAATTTTCCATTCGTCAACGATAAGTAGTGGTAAAGTTCGGTTTTGAACTGCAAATTATCCTCTCAATTTTAAAAAGCTAAAACTATGTGGCGATGGAAATTATGACAAGGAATATACAAGAAGTGTATTAAAATATTAAAATATTTTACCAGAAGTGTTTTAACTTTTAGGGCCAGTATCAGAATTTATATAAAAATCTATTGTTTCGAGCATGTTTTTTCAACTATGTCGGCAATACCTTTTTTTGTAAAATGAACTTTTATTGTCACAAGTGAGTTTTCATAAAAAATAGCTGACTGAAAGTTTGTGCTGCATTTAGTGAACACAAAGTGTTGACAAAGTAAGTTATTTATTGGTGTTTAAGGTCACACATTTCTGCACAATGGCTAATCATGACCACGACAGTTTTACGGGTGGAGGAAGACGGAGCACCTGCCAAGAACCACCGAGCAATGGCGAGCAACTGTCAGCTCCCCAACATACAAACTGCACACAAGTAGGGTTAGCATTGGTTGAAGACAAGTGCACCATCGACGTGCAATACGCCTTAGTACAAAATGGACAATGGGGGTGAAGTGCCTTGCCCAAGGACTCAACATGGTCGCCTGACAAAGTAAGACTTAAGGCTGTAACAACTGAACTCACTACGGAAATACACTCTTGCTCAAGTCAGACAGTGAATGTGGGCGATCAAGAGATTAAAAATAAAATCTTAATCCATCCATAGTGTATTTCAAACTGAATAAAAATGCCAAGAACGTGGCAATTGAAAATGCCTTAAGACATGCCTGGTTGGCTTCACACCAAGTTCACCGACATTTTACAGAATGAGGCTAGTGGGCAAGGGTGGCACTACAGGAGATGGCTGACCATCGTAAAACAGGCTTTTATGCCACTTTCCAACCTCACCAACGTGCTTCCTTGAGTGACCCCTTTCAAATAAAAAAATAAATCTATTCACAAACCCCCCACCCTACCCCCCTCCACACACACACGCATATGTGAATTTTTATTGTTTTCAATAGCAAATCCGATGAAGGGGTATGGCCAGCATACATCAACAGTCAATCAAACAACAGGGAACGAAAACAATAAAGAAGAAAACTTTTTACAGAATAGTTTGGGCCCCAGTTTCATTGGTCGGGTATAAAGTGGAAGAAATGTATATCTCTTAAATGCCAGCTTGATGGGCCATTTCTTGTAAGAAAACTAAAAATAAACCTAGTAACTTCATCGTAATGGAATAATATTGTGTTTTCAAACACATTTTTTTGTTTATTGGTCCAGTTTGCGATCAGGAGTTTATTTGCATAACTATATTATATCGCAGCACCAATCGCTGTTATACTTTGATGCATGTCGTTGGCGTTCTGTTTGAAGTGTGGTTTTCCCACTCATCTATAATTAGCCTCGATAGGTGGGTGGTGGACCCGTATATTACAGAGTGATCACTGGGTGTGACAAAGACGGGTTTTAAATGGAGCGTACACATAATGGGAAAGATAAAATAGCTAAAAAAATGTCTGGAAGTGATACATACCTGGTGGACTCTGACACACAAAACACATGTGTTTTGTTGGCAATGATTCTGGAGTAATATTAAAACAAACAGCATGCTGCCAGCATAGACAGACATCACACTACAATGACAGTGAAAATTAAGGAATAAAGCTAATATTAAAATAAATCATCAATTCTCTTTGAACACCAGGTACTCTTAAAGTGACACAGGGTTTGTTCCTCAAATTTAGTTTGAAATGCATGGACTGTCCAGGACTTTGGACCAGAATCACAAATTTCCAGGACCTACATTTGACGTACACGGAATAAAGCTATGAAATTTTCTTCCAACACGTCTAAAAGAAATGGATTCCCTAGAAACCTTAGAGTCTGGTATTAAAATGTACCTTTTTCCATAAGACATTTGACATCATGGTACATGTGGAAAATTAATGCTATAAAAATGTTGTTAAATATTATTATTATTAGTATCTGTAAAGCTCAATACATGTTCTTTTTATCCCCCACTAAAAATAAGCTTTGCAGGGGATATAGAAATGGATTCTGTCTGTAGGTGCGTTCGTCTATCCACTTTTTTGTGTATGCGATAACTTAAACAAATGCTATCAGATTTTGATTAAACTTGGTATGGGCACTCACTATGAGAATATCTCAAATGAGTTCGATATTCAGCAAATTTTGTCAATTTTATGAGAGTTATGTCCCTTTTTCCATCATTCTTGAATTTAATGATCTTATGAATGCGATAACTCGTACATACATTATCAGATTTTGATGAAACTTGGTATGGGCACTGACTATGAGAATACCTCATCATCGATAGATACAATTTTCTTCGCTATGACTGAGTATTAGATGTAAATACATAAAACCAAAAGTATGTTTTTTTGACACATGCATGGTTATCACTTTTGGGTTTTTTTTCCGATAACTGACACCAAACAGATTTTTCAGTTATCCAGAGAGCCCCAGCATTAATTCTCTGCACTCTGATGTAGAAATATCAGAATTTTAAACCACAAATGTTTCCCAAAATGCAACTGGCAATTGAATCAATTCAATCCTGTTTGACAGAGCTCTTTGAGCTCGTTCAAACAATATTGATTTGATTCAATTCTCAGTGGTATTAAGAAAAAAAATGGTGTTTGAAATTTCAGCATTTTGACAACAGAGTGCAGAGAGTTAACTTGACAAAATGCAATCAGATTTTCTCAAAAATTGCTATATGGATATTTTATAAGATGATCTTGTTTTTTTTCATAAACATTTTGATCCACTTCTCTCTTTGCAGGCGGGGGATTTTGCCACCTTGTGGCATATGCCTGGTTAATATTTTATCCTTTTTTACATTTCAGAGGTGCATGTTGTTGGTTGTAATAGTATTAAGTACCTGAAAATTAAAATTTTTTAGTAAATTTTGTTTCTTAGCATACCTACCACAATTGTTTATAATTGGTTGTAACATAAGTGCAAGCTCTACTTCAGAACTTAACTCAAGCTAATAACTTTTTCAAAATGAATTTGGAAAAGTAGAAGAGTGCAAAAGCACTATAAAGATATCAAAAAAGGGTCGAGCGAGACCAGTGCTTGACATTACAGGTACTCTCCCTGCACACTTTTTGCATTTAACGAGTGCATGCGCAACAACCGTGACATCAATTCAGAATTTCCGCCAACGAGAAGTTTTGTGATTTAGCGGGGAGGCAACAATATCAGATATCCCCTAGGAGGGCAGGCCTCCAGTAAACAATTGTGCTAGGTATGCTAAGAAACAAAATTTACTAAAAATTCTAATTTCTTTTCAACCTACTCACAATTGTTTACAAATGGCTGAATAAACAAGAGGAGGAGGTGAATCACATAACCAATACCAACAAGCCCAGCTGAAAGAAATGCAAGGAGGGCAGGGAATGACAGCAAAACTTGTCAAGGACAAAAAGCAGGAAGTGGCTGAAAAAGAAGCTGAAACACAACACCACAGTGTTGAAAAAAACACGAAGCACTGGAAAAGAACAAGGCTGAGTGATAAAAATGCACAACAGCAACAGAAAACTTTCCACTTAGCAGCATAAGTCATGCCAGTGGAATGTCGCCGTGATGCAGAAATGCACTCCACTGTTCATCTCGAAAAACCTCTATGCCGATCACGGCGTAGAGGTAGACGAATCAGCCGATCTGCTAACAGAGGCCGCAGCTGATTGATCCACACCCTCTGTGGAGGCAGAGGAGTGATCAGAATGACCCTGCAACTGCAAGCACGAATCTTTGACACCACCTAAGGAAGAATCGGTGAGGAAGGAAGGCATAGCTGATCCAACCTGTCCAGTACAGAGACAGAGCGTCCACCACAAAGGCTAGTGGATCTGGACAAGGGGACACAAACATCTCTACCTGATGATTCCAGCAAGTGGCGAAAAGGTCGATAAGAGGACGACACCACTGTTCGCAAATCGTCTGAAACACCTAATGATGCAGCATCCATTCGGCGGGAAGGACACTGTCTCGTCGGGACAGGGAGTCAGCTAGGATGTTGAGACATCCAGGGATGTGCCGAATGGCCACCCGAGCATGTACATCCAGCGCTAACAGCAGAAGATCCCGAGATAGCCGATACATGGGAATCGAATGCGTGCCCCCTTGATTCCGGATGTAGGCCACCACTGTTGAATTGTCCAAAATAAGCAGGACTGTGTGATTCGACAGGTGAGAGATCCATTGCTGAAAACTCAACAGAAGAGCAAGGAGATCCTTCTGGTTGATAAGAAGGGCCACCTGCTCTCGGTCCCGCTCTAACGTCACACCTCAGCCCTGATCGCTGGGATCTGCTGTTAGGATGCGACCGGCCAGGGGAAGATCCAATGGAACACCCTGAGTCAACCAGGGAACATTGGTCCAAGGGCGAAGGTGACAATGCAAGGACCGAGGAATAGGAAGTTCCAGGCCCAGAGTATCCACATTCGGACACCAATGATCCAACAGGAAGTGTTGGAGAGGTCGGACAAACAAGTGACCCAGCAGAATGAGATATGTCACGGAACCACAAAGGCCCAGCAACTGAAGAAAAGTCCTGGCCAAGACCAAGGAGGATCGGAGCAGGTCCCGAGTCAAGGCGGTAAGGATCAATGCCTGAGCCTTGGGAATAGACACCACGTTGTGAAAAGTGTCGAAATCCATTCCCAAATGCCGAAATTGCTGAGAAGGAATTAGATCTAACTTCTCGCAATTGACTCTGAAACCAAGCAACGCTAGCAGGCCAAGCAACTGTCGGACATCGGACTCCAGAACTGCAGCATTGTGGGGTCGTTTGAGGATGTCGTCCAGGTAAGCTGACGAAGACACAGCCGACTGAGTATGGTGAAAAGTGAGCACATGTGACATCAGTCGGGTGAACGCCCAAGGAGCCAGGTTCAAACTGAACAGGAGAGCTTTGAATTGAAAGACACAATCCCGAAACGAGAACCTACGGTATTTCTGTGACGCCAGGTGAATGGGCTCATGGAAATAGGCATCCTTCAGGTCGATACTGGCTGCCAAATCGTCCTGATGAATTGACCGTCAAACCGACCTGAAAGTCTCCATGCTGAAACGAGGTGCTATGATGGACTCATTCAGGATACTCAGATCGATGAAAGGACGAAGCTGGCCATTTTTCTTTGGCCCTAAGAAAAGTCTCGAGCAGAACCCTGGAGAAAGGGTGTCCCTGACCACCTTGATCGCCCCTTTGGAGAGGAGATTGTCGAAGGACCCAAGGATCCGATGTTAACTCTCTCCAATGGTCGAAAACAGCGAGAGCCTTCCCCCAACTAGAGGCAAATCGAGGTGAGGACCTTCATTTGCAGTCTCGGTGAGGCCCCCGAGAGGAGAAAACACTCCCTCAGGAAGCAACAGAGTCCTGAGACTTTCCGGCCTGAAGCTGCCAGCGAGCCTCTTCTGAGCAGAAGGAGTGGACGTAGCCCAAGGTGAAGGCTGTGTGGCCGATGCGGCTGGGTGCTTGGCGGGCCTGGAACAACCACCACCCACAGTAGCAGGTTGGTGCAGTTGCTGTAACAAAAGAGGGTCCTTCGAATGACGAAGAACCTCGTCATGGACAGCATCCGCGGAACCATGGAACAGCTGAGGTCCAACAAAAGAGGCAGACCACGGCATCCCCGCGTGCAAGCTCCAAATTAGCCGTGTTGCAGGAGTGAGCATGTGTAAGGTTCATAAGAGCCTGAGATAAAACACAAAGGAGCCTGAGCATCGTCAAACCTGGCGGGTGATATGAAGCCAGGGCAGCTATGACGTGATCCGCGAGAGACAACATGATAACTCGAGGGAAGAAGAATCCTCATCCACAGTTGTCAACCCTTGGAAGACTGGTGGACAGGTGGATTCATAGACACGAAACCGTGATTTGAGGCAGAAAGGCATCAGGTAATGAAAGAAGGAACCCTTCAGGGCCTTGGAATGCATTTTGGCATCCAGGCCTTGGAAGGACTCAAGAACCTGAGCCGATTGCAGAGGGCACAAAACCCCAGAGCTATAAGGTTCGACAGGGTTGTGGCACTCCGGAGGACTGCAGACGGGTGTCACTGAGGGCTGGTCTGAAGGCTGAACATCTGGCAAGAAGCCAAAAACAAAATCTAAAGCCTGCCCCAAGACTGACGAGGGGAGCCCATCGCCTTCAAGCAAATCGTCATCCTCAGTGGCAGAAGAGATGTAGCCCAACTCAGGCTGACCAGCAGAAACCTCCTGTGAATGCTGAACAGCATCCAAAGGGCCAGGGGAGGAATCTCTGCAACTGACCAAAGGAGGTTCCATCTCAGGAGGCACAGGGAAGCCAACTAGAGGGTTGCTAGAAAGCAACCAGGTAAGTGCAAGAATGGCCTGCCTTAGCTCACCCTGAGTATCCGTCGGAGCAGCCGCACCCGATGCAGTGTCTTCCCAATGGACCCTTCTAGAAGAACCCAAATCCTCAGAAGGGACTGACGACAAATGTCGATCAGAAGACAGAGTGGGGAGACAGTGAGAAGACATCGGAGGATAGTCCCAAGAGTGATGACCAGGGGCTGTCTGTCACTGACCTATGCAAAACAGAAGGTCCTTTCTGCAAATCCTCTTGGGAGGCCGACGGTATATGGCGATTGGCAGCTGGACCTGGGACACGATAAGACACCGAAGAAGGACAGGAAACTGCCAATGGCCTCTGAGAAACAGAAGGCCCAACTGCCTATCCTCTGAGACCGACGACAGCCAGACTTGGCACATGGTGAGAAAACACTGAAGGAAGGTCCCAAGAGTGACAGCTAACAGGAGCCGTCACTGGCCTCTGACGAACAGAAGGCTCTGGTTGCCAATGTCCCAGCACCATCCTGCTAGTCGGCTCACCAGCAGGGGAAGGCAGAACAACAAACGATTCACCCGAGGAACGAGGAATCGCTGCTGAAGTGACTGAGCGCCCCAATTGGCCAGGAGTAAACCTAGCCAGATGAGATGGGGCAGCCAGCCTCGGGTAGTGATCAACCGATTATATTATAGGCCCATGAACTGATTACCGATTATTTAGAGTCATAATCGGCCGATTCTGATACCAATTCCGATTATTAACTGAGTACCTATGGTTAGGGATGCCATGACTATTCGATTGAGTCGACTTACTGTCGGAAGGTGCTATAGTCGACTATTATTTTATATAGTCGACTATTTTTTAGCTGTGTACATCATACCACTGAATGATGATATTGGTCCACGAGGGCACGTAACATTTCATGGCACCTGTTATCCTTCATATTCATTGTTCACATCATGAAAATAGGCAGTAACTTTGACTTTACCCTCGCATATTATCTCATGAAACGGACGTTGTCATACCTAAACTCCATACTGAATCAAGCTACTGTGAACAAATTGTTGATAATCCATGTTAATTGTTGCCATTTTAAATCCAATAATTTTATTATCGATGTGGAATTTATTGACACTAAAAATTCCAAAATTGGAAGTGTTTGCTTCGCGTGACACAAAATTGATTATGTCAGTGAGGATTTCCCAGTGAACCCTAGTATTTTTCTGAACATACAAAGACCACAGGTACTTGACACAAGCTGAGAAATCGAAAGAAAAATTATATCTGATAGCATTTTTGAATCGATGCTGATGTGCCCGCATAATGGTATATGTAAATATTATGGGGGTATGAGTACCTGTGACAAAGACCAGGGGAAATAAAAACATTTAAGTTGATTTAACGTGCTAATGGAATTTTGATTTTTTTTGAAATTCTCACCTCTGATATTCCTTAAATTCAGATTTAATATACACAAATTATACATCAAAATGAAAAATTTAAAGTAATTTGTATATTTTTTATACTTACCAATGGCCCAGACTAGCTGGTGCAAACTAACTGTTATTAAGAGCCAAACACAAATTTTGAACCCCTCAATCCCCAAAATTTGCTTGCAAAAGCAAAAATTTAAGTCCTATGTGGTCCTCCATACTTTTACCCTCCGTGCATGCGCAGCCATCAGGAAGTGACCGAAACTGGCATCAACATCATTCTTTGTAGATGAGCTTACTACATAATAACTCTGCAGGGAGGTATGAGTGCCCACTCATGGGAGGGTCATCCCCATCAGGGCCATGGTAAGTATAAAAAATATACAAATTACTTTAAATTTTTCATATTTTTATACTATAAACCAATGGCCCAGACTAACTGAATCGTAAAAAGGCAGAGGGACTAGGACTTCAGAATTAGCAGACCAACATAGTTCCTAAGCCTGCAATCCAAGGTGAAAGGAAAATTAAATTTAAAAGGAATTACATGTATGTCTCTCTATACAATAATAGAGAAGACATATCATAAACTAGAGGTACTGTGAGCAAGCTCACAAAGTGATACCCCCCACGCCTGAAATGTATAAGTTAGATTATCTCCCCTTGGAAATGTCAGAACGGAATTATACTGCTTCATGCACATCTTCATATGGAGTTCTTCCATTGTGTAAAGTTTCATGAAAATTCTTCAAACAGTTTAGGAGGAGTTGCACTTATAAGGATGGACAGACGGACGGACGGGCAGACAGGGTGATTCCTATATACCCCCCAAACTTTGTTTGCGGGGGGTATAATAAGGAGTCAAATTCCAGTAATTCCTTATTCTTAGCATGAATGACTATGCTAATTGGGTATAACAAGTTCCCAGTTTTAAAGGCTAGTTCGAACTAAGCCCCATAAATTAGGATGACGTATTAGAGAGTGAGAGGTTAACCCCTGCAAACCACGCCAAATACAATAATAAAACAAGCTGTATCCAGGATTCGATATAATCTACAGACAAAACAGCTTCACTCATAGTTACACCTATAGTCCGCTCCGGCGATGCTGGTAGGGGACTAAAAACTGGAGAATAATTTCGACGACATCTAATGCTTTTCTTCAATAGGAGCTTGGACCTCCAGAAGGAAAGCCTTTCTTGGAAAATTCTCCCACAAGTATTTCTTGTAAGTGGAGCTTGTTCGGGCTGATAGCCCCCGGCCTTCCGAGACTATTCTCATTCACTGATCTTCCGCAATATTATCCACTTTATTGCGAGGTTAATAACCTACCGCCAAGTGGATTTACCTAAATCTATTCTCGTAGACCTCAATTGTTCCCTTAATAAGAGAGCCTTAACCTCCATTAGGAGCGACTCTCTTTGAAGGAACTTCCGTAATTAACGTCCAGTTCTTGTGAAGTTGATATTCTGATAAACAATAGAGGTCATATCCATCACCTGTACAACTTACGAAGCTTATGGAAGGAGAAACTATGTTCTCCCCCCACCCCCCTCCCCCCTCCCGAAGCAGCTTGTCTCATCGATCTCAATAGTTCCCTCCAATAAGAGAGTTTTATCCTACTTCTAGAGACTCTCTTTCACAGGAACTTCCGTGATTAACTTCCAGTCTCTCCTGGATACCTTCTGTTAATCGACGGCCTAGGGGGGTCTGATCCATAGCCTTGATCAGACGTATGCCCCTTTTCTGAATCGCTATAATGACAACCTCCGGGGTAAATATAAGAGGGTTATCTCCCTCACGAGACATTCTCTTGATGCTTTCTTAGAAGCAGAACAGCCTCGCTTACCCCAGTCTGCTGAAGTGTGTTGATGAGACACCTACTTAATAGCAGTGCTATGGAAGCCTTCTTGTAGCCTGCTTATATAGCAGTGCAAGCTTGCTGTCAAATAGTTTATTTCCGGTGACCGGAGCGACCCTGAGAGAGCTTTTAACCTTGGCATCTAAAAGTGATGATGATGCAAAGGCAGCATCATGTCTTACCAACTCCAAATTTTCCACTGTCAGTGCAGAGTTGAACGTGGCATACATGACTGCCCTGGAAAGAACTCTTAGCGAGGAACAACGCCCTCATATTCCTTCCCATTGAAACGTTGTGTCATAGCTATGGTAAGGTGATCTGCGTAGGACAACACGTCCAGGTTCGCTTATTTGATGAGATAACACATGCCATCAATTCAAAGCGTATATTAAATGATGCAGGTAGGAACAATTTTTCATCCCCGGCCTGCTCATTTAAACGCAGATGAGCTCTCTGTACATCTTCTCCAACCGTTATAAATGAACGTTGTTCAAGGAACGTGGCCGAAGGCCTGCGACACCTGTCTTGATAGTGTCGAAATGGAAAGAACGTCCTCTTTCCTCCGCACCTAGTCTGCTTCCAGAGATGACAGCGGTTTCTCTCTAATAGACGGAGCATGCTGATCAGGTATAACAGATGCAGGATAGTAATGCAGTCCATCGCTACCCTATGCTGTTCTGAAAGGGAAGGGTAATTCCCTTCCTCGTCCCTTTCATCATTCGACTGAATCAGCTATGACGTCTGGTCCCTTGCATCTGCGTGTACAGATGACTGGACCTACCCAGCACCATCCTACAGCTCACCTCTGGAGTCTGATTTTGCACTTGCTGGGATGCTGTGATTAGCTGCGCGATCAGTGACAGCATTTACGTTACTGAGGCTTGAGGAGCAGCAGTCTTCTGTATCTTCGCCGCTGCCCCTGGGACGAATATCCGGAGGTAGCACTTCAGAACATATATATAATGATGCAGGTAGGGACATTTCTTCATTCCCGGCCCACTCATATCTTCTCCGAACGTCCCTGTACTTGAGGAGCAGCGGTCTTGTGTTCTTCGCCGCTGCCCCTGGGACGAATATTCGGAGGAAGTACTTCTGAGCATATATCAAATGATGCACTTAGGGATTGATCTTCATCCCCGGCCTGCTCATGTTTTCTCTGAACGTCCCATGATCGATGCCTTGGATCGCTAGCTACTGGATGGTCCGACTTCACAGGTGAAGAATGCTCTGTGGCTATACGAAGTCGGGTAGCTAATCAGTTTGAACAGATTCAAGACATTATTGATGAATGAAGTCCATAACTTCATAAACTGTTCCGAAAGGTAAGGGTAATCCTCTTCCTAGAACCTTTCACCATCCGACTGAATCAGCTATGACATCTGGTCCCTGGCATCTGCATCTGCAGATGGCTGGAACTACCCAGCACCGTCCGACAGCTCACCTACGGTGTCTGTGGGAAACTGCTCTTGCATATGCTGGGATGCTGCGATTTGCTGCTCGATTGGCAACAGCCAGTCCATTACTGAAGCTTGTGGAGCAGCGGTCGTCCATCTTAAGTGCCGCTTGCTGCTCCTGGGACGAAGATCCGGAGGTATATCTTCTCCGAACGTCCCACTGATCGATGCCTCGGAGTGCTAGCTACTGAATGGACCGACTTCATTGGCGAAGAATGGCTTTGTCTTCGTGCAAGTGGCTGGATATCGGAAGTCGAGTAGCTAGACTGCAGTCGTGTGTGCTTTAATAACGCAGTGGAGGAAGGCATGACTGAAGCCGACCCCGGCTGTAGACTTGATGGAGCGTCCCGTGCGGTGGTTGGACATATGTTCCGTTCGTACAAGTTTCTCAAAACAACATTTGGCCCCAAATGTTGTTGGGTTAGAGAGGGACCTCTCCCGCTCACGGTCTCATCAGACCTCGCTGAGCCTCCCGAAAAGAAAACTTGGTTCCGGCTTGTGTAAAGTAGCGGAGGAAGTCCTGACTGAAGCCGACCCCAGCTGCAGACTAGACGGAGCGTCCCGAGCAACGGGTGGACGTACGCTCACGGTCCTATTAGACCTTGCCAAGCCTCCCTAAAAGAAACTTGCCGTCTTCCTCCCTATTCTTCCCTATTTCCGCGGCGTCGCTGAGTGAGCCTTCATTTTAAGGTGCTCGCTCTACCCACATCTGCACACTTCCCTCGACCGCAACAGACTTACCCGGTGTATATGGCTCCCCAGATGGAGTAACCGCTTCACTGGTCGAGCTAGCTGCTTGCAAGGATCCCTTGCTTATATATGAGCACCCTGCAGCTAGCACTATTTCCTCTTTAGCTCAACCGGGTGTGACAACGGTAACACACTTGGATGGATGTCACACTATCATCACCATGTTCATGTTCCTCTGAAAAAAGAAACTGAAAAATATTATATCGCAGAAGAAGCCCCACATAGGAACCTCACTGCCAACAACTTACTGTGACACCAGTCTCCAACTTTGTAGTCCCACTGTATACAAGTAATCTGCAGAAGTGCATCGACTAAAGACGATAGCACTACTACAACTCATATACATATATAGATACATGAATAATAGAAAATGTTTTTTGAAAACATTTTGAAAAGACTAAGTTCCCAAAGGGAACCTACGAGCCCAAGGGCATCCCAATAGAGCCTAAGTGTGGACAAAATCCAATTTTTTTGAGCTGCACTACCAGAATAATAATAATTGAAACTTACAACAATTATATAGCAATATAATATAAAATACTACACATATTGAGGACGTTGTCAATGTAAACAACGTCAAAAGAAAAACAGGATTCAAGACATCAGGCACACAACAAGGCCTAAAGTCAATAACCAATTTGATGCTACCAGATGCAAAGCTAGATCTTCATATTAAGAAATGAAAGTGTCAATGACACTGTAGCTCAACTTGTCAAGACAAAGACATGTACATGTATAGTATGTGACACAGCAATGACAAACATCTAGGTAATGACCTGATAACAAAGGTACATATAAAGTATTGTAACGGTCTGTACATAAATACTGACCGTTGCCTGTAACAAATGTATAGGTAAAGTATTGTAAAGGTGGGTGACAGTCAGATGCTGGACTAGAAAAAATCTTTGAGTCCCAGAGTGGGTCTGACTGAACCCCAAAATATTTGTTCTCATAGCACAGTGATAACAAAGGCACCCCAAAACACACTCGTTCCTGTCCCAAGGTGAAAACAAAAGTACTCAAGACGTTTTGTGAAGATCAGTTCATAAATACGAGCTGTATAGAACTTGTGACAAAAAACTGATTGGACCTAATTTCGGTACAAAATGGCCACTGGCAGCCATCTTGAATTTTGGACCGTACCCAGAAACACTCATTCTCATCCCAAGGAGATAACAAAGGTACCCAAGAAGTTTTGTGAAGATCGGTTCATAAATACAGCCTCTACCCTGAGCCGTATTGACATGTGTGCTTACATTGTATAAGTTGCACTGAATAAATCAAAGTTCATCTAATTTGCATAATTTCTGCACGAAAAAAAACCCCTTACAATATGTGATGTATTCCATGTTACTAAACATTCATACAAAAATTTATTAAAATCAGAACTTTCATACAGAAGTTCTATACAAAAGACTGATTGCACTAATTTTGGTACAAAATGGCTGCTGGTGGCCATCTTGAATTTCGGACCACACCCAAAAACACTCGCTCTCATCCCACGGTGATAACAAAGGTACCCAAGAAGTTTCGTAAAGATTGGTTCATAAATATGGCCTCTAGTCTGAGCTGTATAGAAGTTGTGTACAAAAAACTGATTAGACCTAATTTTGGTACAAAATGGCCACTGGCAGCCATCTTGAATTTTAGACCGCACCCAGATACACTCGTTCTCGTCCCAAGGTGATAACAAAGGTACCCAAGACATTTCGTGAAGATCAGTTCATAAATACAGACTCTAGTCTGAGCCGTATTGACATGTGTACTTACTGTGTATTAAGTCGCACTGAAAAAATCAAAGTTCATCTAATTTGCATAATTTCTGCACGAGAAAAAAACCCGTATTATATGTGATGCATCCCATGGTACTAAACATTCACACCAAAAAATTATTCAAATCAGGGCTTTCATATGGAAGTTCTGTGCAAAAATCTGATTGCACCTAATTTTGTACAAAATGGCTGCCATCGGCCATCTTGAATTTCGGACCGGACCCAAAAACACTCGTTCTCATCCCACGGTGATACCAAAGGTACCCAAGAAGTTTCGTAAAGATCGGTCCATAAATACGGCCTCTAGCCCGAGCCGTATTGGCATTTGCACTTACAGTGCTGAAAGTAACCCCAAAAAACATCAAAATTAGTCTAATTTGCACAATTTACGTACGAGAAAAAAACCCGTATTATATGTGATGTATCCCATGGTACTAAACATTCATACAAAAAAATTATTCAAATCAGAGCTTTCATATGGAAGTTCTGTACAAAAAACAGATTTCTGCATCGTCGGTACAAAATGGCAGCTGGCAGCCATCTTGAATTTTGGACCGCACCCAAAAACACTCGTTCTCTTCCCACGGTCATAACAAAGGTACCCAAGAAGTTTCGTAAAGATCGGTTCATAAATACGGCCTCCAGCCCGAGCCATAGCAGCTTGGCACTTACAGCTCTGAAAGTAACACTAAATAAATCAAAGTCAGTCTAATTTGCATAATTTACGCACGAGAAAAAAACCCGTATTATATGTGATGTATCCCATGGTACTAAACATTTATACAAAACTTTATTCAAATCAGAACTTTCATACAGAAGTTCTGTACAAAAAACTGATTTTTGCATCATCGGTACAAAATGGCCACTGGCAGCCATCTTGAATTTTGGACCACACCTAAAAACACTCGTTCCTGTCCCAGGGTCATAACAAAGGTACGCAAGAAGTTTCGTAAAGATCGGTTCATAAATACGACCTCTAGCCCGAGCCATAGCCAATTGTTGACGTATGGACAGATGGACAGACGGACGGACGGACAGACGGACGACGGGCCATGACAATAGCTCAAATTTGACTTCGTCAAAGTTGAGCTAAAAATGATACATCGGAATGAAGATGCAAGACTAAACGACCTAACACCCCTAAGGTGAAGACGTAACCATGGGGATAAACAGAATAAATATTCTGTAATACATGTTAAACTCCCAAGAAATTTAATAAAAAATTTCAATAAAAATTGGCCAAAAAGCTTAGGAGTTTAACAGGAAGGGTTCATGGAAGGATAGAGAAGAATACTCAACAAACAGTGGATAATTCATTTGTAAAAATGATGACGTCAGGCAAATGTCCCGAAATTGGGAAATATGAAATAATTTTATAATTATTATAAAGTTACAGCCCTGAACGTAGGAAACCACCGTTGTTCACTTCCATCATCCAATAACAGTCTTGGATCCACCAATTCTTCCATTGATTTGTGCCTGGCATCCTCAAAAAGTTGATTTTCAAAGCACAGATGTCAAAACGTTGTTATTGACTGAAGGGCCAAACAAAGAAAGATGTTGGTGCCAGTTTCGGTCACTTCCTGATGGCTGCGCATGCTCGGAGGGTAAAAGTATGGAGGACCAGATAGGACTTTAATTTTTGGTTTTGCAAGCAAATTTTGGGGATTGGGGGGGTTCAAAATTTGTGTTTGGCCCTTTATAACAGTTAGTTTGCACCAGCTGGTCTGGGCCATTGGTTTATAGTATAAAAATATGAAGGTTGGGATGTACAGAACACGAAACACGTATGTAATCAACTCATAGAGTTGACAGCAGGCATCACTGGTTCCTGGAAGTCTGCTATCGTATTTGTACCAGAACTGATAATAACATAATATTTTGCGACTGGCCAAATGTGCTTCAGATATTCAATAACAAAGCTAGGCCGTCAACACACTTTCGAGTGCAGCGATAGGACTGCATTTTGGAAAAGGACAACACTCTCTGCATTTTTTATTGAAGATGGTTTCCATGCTCGACAGAAATGTGCAAATCACTCGATACCACAAATTTTCATCTAAAAACAAAATCGTAATTCTAAGAAATTTCAACAGGTATCATGATTGAATATGCCAACTGTGCAGTCTCTATCTAATAATAGTATACTGTATTAACGCGATCTTTCTCATTATTTGATTTTAGACGGCATTGTATATAAATGCTTTTTCCATCAGATGACGTCGACCGGAAATCGAAAGTAAATTCATATGTAAACAAAAGCGAAGGTTTTGGAATTTACCCCATGCAGCTCTGTCGTTGTGTTTTGAAGAATTTTGATACCCCAGCTTTGTTCTTAAATATGTAAAGCACATTTGGCCACAAGTTGTTCTCGTGAAATATTATTAAATTATCAGTTCTGGTATGAATACAGTAGCAGACTTCCAGGAACCAGTGGTGCCAACAGTCAACTCTATGAGTTGATTACACATGTGTTTCATGTTCTATACATCTCAATCTTCATTTTGATGTACATTTTGTGTATATTTAATTTGAATCGAAAGAATATCAGAGGTGAGAATTTTCAAAATAAACAAAATTGCATTACTTATATAGCACCTTAACTGATCATGATGATGACGTGGTGTCACTCACTTGGTGGGCGGAGATTGCTTTGATGGATGCACATGTTGTCTGCTTTCTTTATTCAATTCTCCATTGAAAATTCTGATATTGATAATTTGATATTTTGATTTTTTTCTCCTGTCGATGCTTCTTTCATTATCTCTGATAGAGTATTAGTGTTGTTTAATATTATTATGTCACTTTATCCGGACATTTGCCTGGATAGAGTTATTGGTTGGTGTCAATGTCATTTCCTTTTTTCATCACCTGGCTGGGCAGTTTCACAAAATATGCGTGACGTAAATTGCAGCCAGCTCTGGATGTGATTCCAATAGACCAGCATTTCGTTAATTTGATGATAAATCCATCAAAACAGTTGGTAGTAAATCTATCAGAGCTGTCAGTTGGTAGTATTATAGTACTCTGCTAATTACTTGCTATCAGCAGGCAATTTGTGAAATTGCCGTCCGTGATTTGAGACTTGTGGTCGAAAAAAAATTAAAATTTTTTAGTAAATTTTGTTTCTTAACATACCTACCACAATTGTTTACAATTGGCTGTAACATAAGTGCATGCCCTACTTCGGAACTAACTCAAGCTTTTAGAATCTTTTCCAAACGAGTTGGAAAAATACTAGAGTGCAAAAGCACGAAAAAGATCGAAAAAAGGGTCGAGTGAGACCAGCGCTCAAAATTACAGGTACTCTCTCTGCACACCTCTTGCGTTTACCGAGCGCATGCGCAACAACCGTGACGTCAATTCCGTATTTCCGCCAACGAGAAGTTCGTGATTTAGCGGGGAGGCATCGATATCAAAGATATCCCCAAGGAGGGTGGGCCTCTGGTAAACAATTGTGGTAGGTATGTTAAGAAACAAAATTTACTAAAAAATTTTAATTTCTTTTCAACCTACTCACAATTGTTTACAATTGGCTGAATAAACAATAGGAGGAGGTGAATCACATAACCAATACCAACAAGAGTAGCAGAACGAAAGCAAGAATGGCAGAGAACAATAACGAAAACCTGTAATGAAGATAGAGAGAAGGCACTTGAAAAGAACAAGGCTGAGAGAAGCGCAACCTCGACAAAAACAATTTTAACGAGGGTGCACAACAGCCTGAGCAGCAACGAGAGGGCCTAAAGAATAAAGGTCCTCAGATTGCTGCTGAAGGTGGCGGAGATAAAAGGAGGAGAAGGTAGAAGCATTCCTCCAGTAAGCCGCATTCATAACATCCCGGAGCGAAAGAGAATTGGAGAACGCCCAGGATGTAGAAATGGCACGAACTTCATGTGCATTAAGCCGGTTCAAAACAAGATCCGACGCAGACAAGTGAGAATAAGCCAGCTTGATTGCAAGACAGATCCACCTGGAAATAGAATGGGAAGAGATAGACTGCCTCTTAGGAATGAGAGACAGAAAGAATCTCTTCCGACCCCTCCTAATGAACTGAGTGCGACTAATGTAATTCTTGATCGCACGAACAGGACAAAGAAGAGGCCTCCGGCCATCTACAGCAGGGAGAACCCGAATGCAGATGGGAGGAGGTACCGAATCAGGAAGTTGATTCTTAGCCAGAAAAGAGCAATCAGTAGTGAAGGTGACACTGTTAGCCTCATTTCGGAAGAAGGCAGAATCAACAGATAGCGCATGAAGCTCACTGACTCGACGAGCAGAAGCAAACGCTAGAAGAAAAGCCGTCTTATAGGTGAGAAAACGCATGTCGGTCTCAGATAAAGGCTCGAATGGCGCCCCCTCCAAACAGTGCAACACCCATGCCAAGTTCCACTTGGGTGTAAGACGCAAAACTCGAGGCCTCTTCAAAGAAAAGTGCCGAATAAGTTTGGAGAGAAAAAGATTATGACCGATGCACCGCTTTCCCACATAAGAGAAAGTATCAGACAGCATAGACCAATAGCCCTTAATCGTAATGGGCTGGAGGCCCTTGGAGTCAAAAAGAAAAATAGGCCGATGAAATCGTCAGATGTGTACCCATACGTGCAACTAGTAGAAAGCTGTATGATGGAGGGCCACCACGGATGCCGACATTAAGTACACCAGACAAGGTATGGGAACAAAGAGAAATGGATTGGAGGAGTGTCTAATTTGATGGATAAAGGGTTAATATCTCCGGATCATATTATCAGATTTACATAAAAAACTATACAGCACAGCACATCAGTAACCTGAATAAATATATAAAGTAACATGACAATCGGATTGATATTTTTTGAGTTATCTCATGCCAAAGGGATTGGAGGAATTTTCAATTTGAAGGATAAAGGGTTAATATCTCCGGATCAAATTATCAGATTAACACCAAAAACTATACAGCTCAGCACATCAGTAACCTGAACACAATTATAAAGTAACTTGACAATCCAAGCAATATTTTTCAAGTTATCAAATGCCAAAGGGATTGGAGGAATTTTCAATTTGAAGGATAAAGGGTTAATATCTGAGGATTAAAATAACAGATTTACACCAAAAACTATACAGCTCGATACATCAGTAACCTGAACACAAATATGAAGTAACTTGACAATCCAAGCAATATTTTTCAAGTTATCGAATGCCAAAGGGATTGGAGGAATTTTCAATTTGAAGGATAAAGGGTTAATATCTCGGGATCAAATCATCCGATTTACACCAAAAACTATACAGCTTGGCACATCAGTAACCTGAACACAAATATAAAGTAATTAGACAATCCAAGCAATATTTTTCAAGTTATCGAATGCCAAAGGGATTGGAGGAATTTTCAATTTGAAGGATAAAGGGTTAATATCTCAGGATCAAATTATCCGATTTACACCAAAAACTATACAGCTCAGCACATCAGTAACCTGAACACAAATATAAAGTAACTTGACAATCCAAGCAATATTTTTCAAATTATCAAATGCCAAAGGGATTGGAGGAATTTTCAATTTGAAGGATAAAGGGTTAATATCTGAGGATTAAAATAACAGATTTACACCAAAAACTATACAGCTCGGTACATCAGTAACCTGAACACAAATATGAAGTAACTTGACAATCCAAGCAATATTTTTCAAGTTATCGAATGCCAAAGGGATTGGAGGAATTTTCAATTTGAAGGATAAAGGGTTAATATCTCAGGATTAAATTATCAGATTTACACCAAAAACTATACAGCTCGGCACATCAGTGACCTGAACACAAATATAAAGTAATTTGACAATCCAAGCAATATTTTTCAAGTTATCGAATGCCAAAGGGATTGGAGGAATTTTCAATTTGAAGGATAAAGGGTTAATATCTCAGGATCAAAATAACAGATTTACACCAAAAACTATACAGCTCGGCACATCAGTAACCTGAACACAAATATAAAGTAACTTGACAATCCAAGTAATATTTTTCAAGTTATCGAATGCCAAAGGGATTGGAGGAATTTTCAATTTGAAGGATAAAGGGTTAATATCTCGGGATCAAATCATCCGATTTACACCAAAAACTATACAGCTCGGCAAATCAGTAACCTGAACACAAATATAAAGTAATTAGACAATCCAAGCAATATTTTTCAAGTTATCGAATGCCAAAGGGATTGGAGGAATTTTCAATTTGAAGGATAAAGGGTTAATATCTCAGGATCAAATTATCCGATTTACACCAAAAACTATACAGCTCAGCACATCAGTAACCTGAACACAAATATAAAGTAACTTGACAATCCAATCAACATTTTTCAAATTATCGAATGCCAAATGGATTGGAGGAATTTTCAATTTGAAGGATAAAGGGTTAATATTTCAGGATTAAATTATCAGATTTACACCAAAAACTATACAGCTCGGCACATCAGTAATCTGAACACAAATATAAAGTAACTTGACAATCCAAGCAATATTTTTCAAGTTATCGAATGCCAAAGGGATTGGAGGAATTTTCAATTTGAAGGATAAAGGGTTAATATCTCGGGATCAAATCATCAGATTTACACCAAAAACTATACAGCTCAGCAAATCAGTAACCTGAACACAAATATCAAGTAACTAGACAATCCAAGGAATATTTTTAAAGTTATCGAATGCCAAAGGGATTGGAGGAATTTTCAATTTGAAGGATAAAGGGTTAATATCTCAGGATCAAATTATCCGATTTACACCAAACACTATACAGCTCGGCACATCAGTAACCTGAACACAAATATAAAGTAACTTGACAATCCAAGCAATATTTTTCAAGTTATCGAATGCCAAAGAAATGGATACGGACGCCGGACAGACAGACGGATGGACAGATGGACGGACAAAGGATGGACAAACGACGGATGGTCACCACGGATGCCGGCATTATGTGTACCATACATAGTATGGGTACACATAAAAAAAACTATACAGCTCGGCACATCATTAACCTGAACACAAATATAAAGTAACTTGACAATCCAAGGAATATTTTTCAAGTTATCGAATGACAATGAAATGGAAACGGACGCCGGATGGACAGACCGACGGATGGACAGACAGATGGACAGACGGACGGACCAAAAAAACTATACAGCTCGGCACATCAGTAACCTGAACACAAATATAAAGTAACTTGACAATCCAAGCAATATTTTTCAAGTTATCGAATGCCAAAGGGAGTGGAGGAATTTTCAATTTGAAGGATAAAGGGTTAATATCTCAGGATCAAATTATCAGATGTACACCAAAAACTATGCAGCTCGGCACATCAGTAACCTGAACACAAATATAAAGTAACTGTGACAAGCCAAGCAATATTTTTCAAGTTATCGAATGACAAAGAAATGGATACGGACGCTGGATGGACAGACCGACAGATGGACGGACAGACGGACAAACAAAAAAAAACTATACAACTCAGCACATCAGTAACCTGAACACAAATATAAAGTAACTTGACAATCCAAGCAATATTTTTCAACTTGTCGAATGCCAAAGGGATGGGAGGAATTTTCAATTTGAAGGATAAAGGGTTAATATTTCGGGATCAAATCATCAGATTTACACCAAAAACTATACAGCTTGGCACATCAGTAACCTGAACACAAATATAAAGTAACTAGACAATCCAAGCAATATTTTTCAAGTTATCGAATGCCAAAGGGATTGGAGGAATTTTCAATTTGAAGGATAAAGGGTTAATATCTCAGGATCAAATTATCAGATTTACACCACAAACTATACAGCTCGGCACATCAGTAACCTGAACACAAATATAAAGTAACTTGACAATCCAAGCAATATTTTTTAAGTTATCGAATGCCAAAGGGATTGGAGGAATTTTCAATTTGAAGGATAAAGGGTTAATATCTCAGGATCAAATTATCAGATTTACACCAAAAACAATATAGCTCGGCACATCAGTAACCTGAACACAAATATAAAGTAACCTGACAATACAAGCAATATTTTTCAAGTTATCGAATGACAAAAAAATGGATATGGACGCCGGACGGACAAACAGATGGACAGACGGACAGATGGAGGGACAAAGGATGGACGAACGACGGATGGCCACCCCGGATGACGGCATTATGTGTACCATACATGGTATGGGTGCACATAAATATTTTTTTAAGTTATCAAATGCCAAAGGGATTGGAGGAATTTTCAATTTGAAGGATAAAGGGTTAATATCTCAGGATCAAATTATCCGATTTACACCAAAAACTATACAGCTCGGCACATCAGTAATCTGAACACAAATATAAAGTAACTTGACAATCCAAGCAATATTTTTCAATTTATCGAATGCCAAAGGGATTGGAGGAATTTTCAATTTGAAGGATAAAGGGTTAATATCTCAGGATCAAATTATCAGATTTACACCAAAAACTATACAGCTCGGCACATCAGTAACCTGAACAAAAATATAAAGTAACTTGACAATCCAAACAATATTTTTCAAGTTATCGAATGACAAAGAAATGGATACGGACGCCGGACGGGCAAAGGATGAACGAACGACGGATGGCCACCCCGGATGATGGCATTATGTGTACCATACATAGTATGGGTACACATAAAAACCAGAAAATCCGCAATTTGAGCGATTGACGGATCACGGTAATTCACATTGTGATCTGCATACCAGCGGCAGAAAACCTTCCACTTGGCGGCATAAGTCATGCCAGTGGAATGTCGCCGCGATGCAGAAATGCACTCCACTGATCGTCTCGAAAAACCTCTACGTCGGAGAAGGGACCTGATAAAAGACAGGCGTGAAGGGACAGGCTCGCCAGGTTGTTGTGATACTTCCTGGGACGACCCTGTGAAAGAAGATCGCGACGTAGAGGTAGACGAATCGGTCGATCGGCCAATAGAGGCCGCAGCAGATTGATCCACACCCTCTGTGGAGACAGGGGTGTGATCAGAATGATCCTGCAACTGCAAGCACGAATCTTCGCTAATACTTGAGGAAGAATCGGTGCAGGAGGAAAGGCATAGCCGATCCAACCTGTCCAGTCCAGAGACAGAGCGTCTACCGCAAATGCCAGAGGATCTGGACAAGGGGAGACAAAGGTCTCTACCTGATGATTCCAGCGAGTAGCGAAAAGGTCGACCTGAGGACGGCCCCACTGCTCGCAAATCGCCTGAAACACTGACTGATGTAGCATCCATTCGGTTGGAAGGACACTGTCGCGTCGGGACAGGGAGTCTGCTAGGACGTTGATATGCCCGGGAATGTGTCGAATGGACACCCGAGCGTTCACATCCCGCGCCAACAGAAGAAGATCCCGAGACGGCCGATACATGGGAATCGAATGTGTGCCTCCTTGATTCCGTATGTAGGCCACTACTGTCGAATTGTCCGAAAGAAGTAGGACAATATGGTCCGACAGATGAGGGATCCAAAGCCGAAAACTCAACAGAAGAGCAAGGAGCTCCTTGTGGTTGATATGAAGGCCCACCTGCTCGCTGTCCCACTCTCCGTGAGTAGACAGACCGGGAGGATCCAACGTCGCACCCCAGCCCCGATCGCTGGCATCCGCAGTAAGGATGCGATCGGCCAAAGGAAGATCCAACGGAACACCCTGTGTCAGCCAGGGAATATCTGCCCAAGGGCGGAGGTGACAAATCAGAGACCGAGGAATAGTGAGTTCCAGGTCCAGCGGATCTACATTCGGACGCCAATGATCCAACAGGAAGTGTTGGAGAGGTCAGACAAATAAGCGACCGAGCGGAATGAGATCTGTCACCGATCCGCAAAGGCCCAGCATCCAAAGGAAAGTCCTGGCCGAGACCGAGGAAGATTGAAGCAGGTCCCGAGTCAAGGCGGAAAGAATCGTCGCCCGAGCCTGGGGGACCGACACTACATTGTGAAGAGTGTCGAAATCCATCCCCAAATGACGGAATCGCTGAGAAGGAAGAAGATCCGACTTCTCGCGATTGACTCTGAAACCCAGCGACGCTAGCAGGCAAAGAAACTGCCGGACATCGAACTCCAGAACAGCAGCATCGTGGTGCCGTTGGAGGATGTCGTCTAGGTAGGCTGACGAAGTCACTGCCGACTGAGTGCGGTGGAAAGCAAGCACATGTGACATCAGTCGGGTGAAGGCCCAAGGAGCCAGGTTCAAACCGAACAGGAGAGCTCTGAATTGAAAAACTCGATCCCGAAAGGTATTTCCGTGACGCCAGATGAATGGGTACATGGAAGTAGGCATCCTTCAGGTCGATACTGGCTGCAAAATCGCCCTGATGAACTGAACGTCGAACCGACCGGAAAGTCTCCATACTGAAACGAGGAGCTATTATGTACTCGTTCAGGGTACTCAGATCGATGACAGGACGATATTGGCCGTTTTTCTTCGGCACCAAGAAAAGTCTCGAGTAAAACCCTGGTGAAAGGGTGTGACTGACCACCTCGATCGCCCCTTTGGAGAGGAGATTGTCGATCTCCTGCACCAGAAGGTCCCGACGCAGAGAATCGGAAGGGACCTGAGTCGGAAGGGGCACCCGAGATAAACTGGGGTGCCGATGGAAGGACAGTCGCAGACCGGATTGAATGACGTCGAGGACCCAAGAGTTCGACGTTACCTCTGTCCAACGGTCGTAAAACAGCGACAGCCTTCCCCCGAAGGTGAGCACCTTCACTTGCGGCCTCGACGAGGCCTCCGAGAGGAGAAACCATCTCGGGAAGTGACAGAGTCCTGAGACATTCCAGCTTGAGGCTGCCAGCGAGCCTGGCCACGTCGGCGCTTCTTATGAGCAGAAGGAGCAGACGGAGCCGAAGGCGTAGCCGACGTCGCCGACGAGGCAGATGCAGCAGCACGCTTGGCGGGCCTGGAACGCCCCCCACCCGCAGCAGCAGGTTGGTCAAGCTGTCAAAGCAAAAGCTGGTCCTTCAAATGACGAAGAACTTCGCCACGAACAACTTCCACAGAACCATGGAACAACTGAGGTCCCACCAAAGAGGCAGACCTCAGAACAGCACGTTGCTCAGAAGGAAGGGATGGTAAAGAATCCAACACCGCATCCCGGCGTGCCAGCTCCAAATTAGCCGTGTTACAGGCGTGAGCGTGTGTCAAGTTCATAAGAGCCTGTGACAAAATGCGAAAAGGCGCCTGAGCATCATCAAACTCCCCTGGTGGAAAATATTCAGCCAGAGCAGCGACGACATGGTCCGTGAGAGATCACATACCCAGCATCTCTCGGGACAGGCCCACCATAGACTCAACTACCGACATCGGGAGAACTGCCGACTTAGGCTTAGTCAACCCGAGGGAAGAAGAATCCTCATCCACAGTAGTCATCCCTTGGAAGACTGGTGGAGAGACGGAATCGTAAACACGAAACCGCGATGGAGGCAGAAAGGCATCAGCTCTAGAAAAGAAGGAACCCTTGAGGGCCTTAGAACGCATTTTGGCGTCTAAGCCCTGGAAGGACTCAACAACCTGAGCCGATTGCAGAGGACGCAAAGCCCTGGAGCTAGAAGGCTCAACAGGGTTACGGTGCTCCACAGTGGACCGCGGCCGGACGGTCACAGAAGGCTGGTCGGAAGGTTGAACGTCCGGCAATAAGCCAAAGACGAAATCCAAAGCCTGCCCCAAGACTGACGAGGGGGGCCCCATCACCTTCAAGATACTCGGGCTGACCAGCAGAAACCTGCCTCAGGAGGCACAGGGAGGCCAACTTGAGGGTTGCCAGAAAGCAACCGGGTGAGCGCCAAAACGGCCTGGTGCAGGTCACCCTGAGAATCTGTTGCAGCAGTATCGCCCGACGGAGTGTCCTCTCAATGGACCCTTCTGGTAGAAGAACCCAAATCCTCAGAAGAGACCGACGTCGAACGTCGATCGGCAGACAGAATAGGGACACGGTGAGGATAGTTCCGATTGTGACGCCCAGGGGCCATCACTGACCTCTGCGAAACAGAAGGTCCTGCCTGCAAAATCTCTAAAGAGACCGACGGCGCACGTCGATCGGTAGCTGGACCTAGGACACGGTGAGAAGACACCGGAGGATTGTCCCAAGAATGACAGGAACCTGTCATTGGCCTCTGCGCAGCAGAAGGCCCCAACTGCCTATCCTCTGAGACCGACGGCAAGCATCGATCGACACCCAGACTCGGAACACAGTGAGGAATCACCGGAGGAAGGTTCCGAGAGTAACAGCCAACAGGGGCTGTCACTGACCGCTGCCGAACAGCAGGCCCTGGATGCCAATGTCCCAATACCATCCTGCTAGGCGGCACACTAGCAGGGGAAGGTGGAACAATAAACGATTCACTCGAGGGACGAGGAATCGCTGCCAAAGCGACCGGCCGGCTCAACCGACTAGGAGCAAACCTAGCCAGATGAGACGGAGCAGACAGCAAACCTGCACAGCCCCGCCGCGAGGCTGGGGGAGGCTGAGAACACACAGACACACCAGCAGATACAGCCTCGGTCCCCCGAGACTGTAGTCCATCCCCAGAGGAGATGGAAGAGCCACCATCAGACAGAATAGGATCTGGAGTAGCAACTTCCTCAACAACAGTCGACGGTGTAGGAGGCTGATCGGAGAGGGTCACAGAGCTGACTTCGGAAAAGCTCTCAACGAAAACAGATGTCTCAATAGTGACATCAGAAGACAAAGAGACCACGGTCTCCTCATCAGGTATCACTGAACTAACACCGTCAACAGTTGCAGAGGAACTCGCCACAGAAGGCAGATCCGAATCCTGTGTGACAGAGTCACCACATGCACCAGCAGAAATGTCTGCTACGGCACGGCTACCCTTACCCTGAGAACAAGGGGTTCTAGCTCTGGACAGAACCACCTTGTTAACAGAAGCCCAGAACTTAGAGGACCAAACCCCACAAATACCACATGATTGGGCCTGAATGCAATTGTTGTAAGTGACACATGTGGAATGAGAGTCGTCCACATGCTTCACCTGCAAGCAAGAGGTACAAGGAATAGTCTTAGGCATTATATCAAAGTAATCAAGCTTCCCGCCGACGGAAAACAGCACAAAGGTCGTGTTCACACGTGGGGGAAAAACAAGATAAAGTGTGAAGAAACAAGCAATAAAAATACAAATTAACATTAATTAACAATAATTTGGTAGCTTGACAAAAGGATACAATTCACTTGCACACTAAAAATGTAGAATAAGTTGTTCACGAAGAATAAACAGCATAATTAGCACGAGACACAAAAATTTCCGACCATGTACAATGGCGGAAAATAAAGGAATTGATGTCACGGTTGTTGCACATGCGCTTGGTAAACGCAAGAGGCAGAGAGAGTACCTGTAATTTCGAGCGCTGGTCTCGCTCGACCCTTTTTTCGATCTTTGATCCTGAGACTGTATACCATCTCCAGAAGAGATGGGAGGAGCACTATGATGCATGATATGGGCAGCATGAACAAATTCTTCAGCAGTTGCAGATGATAAATCGGAGAGAGCGACCAAGTGGACCTTGGAAGAACTCTTCTCAATGAAAACAGTCGCCTCATGGATGACCACTGGAGCCAAAGGGAGACCGTAGTCCCCACTTAAGGCATCCCATCACCAGCACCACCAACAGCTGCAGAGGAATCTGCTACCGAAAAAGCCTGCCCAACATCTAGCGTGACAGAGTCACACCGTGCACTCTCAGAAATATCTGAAGAGCCATGGCTACCTTTGCCCCAGTGGCGGATACAGGAATTCTCAAAGGGGGTGGGGGGGGGGGGGGGGGTGGGAGGGGGGGGGGGGGGCAAATCATGCAGATGCCGAACTTATCTGCCACGAGTGCCAAAGGCACAAGCTTTTGTAGGGGGGTCTTGGGGGGTTCTCCCCCCAGAAATTATTTGGAAATGAGCGACCAAATGGGGCATTCTGGTGGTTTCTGGGGTGGAAATCCTCTTGAATTTTTAAACGGCTAATTAACACTTTTTAAACAGCATGTTTCAGAATTTCAAATTCTGTCATACGTTCAAGACAGAATTAGAAAATTTGAAATATCCACTTCAGATCCGTTTACCATAATATTGTATTTTGGACACACTGTTTACAGTCATAACCGACTTAACCTCAGGAGAACATTGCGATCTGCCAGCGTTTGAAAGTTTTCAGCAGTCAGCCCTCTAGGCCTGGGTACCCCATGACTATGCCAATTAAGATCCTGACCCATAATTGGCATAGCCCTTATAAAAAAGTACCATGGTAAACCATGGTAAATCCCAAAATACCCTGGTATTTTGGGATTTACCATGGTTTACCATGGTACATTTTTATAAGGGAGCCATGGGGTACCTGAGGCTAGGGGCATGTAACACCTCAAAATCATGCTGTGTCGGTGACGCTATAAATGAAGGCGACCAGGAGATATATTTTGCATAATTTCAACGGTATATTTGTTTTCCATAGCGAATGGTGATGGAGGAAATAAATGTCGTATGTTTTTACTTCAATTCATATATTGTCCCCAAATGAAAATCCTCGCTACGCCCTACATGCGAGACAAACACGAGTTAAAGGGGGGGGGGGGGGGGGGGGGGGGGGGGTGACCGCCCCCCTCTGTATCTGCAATTGCTTTGCCCCTACCAATACCCTCTACTTGGCACCCTGATAGAACCGGTGGCAATTCTTTTAAACCAATCCATTCTTTTGGTCTTAAGGATACTTCATACCAAATAACAGTTCTCCGTTTTATGTGGTTTGGGAATTATGGGAGTTTGAATTTTTTGTTTTTAGCCCCTGGGGTTGCCACAGGGCTGTGAAAAAAAATTTTCCAGGCGT
This sequence comes from Pictodentalium vernedei, assembly GCA_031216915.1. Classification (NCBI taxonomy): domain Eukaryota; kingdom Metazoa; phylum Mollusca; class Scaphopoda; order Dentaliida; family Dentaliidae; genus Pictodentalium; species Pictodentalium vernedei. The sequence goes on from CM062291.1 coordinate 187,144,627, forward strand.
CAATCAATTACTTAGGACACACTTATACTACATGCTAAATTTGGTTGAAATTGGCCCACCGGTTCTTGAAATAAAAATTTGGGGCTGAGCCCAAAATGGATATGGCCCCACAGAGAGCCCAAATATTGACATACCAACTTCCGTTGAACACACTTTAATCTCCAGCACCAAAGGATGTTCCACACCAAATATCAAAGCATTCCCTCTGGTGGTTTGTGAGAAAAAGATTTTTAAGCTTTTGGGGCATTAACCAGAGCCTGAACATGGCAGCTACTTCGTTTGAACAAAATAGAAAGGGTATACTTCATAGATGGTCTGTGCAATATATGTTTGAATTTGGCTTAGTGGTTGTGAAGAAGAAGTCAAGTTTGCAAAAGTTAACGGACGATGGTACGACGAACACGAGTGATGGCAATAGCTCCCAATGACTTGCAGTCAGGTGAGCTAACAAAGTAGAAAGGGTATACTCCAAAGACGGTCTGTGCCATATATGAATGAATTTGGCCCAGTGGTTTTAAAAAAAGACAAGTTTCAAATTAGCTAATAGGCTACAAGAAAGATGATGATTCAGCATTTTCCCGTTGCCAACAGTGTTAATCCTACAGCACCCCAATAAAAAACCAATAGCAATTTTTTGGGTCCATCTGATTCCACCAGATCTAAGGAAGCTGCATACCAAAAAAAACGATATTCTGGTCCATGCAGTTTTTGAAATAATAATAATGCACTAAGGTAAACTTTGTGCTTCCATAGAGAGACCACATATTAAGCCAGGGACAAGATTTGAACAAAAATTGAATCTTGACGCCCCTAGAGATGTCACATATCAAATATGAAAGGATTCTGACTGGTGGATCTGAAGAAGATTTTTTAAGAAATTTTCACATATTGCACTAATTTAAAAACTTTGGGCTCCAAGAAACAGCCCAAATATTAACCCAGAGATCCGATTTGAACAAACTTGAATCTGCCCCATTACCCATTTTTTTCATGCCCCTCCCTCCTCCTGACAGAACACCCTGACTGACTCAAGCGATGGTAATTTTGTTTTTACCATTCCATTCTACTGGTCCAAAGGACGCTTCATACCAAATAACAGTTCTCCATGTGGTTTGGGAAATATGAGCATTTGAATTTTTTCTATTTTTAGCTCCTGGGTTCCATGGGGTTGTGAGAAAAAAAAATTGGGGCATCAATCAAGTACTTATGACCCAATTATACTACATACCAAATTTGGTTCAAATCAACCAATCGGTTCTTGAAATACGAATTTTGGATAGAGACCAAAATGGATATGCTCCCACAGAGAGAACAAACACTGACTTACCAACTTCCCTTGAACAAACTTTAATCTTCAACACCAAAGGATGTTCCACACCAAATATCAAACCATTCTCTCTGGTGGTTCATGAGAAGACGATTTTTAAAGATTTTTAGGCTTTTGGGGAAATAACAGCAGCCCAAAATGGCAGCTGCTTCTTTTGAACAAACTGAAAGGGTATACTCCAAAGATGGTCTGTACAATATATATGTGAAATTGGCCCACTGGTTTTGAAGAAGACAAGTTTCAAATGTTATCGGACGCTAGATGATGGATGCCAAGTGATGGCAATAGCTCCCACTGACTTGCAGTCAGGTGAGCTAACAAAGCATGCAACAAACTTTGACATGGGTGTGATAGCATCAGATAATGCTTCTAAAATTTTGATCCAATTTCCAGGACTTCCAAGGACCAACCGAAAGTTAAAAAATTTATAGTAATTTATATATTTTTTATACTTACCAATGACCCAGACTTAGCTGGTGCTAACTCCACAAAAACCAGGGCCAAACACAAATTTTGCCCCCCAATCCCCAAAATTTGCATCCGAAACAAAAAGAAATCATGTCCTAAAGGACCTCCATAGTACGACTCTACTGCGCATGCGCAGTGACGCAGTCGTCCCGAAATTGGCGCCAAATATCATTCTTACTGGCAGTGCCTGGTCAGCGCTATGTACTCAGCGGGGAGGCAAGAGTTCCCAACTCAGGGAGGGCCATCCCCGTCTGGGTCATTGGTAAGTATAAAAAATATATAAATTACTATAAATTTTTTAACATTTTTATACTGTACCAATGACCCAGACTTAGCTGAATAGTAAACAGGCTGGAGGGCCTAGGACATAGAGGAAAATCCAATAAGCTCAATTATAAAATAAAGAGGTAACCCCTTAAGGAGAAAAGGAGTATTAGGCTTTACATGTATCTTTCTTATTTAATATTTAAATTAGAAAGATACACTACCCTTAATAATTGAGCACAATAACATTCATGTTCTCTATTAACATCCAGTATAACCTTTATACTAATTATTTTTAAAACAAGCCAATAAATAAAGTAGTCCAGAGAATTGAGACTCTTTATAATCATTTAAAAGTGTCCGAGTATTGTATATTAAAGCCCGTTTGACACTTGACATATACAAATGCTTCACACCGAGCTACACTTTAAAAATAAGACATGAATGAAATTAAACATTAATATTACACTTTAAAACCATCCCGGAAGCGACTCAGAAATACTGTCTTGGAGGAGGCATTCCCTTGCTTTTCACTATAAAGCAGGTGACCTAAGGGAACACCCGCCCCCCCCCCTTCCCCTTGCCCTGGGTCAAATAGCCCAGAGCGAAGAGGGCAGCCGGACGGAGTCACTGCCGGAACAGAAAGCCTGCATAACTATAGTTGCAACTGTTTAGTGGACGACATTCTGAGCAACAGATAACGGACCTAAACAATGCAGGTCTCCAGAAATGGACTCAATATTTCTGAGATAAAAATTAGTAAATGTGGATGGCTGAGACCAATAAGCAGCCTTCATTAAATCTGTAATAGCAACACTATTAGCATAAGCCCAGGAAGTAGAAAGAGCTCTTACTTCATGAGCAGAAATCTTAAGCACAGACTGCTGAGAAGAAGATAAATCTTCATACGCAGTACGGATAGTTAACTGAATCCATCTAGCAATAGAATGGACTGAAATGTCCTTTCTATTAGGCATCAAAGACAGAAAGAAACGTTTCCGTCCCTTTCTGATGAACTGAGATCTCTGTTTATAGATACGTAGTGCTCTAACAGGACAGAGTAAAGGCCTACGCCCGTCTGAAGACGGAAGAGCCTTAATAACAATAGGTTCCGGATATTTATTAGGAGCCTGATTCTTAGCTAAAAAACCGACGTTAGTAGTGAAGGTGATAGTGTTCCCAACACTACGATAATGAGAATCATCCACCGATAGTGCATGAAGCTCACTGACTCTTCTGGCAGAAGAGAAAGCTAAGAGAAAAGCTGTCTTATAAGATAAGAATTTGAAATCTACTGTCCCAAGAGGTTCAAATGGCTTTTCCTTCAATTTAAGGAGAACCCAAGCTAAATTCCACTTAGGAATTAATCTAAGAGTTCTGGGTCTATTTATCGAAAAGTTTCTAACCAATTTCGATAAAGAGACATTAGATCCAATTTGTAAACTATCATGATGTGCATAGGTATCAGATAACATAGATCTATAACCCTTTATAGTAACCGGTTGCAGTTTGATTTCGTCAAACAAGTATACTAGAAAGTTAGCAATGTCTGGTATAGAGGGATCAAATATATCAACAGAATGATCCCTACACCAACGACGGAAAACCTTCCACTTAGCCGCATAGTTTAGCGAAGAGGAGGTCCTCCTACAGTTAGAAATCGCGTCCACTGCTCGTCCTGTAAAGTGCTTGCCATGCAAGAAGGACCGCACAACGGAAAAACGTGAAGGTTGAGACCTTGCGGGTTGTGATGCAGTTGGCGCGATTTCCCCTGCCAAAGAAGATCCTCTCGTGGAGGGAGCTTCCGCGGTAGGTCCCACAACAGACACCTGAGTAGATTTATCCACGGTCTCTGTGGCGACAGAGATGCTACCAACAGAATCTTGCATTGAGATTGTTTTATCTTTAGCAATACTTGTTGAATTAACGGCGCTGGAGGATACGCATATCCTATCATTCCGTCCCAAGGGATCGATAGAGCGTCTACAGCAAATGCTCTTGGATCCGGACACGGGGACACATACGTCTGCAACTGATTGTTGAGATGTGTCGCAAATAAGTCTATCATTGGCCGTTCCCATTGGTAGCAAATCTGATTGAATACTTGTTTGTTGAGAGTCCACTCCGACGGCAACAAGCGACCCTTTCGAGAAAGGGAGTCTGCTAGCACATTCAGACGACCCGGTATGTGACGGACCGAAAGAAGAACGTGATGTTCCAACGCAAACAGAAGGATTCTTTCCGTTAGATTGAACAACGGAACTGAATGAGTGCCTCCCTGATTCCGTATATACGCCACTACTGTCGTATTGTCGGATAGGATTTGGACATGAGCATCGTGAATAATGTCCATCCAGTGACGTAACGCAAGCCAAATTGACATCATTTCCTTGATGTTTATGTGCTTGCACAGGAATTGCGGATCCCAAAGACCCTGGCATCTCGAATCCGTTGGGATTAATGATGCACCCCAACCTGTTTGACTGGCATCCGTCATAATGGTAAAACTCGGATCCGGCAACTGCAGCGGAACTCCTTGAGTTAACCACTGAATGTTTGCCCAAGTCTGAATCTCTTGTTTCACTTGATCTGACAAGAGAACGTCTACATCGAGCGAATGAATTTTCACACTCCAATTCTGAGTCAAGAAAATTTGAAGAGGCCGTGTGCGTAGCCGTCCCATCGGAATGAGATCCGCAGCGGCTCCGCACAGACCTATCAGTCTCATAAATTCTCTCGCTGTGACTTTGTCTGTATTTAGACAATAGCGAGCGTAACAACTGACTAATTTCGCTCTGGTTAACGGCAGACGAACGAGATTGTTGTGCGTCTCGAAGCTCATTCCCAGATGAGTGAATGACTTGGACGGCACCAGATCCGACTTCTCCTCGTTTACTATGAAACCGAGACGTCGGAGCAATAGAAGAAGATTCTGAACATCGTTCTGAAGCGTTAACTCGTTGCCGTACCTCTGAAGAATGTCGTCCAGGTAGGCCGACGTTACCGCAGACGAATGAGCTCGGAAGTAGATCATTACCGAGTTCATTACCCGAGTGAAAGCCCAGGGTGCTAGATTCAATCCGAAGCACATGGCCCGGAACTGATACACCACTCCTAGGACTGCGAAGCGTAGATACTTTCGGAATGTCGGATGTACCATGACGTGAAAGTACGCATCTTTGAGATCTATGCTCGTTGCATAATCGTTCACCCGAATACTCGCTCTGACCGATCGAATCGTCTCCATATAAAACTTCGGAGCGATGATCAGCTTGTTTATCCAGCTCAAATCTATGACTGGACGGAACGAGCCGTCTGGTTTCGGAACCAGAAACAGATGGCTGTAGAATCCCAGCGATTCCTGGTTTTCTACGACCTCTACCGCGTTCTTCATTAAAAGAGACTGCACCTCTGATAGCAGAGCGTCTCTTTTCTGAGGGTTTGACGGAAGATGAGTCCACTTTGGACTTCGAGTTAATGGAGGCTTTCGTTTGAAGGATATCTTTAGACCTTCCGAAGTCACTCCTCTCACCCACGGATCGTCCGTAATTGACGCCCACTCTTGAGAAAAACTCGACAACCTTCCGCCAACCGGAACGCGATAGAGGTTTGAGCCATCACCTCCTGGATCTGCGAGGCCTGCGGTAGGAGAAACCACGTCTTCCACGACCCGCACCTCGCCTCGTCGACCTCGGGGCGTCCGACCGATTGTCCCGGCCTGAAGGACGTCCCGAACGAGAGTCGCTATCCTGACGGTCTCTCGAATAAGAGCTAGAGGACGCACCGGAACCTCTATAGGAACCTCTCTTGGGCGGATAAGACCCAGAAGTGCCCGCCTTATTCGTGTCTGCTGAATCCGACCTTTTAGGAGCGGATCTAAACAACAGAGAATCACTAGCTTTCTTTTTAATATTATCATAAATAGCGGAAAGCTTGCCGTCAAAGAGAAGATCTCCTGAGACCGAAGCGACTCTAAGAGAGTTCTTCACCTTAGAATCCACTAGTGTGGATGTAGACAGGGCTGCGTCACGTCTAACCAACTCCAGATTTGCCACTGAAAGGGCGGAGTTACACGTGGAATAAGCTACTGCCCTTGAAAGAAGTCTTAAGGAGGATTGTATATCCTGAAACTCTTCCCCTTGAAGACGCAGTGATAACGCCTTCGTAAGGTGATCTGCGTAAGATAAGGCATCTAAATTGGCTCTGTTAGACGCAATAGCTGTTTCCAACACTGCGGTTGGAATAGAAGCTGACGACGGTAATGATAGCTCTAAGTCTTCCGCCTCGTCGTCCATACGCAGAGGAACTCTCGGTATACCCTGACCTGCCGTGTCGAATTTATTCCTTGCATTAATGAAAGGCAGGTTGAGAGTATTTGCGGACAAGAAGCCTGCTTTCCCTGTCCTGGAAGCAAGTTTAAAAATAGCGTCGTTCAACAATTCAAATGTTCTTGCAACATTATTGGACTGCGACGGAAACTCGGGAGCGATGTCCCTGAACCGCTCGAAAAAATCAGAGTCCAATGACGCTATAATTCTCCTGTCCGGAAGCGCAGCAGTCTGGCCCGACGGAACAACTTGAGGAAGAAAGTGCCGGATGAAGTCTACGGCAGCTTTGTGTTGTTCCGAAAGGGATAGCTCCAATTCATCCGTATCCCTTTCACCATCCGGTCGGACCTCCCGATGTTCCCGGTCGTCCGCCCCCGATGCTTCGGCGGAGCGTACCGACCCAGCGCCGTCGGATAATTCTCGATCCGACACCGTCTCTGTCGGCTGCTGGGATGCTGCGATAAGCTGTGCTATCTGCACTAGAATGTCCGACGTCGAGACCTGCGGAGGAGCGGTCTTTCGCTGCTTTGCCGAGGGCAGCTCCGCATCAGATGGCTCCCGCATACTTTTCCTATGCGAACGTCCGGAGTCCATCGGTCTCGAATCCCTGGCTGCCGGATGGTGTGACCTGGTCGCCGAATAATCCTTCATCGGCGAAGCTGGCAAGATATCGGAGGTCACGCAGCCAAGGTGCGGTCGTGTGCGCCGGCGAGAAGAGGAAGCCTTAACAGTCTCTGCGGACTGCTTATACAACGGAGCGTCCCGAGCGACGGACGTATGCTCCGCTAAAGACACATTTTGTACCACAACATCTGGTCCCAGATGTTGTTGTACGAGAGAGGGGCCTCTCTCGCTCGCGGCCCGGCTGGACCTGGACGAGCTAGGAACCGGACTAAAAGGCTTCCTCCGTTCTCGTTCACTATCCGCCGTCACTGGGTGTGCATCTATTATTTTTATAGTGCTCGCATCACCCAAAATTTCCTCTTGGACCGCATCGGACGAACCCGGCTGCCGAACCATTCGGTGAATGGACGCTACACCGGGCGAGCTAGCGGACGACATTTGTCTAATCTCCATGAGCACTTTTGCCGCTAGCTCTGTATTTAATTGTGACGACGGACGCACACTTGAAGAAGATAACATGGAAACATCACCCTGTTCTGGTTCCTCTGAAATAGAAACTGAGAGAGTAGAGTGACCTTGTGGAGAAAGAGCCGGCATCGCTCTTTCTCCAGAAACAACATATCGTGACACACGTTTCCAATGTTTCTCATCCCAATGTTCACATACAGGACAGGGATTAATGCGAGAACACTGACTACAATTTATGCAATAATCATGAAAGTCAGAGGAAGATTTCTTCCTATTACAATTTGAACAAGTTCCCTTCATTGTGAAAGAACAACAATAAGTCCTAGTTACTCGCAAAAACCCCTGACACAAAGATACATAATAACATGATCCATTAATAAATGAAAAAACAATTGCAAAACAAAATAATTTTGAAAAAATATTTTTTCAGAGAAGCCCAAGTTGCTGAAAAGTAACGTTGAGCCCCGATGGATCCGATGGCAAAGTGTGGTCAAAAATTTTAAAATTATATAAAATAATTAATGAGACACTTTCGGATAATATGAATGTATCTTATAATGAGATAAACTACCTCAAAGGCAAACAGCCCCCCTCAAAAAAGGCTGTTGCCAATGAAAACAAACAGTGTAAACACAGAAGAAAACATGACTCCAGGCACTGAAAAAACTGGCCCGGAATCAGTCCTCAATTACACTCTATCTGATGCAAAACAGAGACTCCCAGGGGAGAATCTGCAGAACATCAGATGGAAGATGCAGAACACAAACGTTATACACCCATGGGTGAAAACGTAACTATGGGGAAAATAACAGAAAACATTCTGTAACCAAGCAACTCTCCCAGGGAATTTTTAGAAATGAAACTTCTCAAAAATATGCCAAAAGCATGGGAGAATTGCAAGGGGGGACTTTAGAAGGTTAGGGGAGAGGAAACACTGAATAAGCAGTGCAACAATTAGCAAGAATGACAACAAGAGGCGTTTGCCTCGAAAATAGGCAACTTAACATAATTTTAACAAAAAATTTTAAGTACAGCCCTGATTATTTTTTGCCACTTCTTTTTTCCTCTCCTCCTTCTATCCTCCTTAGAATCACATTTTCTCCAAGAATTACGTGTCTGGCATCCTTTAAACTGAGATTTACAAGCACAAAGATCAGTGAGATGTTGACTGATGAAGGGCCAAACAGAGAAATGATATTTGGCGCCAATTTCGGGACGACTGCGTCACTGCGCATGCGCAGTAGAGTCGTACTATGGAGGTCCTTTAGGACATGATTTCTTTTTGTTTTGGATGCAAATTTTGGGGATTGGGGGGCAAAATTTGTGTTTGGCCCTGGTTTTTGTGGAGTTAGCACCAGCTAAGTCTGGGTCATTGGTACAGTATAAAAATATACGTCTGTTTTCCCATGAATTACCTGTTCTGGAATTTAAAACAGCCAATTTACAGGTCTCTCAAGATTCCAGAACCCATCGTGCAACCTGGTGACCGCTTGGAAAAAATAATGAACTTTGAATGGCAATTTTTGTGAATAACACTGGTAAGATAAACCTGCACTATTAACTCCTTATATGCTGCTGGCAGATATATTTCAGCCCCGAACAGGATCTATCCTGACACTGAAATCAGTATAATTTAAATACAATTAAAAAAAATCAAATTTTTCCTCTGTTACTTGAACAAGTTTTTTCACCGAAGATTTCTTGAGTTAAATTTAGATGAATTTTCGATCAAATCTAGTCATGGCTGCTTTAAAGCAGCCATGACTAGACTTGATGAAAAATATCTTATAAATACTCAGCATGTTCAGAGTCAAGTAACGAATTAAATGCCAACTCTTCTGTAGAAAATGTTATATTGCAATTTTCCAAAATTGAATGCGACTTATATCAATGTAAGAAGCAGCTCACAAAAATCACTGAACACATAACTATTCAGGCAAGAAAGAAACTGCCAACAGTAAACTAACCGACTCCTCCATTCTGCAAACAAGGTTGTTTTCATTAATACACTACTATACCTGTATCATCATACCATCCTCTTCATTTAAACCACAAATACAATTCACGACTTCTGCTACACCATCCTCTTCAGTTTCTACATTCTCCTCAATGGGGGTTTCTGTGCCGTGTTGTTCTGTAGTTATCCTTTCATCAGCTTTGATTTCACCATATAAATAGTCATCCATTTGAGGTTCCAACTTGATTTCTCTTTCTGTAAGTAGAACACAAGTAAATGAAATTATGAATACCGCAGACCAATCTTTAACGGCCTGGTCATTTTTTAATATTTCTTTCACATCTTCTAAGATTTGTAGCTCAGCAGTGGTTCCTACTAAAGTCTTTGCTGCCTTCAGAAGCAGTCAAGACTTGACTACAAACCACAGCTTTGGTAACCTGATTTTTTATAGTGATAGCTACATGGTATTTTAAAAGTGAATCACCTGTAAGAAAGGCAAGAGCTGGAATTGTGCCCTTTGGGGAAACTATGAAGAGTTTATACTGTTAATAGACTGATCCCCAAGTTGACCTCGACTCTGTACTGTTAATAAATGTTGTGTAAAACCCCTTGAAAAGAAAATTGCCACTTGGAATATAGAGGAACCCTGCATGTAATTTCACAAACAAATGAAATCTGCTGATAAAATTTAAGTCTCCAAATAAGTCAGTTAAGAAGTAGCTTCTCACTCAGAAAATCAGTTATTGGCATTTAAATGATTTATCGATTAACCCAAGACAATGTGATTAGTGGATCTAATCAATCAGCAATATCCCGTCAAATAATCACTAACATTAATAACTCACTCTGCTCTTGAATCAGAGTGATGGATTCAATTATGAAAGTTTGAGAACATGCCCCTTTGAGTGTCAAATTTCAGTCAAAATTCATTGGCAGCTTATGGTATCAATCTGAATTACTAACTGGCCACAACTTGTATGCTTCTATCTACTGACAAGGAGAATCACAATCAGTGAGAGATTCCTAAATGATGAAACATTGCTGCAATTTGGGCTCACCCATAAACACAAGTAGAAGTCTGGTGAATTTAAAGGCCTGAATCTTTAACATTCTGTACTGATTTGACAGGCCTTGGCATTAACCCTTTATCTAACACAACCTGAAGACAACACTTGCAAAAACAGCTTTTTCATAACTATGGAATTTTCATTTTTTACCCCAAAACATAGCTTATAACCTCTTTTTGGAAAAAGCTCAATGAGTTCATTCAAATGAGAGATCATAAACAATGTTCTGACAACAGAAATGAAAAATGAAAGTGTCAATGACAATGTAGCTTAACTTGTCTGTGTGTTATGTTTGATGGAAAGGATAATGTTCAATGTTTGCACTGAAAAAATATGTTGGAGTGTTCCATATTTTTAAAAATCTTGTGTCAGGCATATCATTAAATAATGAAACCTATCTTCCGACTTTAGAAAAGGAACAATAATAAAATCAAGTTTAAAAGGTGATGTTGAACATTTACCAGGTCCCAACATACTCAAAGGATTATGAAATGAGACAAGAATTGTGATAATTGGGAATATGTTAATTTCTGTTCCCTGTATGCTATGTTTTCAATAAAAATAATATGAGGTGTAGACTGTACTAAAGAATTGAGGGGTGGGTTAATGTGGCCCTCACAGTTAATGTATGTGGCCCTCACAGTTAATGTAAATCAACGAAAGTTACCAATTTACAGTGAAATTATTCCAAAATGAGTCATTCTATCAAGTTACAATGAAATCCTTTCATAAATATGACCTGTAGACTGTGCTAAAGGTTTTCAGGTTTTGGGCTTGGGCAGCTGACATGGTTGAATGATCGTGACTATAAGGTGACGTTCTCATATAGACATTATCTGGAGACGTCCTACCAAGTTACGACGAAATCCCTTCATAAATATGACCTATAGACTGTGCTAAAGGTTTTCGAGCTTCGGGGCCCCTGTAGCCATCACAGCTGACCAATCGCGACCAAAAGGGGACGTTCTCATCTAGACATTATACGGAGTCAACCCGCCAAGTTAAAATGAAATCCTTATATAAATATGACCTGTAGACTGTGCTAAAGGTTTTTGGGTTTTGGGCTCGGGCAGTCGTCATGGCTGGGGAAGTTCTCATCTAGACATCATACAGAGTCATCCTACCAAATTACACTGAAATCCCACCATATTAAATATGACTTTCTCATCTAGACATGACCCCAAACCTGCATATAAAATTTTGTGATGATCGGATAAGAACTACGGGGTGTAGCTTGTGCTAAAGGAAAATGTGAACAGACTCAGACTTCGGCATGCGTGATGGCAATAGTTAATCCTGACTGTGTCAAGTTAAGCTAAAAACAGCAAATGCTACTTTTTTTAATAACATAGGCAAGATATTTCCCTTCCATTAGGTGACAAATATTATTGCAGTAGGAGTGATGTTTATCTTACCTTCAACTCCAATCTTAGATTCTGAAGATATGACATCTAGTGATTTATGTCGGTTTCGCCGTCGAGCTTTACTTTTTATTGGCTTTGTTGTGGTTGATGCATCAGAATCTGTAGAACCTATAAAAAATTTTTGGATAAAATTTTTTTTGTAAATTTATCTATACAACAAATCTGGCATTGCTTCATTACATACATATGTTTTTCATTGCATGATCATTCTGTTGTCTCTTCCCTCTTCTTACTCTTTGTTCTTTTCAGGAGGTTACAAGCAGACAGCCAATATGGATGGCTACGTTGCCTCCTCCTAATATATACAATATTTCACAGAACCATAATAAAATTATGTTATATCATTTTATATTAAATTACATGTATACTATATTATATAATTATTATATTTTATTAAATATTATTCAAATACTATTATATTATAGTGTATTGCACTGAAAAAATATGTTGGAGTGTTCCATATTTTTAAAAATCTTGTGTCAGGCATATCATTAAATAATGAAACCTATCTTCCGACTTTAGAAAAGGAACAATAATAAAATCAAGTTTAAAAGGTGATGTTGAACATTTACCAGGTCCCAACATACTCAAACTAGCCAGCCTGGGTAACTCCTCTAAAAGAAAAAAATCAATAATAAAACATCCCAGTTAATTATATATATTTTTGGAATGACAGTATTTTTCAACAAAGCCCAAATATGAGGCAAACTAAAAAAAAGATTACCTTAAATTTTGAGAGGAAAATACTTTTTTTTAGATAAAACCTTTTCTGTTGTTTTTAAATTGATAGAGTGCCAATTATTTTCAAGGGTGATTTGGAATTGAGTATTTTTTTCAAAGATGCAATCCTACCAACAAGGATGGATGGTCTTAGTTCATAAGTAGTTGTTTTGTTAAAATATATTGGAGAGTGCCTGTTGGTACTCTCCAAAAAAGTGTAACAAACCAATTTTATATAAAAAGAAGAGGCCCCATGGGGCCTGATGTGCTCACCTTGAGCAGAACACGATAAAAACAGAGTCCACATATAAATCTACATTAAGCAATCAGTCTTCGTTGGATCCATTGTCAACTCTTGAGCCCCTCAGGAGCGACTAAAATAGTCCAAGCACCATGCCTTTTATTCAGTTAATCAGAATGTAAAAAGTGGAGCTTCCCTAGGAGCACCTTGATAAAACCTATGTGGATTAATCTTAGTTACACACCCCTAGAGGGTACTGAATAAACAAGAGGCCTCAATCGCTCACCTGACAAAGTAGTTCAAAGAAGTATTTTGGGTCACATTCAGTTAGTCATGGTTCATCAACACTACAGAGGAATGAAGTCGTGAAATTATGCATGACTCTATTGTCCATGTCAGATGATTATTATCATAGGTCTTCCTGACTGCTTCCATTTCTATCAGCTATAGACAAGTATTGCCAGACTTCCAAGGGTTGCTATGTCACTGCAGTCACTGGTAGATCTGATGAAGAAGGTTTTTAAAGAATATTCCTCATAATGCTCTAATTTAAATTTTGGGCTCCAATAAAAAGCCCAAATTTTAACCCAGGGACCCGATTCAAACAAACTTGAATCTGAATCACCTAGAGGAACTGTATACCAAAAATGAAATAATTCTGAATGGTGGATCTGAAGAAGATTTTTAAGAAATTCCCACATATTGGACTAAGTTAAAATTTGGGCTCCCATTGGAAGCCCAAATATAAACCCAGGCACTCAATTTGAACAAACTTGAATCTAACCCCCTAGAGATGTTGTATACCAAATATGAAAGCATTCTGACTGATGGATCTGAAGAAGAAGATTTTTAAAGAAATTTCCTCATACTGCACTAAGTGAAAATTTGGGCTACCATAGGGAACCCAAGTATTAACCCAGGAACCCGATTTGAACAAACCTGAAGCTGACCTACCATCCTTCCCCCCACCCTAAAGATTTTGTATACCAAGTATCAAAGGATTCTGACTGGTGTCTGAAGAAGATTTTTAAAGAAATTTCATCATATTACACTGAGTTAAAAGTCAGGCTCCCATAGGGAGCCCAAATATTAACCCAGGGACTCGATTTGAACAAACTTGAATCTGATTCCTCTAGAGATGTTGTATACCAAATATCAAGGTCCTAATAATATATGGTTCTGGAGAAGTTTTTTTTTAATTTTGGAAAACAATTTATGGGTGCTATCAAAACAATGCCCTTTGTGGGTGTGGCAACTTTATTTGAACAAACTTGAACTGACATTTGACATATGATAAGGAACATGCACATCAAATTTGGTTCAATTTGGCCCAGTGGTTTATGAGGAAAAGTCAATAATGTAAAGTTCATGGCGGACGGATGGAAGCTCCCCTTGACTTTCAGTCAAGTGAGTTAAAAATTCTTCAGCTACATGGCCAATTCCGGCCCCCAAAGGGAGCTCAAATATTAACCCAGGCACTCGATTTGAACAAACTTTAATCTCACCCCACTACAGATGTACCAATATGAAAGGATACTGACTGGTGGATCTGAAGAAGAAGATTTAAAAATATTATCACCCATAATGCACTAAGTAGAAATTTAGGCTTCCATGGGAAGCCCAAATATTAACCTAGGACTTTGGTTTGAAAAAACTTGAATCTGACCCTCATAACAATGATGTATGCCAAACATTAAATGATTCTGACTGGTTTTGAAGAAGACGATTTTTAAAGATTATTCCCCATATTGCACAAAGTTAAAAATTTGGGCTCCTGTATTGCACACAAATATGAACCAAGGGGCTTCATTTTAACAAACTTGTAGCTGACCCCCCTATGGATGCTGTATACCAAATATCAAAATATTCTGACCATTGGTTCTGGAGAAAATATTTTCTTTAATTTTTGCAAATATGCTGTCAATTTTTCGACCCCCCCCCCCCCAAGCCAGATCACCCTGACATAACCGATGGGAATTGTTTTTACCATTCAATTCTACTGGTCCTAAGGATGCTTTGTACCAAATAACAGTTCTTTCTTCCAGGTGGTTTTGGAAATACTGACGTTTGAAAATATTTATATTTTTAGCTTCTGGGGTTCCCACAGGGACACATGAAATTTTTTTTTTGCATGAGTCAAGTTCTTATGACTCAGTAATACCACATACCAAATTTAGCTCAAATCCGACCATCAGTTCAGAAAACAGAAATTTTGGGCAGGGCCAAAAATCTTGCCCATCCCATTACAAAAGCAAAATATGTCTCCATGAACTTCATTTGAACAAACTTGATTGAACACCTCAAAAGGAAGCTCCATACCAAATATCAAGTCATTGTACCCACTGGTTAATGAGAAGATTTTGAAAATACTTTGGAGCAGTTTCCCCTACCCCTTCCCTATGGGGCTGGGATTGTTGACTTCGGGACCATCAATCACACAAATTTTCACTTGCATTGGCCCAGTGGTTTTTGAGAAGGACAAAACATAGTGTTGATGGACGACAGACGAATGCTGGACAGAGAGCAATTAGATATGCTCAGCTGGACTTCGGCAAGGTGAGCTAAAAATTTATGCTGCTCACAAACAAGCTAATGCATACAGCGTAAAGCGACTAAATTGTCTTTCAGAACTTTTCAATAGGGGTACAATAGTGGCTTCTAGTATGCAACCAGTTTAATCATGGAAAGAACAATGTAATACCGATATGTTTAGCAGTATTAACCCTCTGCACTCTGACATCAAAATGGCAAAATTTTCAGCAGCAAATATTTCCCATAATGCAATTTAACCAAATATATCTTGTTTGGCAGAGCTCACTGAGCTCTGTCAAACAAAATACATTCGATTAAATTCATAGTTTAACACAAGAAAAACCAAGTAATTGGAGAAAATTCTGTTGCTCTACTGGAGTGCTAGGGGTTAATATAACATCACTGCATTTCATTGTCAATGACAAAGAATACTGTGTTTTATTACCATATAAAAAAAAAATCATTGTTCTGGAAAAGTTAAATGAAATCCAAATGCAATTTGAGTAAACTGATTTGTGTAAGATCTTGCAATTTTGTGCATACCTATGCTTTTATTTTCATAATATACACGTTTTTTCTGCAAAAACCAAAGTGAACAATAGATTTTTTTGTATTGTCCTTGAACAACACGGATCACGTGGGCAGACTATTTAACTATTTCTTTTGTTACGTTTTGGTTATTTCTGGCAATAATTTGTGTTTTTAGTAATTTTTTAGTAATCTGCAGACATGCAATAAATACAGAACAGCATACGCATTCGAACTGTCATTTTTATGGCACGGGATCGATTTCGCTGGAGGGAAATATTGAACAAGAGGCTGAAGGCTTCGAGTTCAATATATTCCCTCCGCCAAAATAAATTAATAATTTTTAGTAAACTGTAGGTGTGCAATAAATACAGAACAGCATACACGTTCGAACTGTCATTTTTTATCACACTCAATCGATTTTTGAGGAGGAATAATATTGAACTTGAAGTCTTCGATCTGTGCGATAAAAAATGACAGTTCGAATGCGAATGCCGTTCTGTCTACTTATACCATGCTTGCTGTGTGTATTCAATGTTAGGCAAAACAATACAGACAATGGTAAATGTGCTACAAGCAACACATTTTTAATACAGATTACGCATAAGAATGTCTTATAAGAGCACATCTGATTGTAAGTTTCGCATGTGAGTGACATTGTGACGTGAATGAAATGCTTCGACACAAAACAGTGTCAAGAAAGAAAGTTATCAGAGACCTCTGAAGGTTATATTTTTCTTTAAAAATATCAAGCTTTATTCACTTAAAGTTTAATTGTGGTATAAATACACAACACAACTTGGGTAGAGTACGGGGGGCATGAATCAATGACCCTTGGTGATTGATCGTGGATTACAACATAAAAATCCACCTTGGGTTGGTGATTCCAGACCCCTGTACTCCATCTTCATTATATTCTGTTTTAGTACGCAATCAGAAAATGAGTTACCTTTTTTCTATTGTGGCAAACTATAGGCAAAAAGAAGCAATCATTAGCCTAAAATTGTAACAGTACTTTATCAGCTCAGAAGGACAGAGAATAGATCTGAATGATCAATTAACTTTAGCTAGCATGATCAGTAAATAACACCTTCGGAAATATTTTCTGAATAACTTAATATTTTCATTGTTTGCTTCAAAAACATAGCTTATGATGCCTCATTGGAATGAGTTCATCAGGCTCGTTTCCAAACAGGCCTGAAAATAAGCAGTCTGACATTTGCAGAATGAGGTTCCCAGAGGGTGAATTTGATGATGCTATCCCATACAGTGGGCCAATTTATACTCTGGGTGCCTCTTTCTGTTTAGTTTTGAGACCCTGATTCAGATGGAGGTTCACAGAGGGTAAATTTAGTGATCAGGGTAGCATCACTAAATTCACCCTCTGGGGACCTCATTTTGCAGAATACAGTCTGCTTATTTTCTGGCTTGTTTCCAAATGAGGAGTCATTAGCAATGTCTACAAGCTAAAAATTGAAAAAAAAAACAAAATTTTAATGGCAATCTTGGTGAAAAGCACCAAATGAATATGCACTTAGCAAGGTTAAAAAAAAACAACTTACATGTACTGACTGTTTTTCTTCGTTTCCGAGACAAAGATGATGATGATGATGATGTTGTGGGTTGTTGGGGTGGTTTCCCATCATCAGAGTGATAATACTTGATATGGTATTCCAGCAGATTTTCTTTACGAAAGCTCTTATTGCAGGCCTGGTACATGCATTTGTAGGGGTTGTGATCTGCTTCAACAACAAATGCTTTGGGTGGCATTACATTAGAGAAAGCTGAAAAATATTTGCAAAAGGTCACTTACTTAGTTTTTATCCTTATAGACCTCAATGGTAATGTGACCAAGTTGGAAAGTATGCAACCAATTTCATAGGCACATGTGTGTCTCAGGGCAGAGGTTTAGATTTTCATCCTCGGTCGGAAAAAGATTACAAAGTCACCAAGTCACCAAAAAGTCTTTAAAGGTTGGATGTTGGCACAAAGTACTACAGTCCAATTGGGAAGGAACATAAGGTGGCTGTCCCTTTGCAAAGAAAGAGACAGTTTGTGCAGAATGAAGATTCCTGCACAGGACAGTAAGTCCCATTAACCAGGATACTGTATTGCAGAAACATTCCTGCTTACCAATTCTATTTTTACACACTGCTAAAGCAAAAAGGGTTTAGAGTACAAACTAACTTCAAGCATGTCTCTTTGATCTTCACAGATTTTACTTTGGTTACACCTGGCATTGGAGAGGTGGTGTGTGTGGGGGGGGGGGGGGGGGGGGGGACCAGTTTGCTGGTTATGTGGATAAAAACTTCCAAAATGGCTGGTCTTAATTATCATAAATCCAGTGGCAGCAGAAGTGGGGTCCAGTACAAGCAGCCACCACCACCACACCCCAACTCTTTTCCACAAACATGGCATATGATTGTTCAATGAGTTTAAAAATTTGAGAGCACAGTGCAAAGTGTAAACAAATAAACAAATTTTGTTGTGTTCGGGCCTGTACATTCCACCATCAGCTGGTTTGGGCTCTTCCAATCTGAAGGCTAGCCTTCATTCTGAAAGATGGTTGAAGAAATAGACCAAACCATACCACATTGAAAAAGAGTGGCAAGCAGGTATTTGTACATGTGCTGAGATTATGTGTAGTTGGACATAAAAGGATGCAAGCTCTCAGGTCAACAGTCTAATTTTATAAGGAATTTGATGCTGTATGGGCTGTTTGTGTAACCCCTTTTGTGTGGCATTTGCAAGCAGATTACCATGAATGTGATATTCCATAACTCACAGAGATATAGATATTTATGTGCCTCAGTTATATAACTATGGCTGTGGTGAGTCAGTCTTCATTCCAAATGTTAATGTCATCAAAAATTCGATCAAATTAAGTGTAGACTGAGCAACATTTCTTCCGCTGATTCAAAGAAAATGAATGTTTGTGGTATTTTTTAATTTCAATTGTTTGGAATATATCGGTCGGTAAAGTGAACCACAGGTTCACTTTTCCAACCAACTAAAATATACCAAGTGACTGAATCTAAACATAGGTAATGAACAATTTAAGGGTTAGATTGGTTCCTGGACATGACAGCATTGGATTCCTTACAGACTTAAGACTGGTAGCCAGAGAGCTTGGAAAGGGCATTGTCAGCTGTTTTGAACATAAAGCATATTAACTGGTGCCCTATTCCTCCCCTATACAAACACATACTTTTTCACACCTTCTAAAACAATCATCAACACCTGAAAATTGTGGAAATGTCATTTCTGTGGATCTATTCCATTGTTCATTTTTTCTCACTAGGTTTTCACTTTCTGTGAAAGGATGGTTACTATCAAAAACATACCAATTGGTTTCCTTTCCAGAGGATCTGTTGACCTTCTCTTCTTTGTAGCTTCTGCTGGAACTGTCATTAATGAAGAAGTTTCTAACAGAGAGGGCACAGGTAATGACATTCTTTTGACAGGTTTCTTCTCTTCTGCAATATGCATATACATACACTCAGTTTAACATTAAAAAAACCCCCAAATTTCTCCAAAAAGAAGGAGATGATTCTAAAAAGAACTTTTACTATAATATAAATTAATCTATTTATTGTTTATTTATTGGAGTTTAATGACACTTTTGACACCCAGGGTCACCTCAGGTTAGACAGTTTTATGGGTGGAGAAAGCTTGAGTACCCGGAGAGAACCACTGAGCAATGGCAAACACTGTCAGACTCCCCAATATACTAACTCCACACAAGCAAAGTTACCTTTGATTAAAGTGCACCATCAACATGCAGTATGCCTTAGTACACAGCGCCACTTTGACCCCAAGTGGGCAATTAGGATTAAGTGCCTTTCCCAAGAACACAATGCAGTTACCCCTGGCAGGGATCGAACTGTTGACATTTTGGTTTGAAGTCCAATGCCATAACCACTGAGCCACCATGCTCCCATACAAATCAATAACAAATTCTTAATGATATACAAGTATTTTCTGTGGCTTTGCCATTCATAAACATCCTTTTTCCTGATTCTCATGCATGAAATAATTTTGTTATCAACTCTATTCCTTCAAACGTTCACTTCATTCAACACACATCAATTCTCTGATGAAAAATCTGTACATGGGTTCACTTAACTAGAAATGAACATTACAGAAACTGAAAAACAACATCCTGCTGACAGAGATGAGATTTGAAAGCAGATGAATTATTTGAAATAAGCTGAAACTATCATGCAATATCCAGAAATTTTCCGAAAATGATGTTTCTTCAGATAATATGAGGACATATAGTTTAAGATATAACTTGGTGGACATTTTAATTCCTTAAATCTTTACCTAATGAATCGGCCGCATCTGCCCGCATGATAATTTACAAAATTCTGCAGTTACAAGAAATTTTCGAAAAATTTCAACAAAACCATATCATGTGAGCCCTGATTGGAATGACTTGGTGAGCTCGTTCCAATGAGGGGTCACCTGATATGGCTTCGTTGAAATTTTTTGAAAAATTTAAAAAATAAATTTTGATATTGTCTGTGTTGGGTAAAGGGTTAAATCTGCAGGGAAAAGATCTTGAAGTCCATTTTCATACAAATTATAGAAAATAAAGTTCTGCATTTTCATACTAAGATGAAATCAGCAAATTAACTTAACTCTCTCATTACTGCCACTAAGAATTTCTCCACTCACCTCACCACCTGTGCAGCCCAAATTGCAGTAGAGTAGAATCCTGTTAATGAAATAGCCACTTTGCGAGAATTATTCAATTAACAGGAGTATTCATGGAGCTCTATCAAACAAGATATAATAGATTAAATGCCTTGAAAACATAGGTTATGGCCCCCTCATTGGAATGAGCTCATTCCAATGAGGGGCCATAAGCTAATGTTTTCAAGGCAAAAAATGAGGTCAAATTGGGTGATATACAAGGGTTATTCGCCGACTGTCATGGTAATTCCTCGACATATTTCAAGATTTTTTATTCAATAACAGCAATTTGCTCTATAACCTATATGCAATTAACAGGTTAAATTTGTTCTAAGGGTATGGTAAATGGTTTTCTGTTTGGAGATTATGTTCATTTAACATTGTTATTCTATTAGGAAATACACAATTAAGAGGGACAGCCACTGTAAAATTACTCCAAATGGATAACAACATGGACCAATTAGAAAATATTGCCAAGAGATTAAACTATTTATTCGTGTTTAAATTTCAGCATCTTTGGCTGTCTCATGACCGCAACATAAGTACGAATGTCAAGTTTAGCCAAACATTAATACCAATGATGCCCATTTTAGAGAACTTCCACCCAGGCCATGGTTCCAGGTCTTATTTTACCACAGTAGACAAGCACTACTCTGCTTCCCAGGGTTCCGAAGGGATGCTGAGAGATAAATATCTATTTACATTTGCAACATTTTGATTGGTTCGACAGGCAAATGAAATACAGTGTGTTTTGTTTGGGTTTTTTGGACAATTCAACATTAAGGGTGGTATTATTTTTACAGATGGAAGAAGCCAGGGTACACAAAGAACCATTGAAAATTGACAATTAACTGACAAAACTTCCCAACTTATTAAGGTGGCAAAAGAAGGGCCATGCTCCTTCTTAGGCAACTGGACACATCATAGGTGTAGGCTAGAATTTGCTCTGTAATGCTAACCAACGAGGCTGTGGGAGCACAGGTACTAAGGCACACTGCTCGTGAATGGCACACTGCCTTGAACTCCCACTAACTCTGCTTGTGCCAAGGTTAGTAAATTGGAGAGTCTGGCAGTTATTTGACACTGCTTAGTTCTCTCCTGGTACTCAGGCCTTCCTCCAGCCATAAAACTGTTCGACATGGTGTGCCCTGGTTGTTGATAGTGCTGTTAACTGGTTGAGTGCTAAATAAATTTCAAAGGTGGTTGAAACATGGTAATTTTTTTTCCAAGATACCATAGCTACCAGCAAGAGTAGCCTCAGTCTAGCAAGACATTGTTCATAAATAATTATTTTTGTTATAATTTATTGGAGAGTGCCAAACCAACCAATTTTCATATAAATTTAATTCTTCTACTGCTGAGCAAATGACAAGATAATGCACAAAGTATAAGCCACAAAAGTGGTTTTCAGAACTTTTCAACAGAGACCTGATAGTAGCTTTTAGCACTCAAATGATTTAACTGATAGAGGGCTAGATTAATTTTAGTAGTTAGAATTAGTTCATATAAGCTTGCCCAACCACAACTGAAAAGCATCTCTAGGAAGGCTTATCTCATTTACCCAGCAGACTGCAAATTCAGTCCAGTCCAGAATTGGTTATGGTCTGTTTTTATATTCACCGGGAGCAATTCTCACTTACCCAGCAGTGTTGTTTTAGCGAGAGTTAGCATGTATTTGTTGACAAACGCTTCTCGTGCCGCGGAATGTTTGGTCAATCTTATCAGTAGTCATCAGAAGTTACTGATTAGTATTTGCACTGATTATTGTTAACCTTTATGACAAACATCTTTGTGCGGGTAGCTTTGATTATTATTTTTTTTTTTATTATTATTATCGCTATCATTTGTAATGTGAGTATTATTTATGTTGTTGTTTTTTGGGGAGCATATAAGACGATCCGCATCCGTTCAATCATTAGAATATTTCTACACATCAGAATGGCTAACGCTCAAGTAAATGTGCATTATATTCAAATGATAGAGGAGGTCGATATCTCATATACAACAATTTCAAATTCAGTGTCAAGACTCGCAGAAATGAATCCGTCCATTGGAAGTGTTGTGTGAAAACTTGTAGGGCAACTGTCAACACAAAAAATGATATGATAACTTCAGTTTTTCATCAATTATATACTATTCATGCATTCGTCGATGGTCAAATGCGACCACTTGTCTATGCTCTGCTCCCCAACAAAACCCAAGTGACATATGAGAGATTCTTCACACTCACCAGCCAACGTGCCGCAGATAGCCAAACACCCCTAACGCCGAGAGAAATATTCATGGACTTTGAAATTGCAGCCCAGAATGCTGCATGCGACAGTTTTTCCGTTGGCTAATTTGAAAGGGTCGTTTCTTTCCATTACAGCCAGGCTGTGTATAAGTATGCTACAAAAGACTGTAAATTGCCGTACCAGGAAAATCTTGAAATAAGAACACTTGTGAAACGATCGATAGCTTTGCCGCTTTTGCCAGTATAACAGAATCAGTGATGCCTGGTTTGAAATCCTAGAGGAGTC